>CM050932.1:13569609-14102109 GCA_027742785.1 Vigna reflexopilosa
GAGGTTCAATTCCCTCCCCCCGAATTCTATCGAGGACTTTGAGGGCTTAAAGGCCATGTTCAGTCGGTAGTTTGCCAGTAGCCGTTCACAAGATATGATTGTTTTCAAGCTTTCAAACCTTAAGCACAGGAAAGAGGAGACGTTGAAGGCGTTCATGGATCGGTATCAGAAGATGGTCCAGAAAGTCAAGGAGCTCAGCACCGAGCTGGCCCTCCAGTGTGTTATGCCAACCCTTAGGTCAGGCCCTTTCAAAGACAGTATATGCCGGAGAACCCCGAAGACGATGGAGGAATTGGGGGAACGAGCGGTGGACGAAGTAAGGGTCGAGGAGATGAAACAATCTTATCAGAGGGAAGCTCAAGAGGCGAAGGAGAAGACAAAGGGAAAGAAGCCGGAGGCGCACTCCGACAAGACTGGAGGGTTTAGGCAAAGAGAGCCACCTTGGGGGCCATGCTTCCAGCAGTACACCCCGTTAAGTGCCTCCCGCGCTAAGATACTACAAGAGGCGTTAAGTGCTGAACTCATTCAGGCACCCAAAAGGCAAACTACACTGCTCGGGGCGGATGGTAATATACACTGCTTGTACCACCAAAACCTGGGCCATTCTACCGAGGAGTGTATGACCATGAAAGATCGGATTGAAGATTTAATCAAAGCAGGACAACTGAAGAAGTACGTTACGACTGACCGTATAGTTGGTCCAAGAGAATGACCGCTATTAACACTCTGGCAAGTGTACCAGATCGTTCCAAGTAATATAATTGGTAAACCCAATATCGTTCTTCCCAAAGGACTCGCCGGCCTTATCGTTCGTGCAAATTGAAATTGTAAGACTTGTAAAGAAAAATGAATTGGTTTGAATGCAAGAAACAAAAAGTAAACATGCAAATGCGATTGATTCAATTGACGAGAAAAAGACTATGGATGAATGGAGTTGTTGGGGTTTACAATTTCATCTTATCAGCTCTCTCTTATCTACTCCTCTTATTTAATTCACTTTGTTATCTCATTATCATGCAAACTTTCTTAGTCTACCCTTAACCCGATCCCTCGGTGAAAAGGGCCTACTAATAGTTACTAGCTTGCTATCCCTACCCTCCCCTAGTAATTAATAATGCATTATAAACGGAAGCAAAAACAATTGATCGTCCTACCCCTCCTATCCGTAGGTGGTATTGCTTAATCAAGGAATTTCCCCCAGTTCATGAAAGTACCGTACGTTCCCATATCAATAGAGACAAACAACAATTATTGAATGAGTTAAACGACAAAAGCATTAAGTGCAGGTGAGAAACCCAATAATTGATAATCAAAGCATACGACAACCATATAAATAAATAAGAGTTTCAATAAGAGAGTTTCAAAAGATTACATTGTTCCCCAACAACAAAAAGGTGTAGTTCATCATTGTCATGGTGAAAGTAGATGAAAAATGATGGAAGAATGGATAAACAAACCCTAGATTGGATAAAAAGGAGCCTAAGCATCCAAGAGATCTTCTCCAAGGAATGAAAATTAGGTCTGGCCGCCCTCTCTGTCAAAAGAATGCATCTAAATTCGCACTAGGGCTATTTATAGCTGAGGAGCGTCACAGAATTTAGGCCCAAGCCCAGTAGACAACCAGTCGACGTCACATTTTGACCGCCCGACAGTTTACCCTTAATCGCGCCAGCGCCCAACGGTGAGTTGTACCGCTCGGCGGTTTGCCTCATATCGCAAAACCGCCTGGTTGCACCGCCTTGCGCCAGACAATGGCTTCTCCCCGCATTTGGCCGCCCAGCGGTGGATTTTGATGCTGGGCGGTTCCTAGACTCTTCCTTTCTTCATGTTTCTTCTTCTTCCTTGAGTCTAAGACCTTCCATCTTTAATCCCATTTGTCATTCTCATAAAAACGCTGCAAAACAATGCAAAATAAGCATAATATCTCTAAAAACAGCTTTTGACTCTCAACTGACTCAACTTACGTGTTTTGCTTGATTCTAAGCTCATTATAAACCTTGAAGAGTGTAATTTAGTCTTAAATGAAGCATGAAAATAACTGTTTTTCAACCGTTATCACAATCCCAAACTTAGAACTTTGCTTGTCCTCAAGCAAACAAAACAAAACTTGGCTTTCCACTTTTTCATCCAATAATTTAACACTCCTAACATTTATAACAAGAACTACTCAATTTCAGATTTTCAGTACAATCAAATCAAGATGCATGCATGCTTTCAATTCAGTTCACATGATAACATATTTCTCAACAGATGTTACATTTATGAATGATTAATCCACTAAGCAAAGATGTAAGCATGAAATTTATCAATTCTCACCAAACAAGTGTTTCACTCAATCACTCAAGTGTTTAAGGTGGCACTCCAACTCTCTATTATTCACAGGTCACATAAAACAAAATTATCATTCATCTAAAACAATCAAAATCTTCACATGTGAATGCCATCATAAGGACTTTTCTAAGGCTTGTATTGAGGTTGGGCTAACAAGAAAAATTGGTTTTCTGGATCACAAAATCTTTGAATCAAGAGAGCTCATATAGCATTCAAGGTTCAAGTTCAACTCTCTTTCTTAACCAATCTCACTTATTCCCAACTTCTTCCCTTTTCTTTTATTTTCACATTGAGCTCATCTTCCATGCTTTTTTTCTTTTCTTTTCTTTTTCCCATGCATTTTTCTTCCTTCACAATTGAGATCAATGTTTTTTAATTGCCTTTCAATTTCCCCCATACAACCCTAAACTTGAACCTTGTCAACACATACAATTAAGCTCAACCCAACTCAAGGTAAAGAATTTCAAACCAAGGGTTCTAATCCTATTTAAGGCTAAGGTTCAAAAAGGGTGTAATATTTCGAGCACTTTGGGTGAAAAATTTGGCTAGAGAAGGGTTGTCATATTATCTTTTCTTGTTTCCTCTCTTCCTCTTTTTCTCTCTTCTCTTCCTTTAACTTTCTCTTTTTATTTTCTCTTATTTTTTTCTTTCTTATTTTCGCACTTTTTTTTCTTTTTTTCTTTTCTCTCAACCACTTCATTCTCTTCCTCACTCAACCTTTCTGTTTCTATCTCCCCTATCTTTTCCTCTTTTATCTCTATCTTTTCCTCATCAACAACCTTTTCTATTTTTATCTCTTCTCTCTTTTCTTCCTCTATTTTCTCATCATCTCTTTCTATCTTTTCCTCCTCTATCTTCTCCTCATATATCTCTATCTCTTCTTCCTCTATCTTCTCCTCCTCAACAACCTTGTCATTTTTAGAGATACTAGCTTGACATTCATCTTTAGGGTTAACTTCAGTATTAACCCTAATACCCATAGACTTCAGCATGCAAGAGAATTGTTCCTGCCATAAACGTTCTTCGGCTTCCCCCAATGTTTCACTTCGTACAGAAGATTGTTTTTCTTGTAAATGTTGTTCCGCTTCCCCCAACGTTTCTTTCTGCAAAGAGAATTATTTCTTCAGTAAGCGTTGTTCAGCTTCCCATAACGTTTCTCTTGGTATAAAAGATTGTTTTTGCCGTAAACGTTGTTCAGCTTCCCGCCGTAAACATTGTTGGGCTTCCCCCAACGTTTCTTTTGGCAAGGAGAATAGTTTCTGCTGTAAAACTTGTTCAGCTTCCCCCAACTTTTCTTTTGGCACAGAGAATAGTTCCTGCCGTAAACGTTGTTCAGCTTCCCCCAACGTTTCTTTTGGCCTAGAGAGTTGTTGCTTAACATCTGGCCCATTCTGGCTTTGATCCAAGTTTGAGTGAGGTTTCCACCAGTGGTTTAATTCATCTTGGTAGAATTGAGTACCCATATAATCAAATCCTTGTCCGTACTGCATTTTGCAAAAGTTAGGCACAAAACCCTAGAAAACGTTTATTAGAACAAAAATAAAAATAAACATGAAAAATCAAGTCAAAGTTAATCAGTTTACACTACTAGATAAGTTAAACAACGAGTCCCCGGCAATGGCGCCAAAAACTGGTTAACACTCTGGAAGTGTACCAGATCGTTCCAAGTAATATAATTGGTAAACCCAATATCGTTCTTCCCAAAGGACTCGCCGGCCTTATCGTTCGTGCAAATTGAAATTGTAAGACTTGTAAAGAAAAAGGTTTAAACCATTTAAGCGTCCCTATTTTTGTTAGGTATTCCCAATTTGGTCCCCTTCTTTTAAACTTTCCCAATTGAGTCCTTATAAGTGATAATTTGAATCAATTGAGCCCCCACCGTTAAATTGACTTCACGGTGTTAAGTTTTTGCTGAGGTTGGAGTATGACGTGTCAATTTTTTTAAGTATGACATTCAGAGAGCTATATACATGGAATTTAAAAACATTTTCACATGTCATCTTCCATTACACTCAATCAACCATCAGTCCAGTCCATTGAAACCTGCATACCAAATCATGGAATCACTATTCTCGAACCAACTTCCTCACGCAGATTTTCATTTAATATTTAGATCTTCTTTCATCCACACAAAACAAACAAACACATTAAAGCACAAACAAATTCATTACATTCAAAAAATCAGTTCATACCCTCCAATCCCCAATTTCTTACATCCGCCAAAGCCCTAATCCAAACAGCTGAATCGACTACAACAACCGTGAATCTTATCAACCTCTTTGATCGGCGTCGGTCACAGTGGCACACCTCCTTGTCATCACTGCATCAGCTGCCATCCCATCATTTGGTGTTCCACTCAACCCTTCAAAGAAGAAACAGACCAAATCAGAAACCCCCGAGAACCCTAATTGTAAATTACTAGTCTTATAAAATTATTCTCGTACCAACCAAACCACTGAGAATTAATTCCAAAACTTTTGATCATTCCCCATTATATGTCAACAAACTTTATAAAAGGAGAGTTCACGGGAGCATCCGGAAGTGATCACGGGATAGTAAACTGGAGCTACAAAAGGGAAAATGAAGTTCTAATAAAAAATAGAGAAAAACAGAAGAAAAAAAGGAATGGAAGAAAAGAGAAAAAGGAATGTTGAGATTATGTTGGCTGTGATATTACTTCCCTTTCAACATCACCCAATCTTTGGTTTCCTCCATCACTCATCAATTTGCATTTAACACAATCACGATTCTCTTCCCAAGACAATCAGAAAATTCATTTTACACAAAAGTCAATTCATTACTTTGAATATCAAGTCCAAACACTTTGAAATGACTCAACCCGTCATACACTCAATCAACCATCAGCCCATTGAAACCTGAATACCAAGTCATGGAATCACTCTTCGCAAACCAACTCCCTCACGCTACGAATTCGTGATTTTCATTTAATATTTAGATCTTCTGCACAAAAGAAACAAACAGATTAAAGCACAAACAAATCATTCAAATTCATTACATTCAAAAAATCAGTTCATACCCTCAAATCCCCAATTTCTTACATCCGCCGAGCACTCGTGCAGTCGCAGATCCGTTACCATCCTCTCGATAGGCGCGAGGCCCAGATCGTCGTCGCCATCCTCACTGTCAGAAAGCACCGCGAGCAACCACTATGAACTCTTCACCGGAGCTTCCGCTACCCTCTCACCCTTTAATCGGATGTCGCTGATGTTCTAGATCGGCAATCTTCCTCCAACCGTCGAACCCACCGTCATCGTTGCCGCCAAGGCTGGAATCACCCCACCTGCTTCTTGTTCTTCAAGGGAGGCCAAACGACCAACACCTTAACTCGTAGCTAACCACCGTCGTTCGCACAGGACCACCGTGAAGATGAACGCCCTATTTATCTTGTTTAAAGAGAAAGTCTTCCCTATTACAGTTAGCCAAAAATTTGAAATTCTATTTGATTTTGATTAAACCCTAAATCCCTTTTCGAACCCTAATTTTATATAATTACATTTTATAAAATAATGATCATTATCAATTTTTAATTACTTCCTAAAATGCCACGTTTCACTCACAACACTGCTACGTTTCACCTCACAGTAAAACATTTAACACGTCATCCAACCACCTATGCACAATTTTCACACCGTTAACGATTTTTAACGGCAGGGGTTAAATTGTTTCAAATTAACACTTATAAGGTCTCAATTGGGAAACTTTAAAAGAAGGGACCAAATTGGGATTACCGAACAAAAATAGGGACGTCTAAATGGTTTAAACCAAAGAAAAATGAATTGGTTTGAATACAAGAAACAAAAAGTAAACATTCAAATGCGATTGATTCAATTCACGAGAAAAAGACTATGGATGAATGGAGTTGTTGGGGTTTACAATTTCATCTTATCTGCTCTCTCTTATCTACTCCTCTTATTTAATTCGCTTTGTTATCTAATTATCATGCAAACTTTCTTAGTCCACCCTTAACCCGATCCCTAGGCGAAATGGGCCTATTAATATTACTGGCTTGCTATCTCTAGCCTCCCCTAGTAATTAATAATGCATTATAAACGGAAGCAAAAACAATTGATCGTCCTACCCCCCTATCCCTAGGTGGTATTGCTTAATCAAGGAATTTCCCCCAGTTCATGACAGTACCGTACGTTCCCGTATCAATAAAGATAAACAACAATTATCGAATGAGTTAAACGACAAAAGCATTAAGCGCAGGTGAGAAACCCAATAATTGATAATCAAAGCATACGACAACCATATAAATAAATAAGAGTTTCAATAAAAGAGAGTTTTAAAAGATTACATTGTTCCCCAACAACAAAAGGGTTTAGTTCACCATTGTCATGGTGAAAGTAGATGAAAAATGATGGAAGAATGGATAAACAAACCCCAGCGGTGGATTTTGACATTGGGCGGTTCCTAGACTCTTCCTTTCTTCATGTTTCTTCTTCTTCCTTGAGTCTAAGACCTTCCATCTTTAATCCCATTTTTCATTCTCATCAAAAACGCTGCAAAACAATGTAAAATAAGCATAATATCTCTAAAATAGGTTTTGACTCTCAACTGACTCAACTTACGTGTTTTGCTTGATTCTAAGCTCATTCTAAGCCTTGAAGGGTGTAATTTAGTCTCACATGAAGCATGAAAATAACTGTTATCAACCGCGTAGTCTGCGAAGAAGTCCAGCAAGATGAGATGACCGAGACCGGTTGAGGTATTACCGCAATGATCGCCCTAGATCAGAAAGGCGACACAGCAGAAGTCGCAGTCAAAGCAATGACCAACCGATCCGCGATGGTATTAACACCATCTTAGCAGGGTTCCCTGGAGGAGGTGATAACGGTTGAAATACCATTATTTTTATACTTAAATTTAACACTAAACACACCCTTTATGACTTAGAAATTAGCTTGAAATCATGTTTTTTGCTTAAGTTAGAAAGTAAGAGAGTTAAAGGTGGTATTCTTGGTTTTATACTTGGTTTTCCTTGATTTGGATGGAATAAACATGAATTGGATGAAGGAAGTTGAAGTAGCAAGGAGCTCGACTTAAAAGAAGTGGAAGAAAGGCACAAAAGAAGAACTGCAACCACTGCTCAGTGCCAATTTCACCGCTGAGCGCTGGTCTTGATGATGAATCCACTGCCTGACGCTTGGGCGTCAATGCTGAGCGATATTTTTTAGTGTCGCACCTACTATTGAGCGGTATTTTAGCGCTGAGCGCCATTTGCATAGGCGTAGGCCAGTTTTTCTGTAATTTTTATAAGCTATATAAGGATTTAGTCGATCTAGAGGGTCTATCTTTTGATAGAAAGAGGCGCAGAAACACTCTCTTCATCCCTCGAAGGCGGATTTTAGATGCGGAAGCTCCAATCTACAACTTTTAGGGTTCTATCTTTCATTCTTTTCATTATTTTCATCTAGTTTCACCATGTCTATAGTGAACTAAACCTCCATTGTTGTTGGGGAAACGATGTAATCCTTTGAAACTCTCATGTATTGAATTGATTTATATTACAAATGCTTTACTTCATTAATTGTTAGGTTTTTTCCTCTTTCCTCTTTGCATGCTTTGTTTAACTCATTCATTTGCATGATCATTCATTTTGTCAAAATGGACACATATGGGGAAATCTAGAACTGGGGAAATTCTCCCGAAAGCAATATTACCTACACATAGGGATATGAGGGTTGATTGCCTTTAAGCTTCTATGTGAATGTAATGCATAATTAGTTGCTAAGGATACAAGACATTGTAAACTAGTAATTAAGAGTAGGCTTTCTTCACCGAGACATCGGGTTTAAAGAAAATTAGAAAGTGGCATTAACATTAATGAAGGAGTTGAATTCATAAATGCATAAGAGTGGATAGGATAAGTCGGAAACCCCAACAACATAATCATTCCATATTTTATACATCAATCACTTGCGTATTCTTTAAGTCAATTGATCAACACTTGCATTCATGTTTATTTTTTGCATTGCAAAACCTAAAATTTTCATTCTCAAGTCTTAAATAATCAACAAATCACATGACTGTTTATGCTAGTGAGTCTCTAGGGAAAATGACACTTGGTCTTACCATTTATATTACTTTATACGATTCGGTACACTTGCCGGAGTCTTAACAAGTTTTTGGCGCCGTTGCCGGGGACTCGTGGTTTAACTATTCTATTCGTGTGATTATTGATTAAATTTGACTTGATTTTTTTATTTTTGTTCTAACAATTGCTTTCTAGGGTTTTGTTTCTTGTGTATGCAGGATACGATTCGAACTAGAAGCAAGAAAAATTCAGAACCTCTTCTTGAAGTCTTGAGTGAAACTCGAAGGAGAAGGAGGATTCGAATATCTAGAGAATTGTTTCCTTCTCCAAAAAGACTTATACAACCCTTACCACAAGAATTTGACCAGAGCACTGAAGAAATGGCTGAAGAGAACACTAGAAGACGCACTAGAATGACATAGGTAATCAATTCCATGTCCGCCAAGGTAATTTCAACCAAGGGTGGAAACCTCACCCAAGCATGGGTCAAGGTCAGAATGGACAAGCTAGAAAAAGCAGGAGGCCAATTTAGTAGACCACGGCAGCAACCACCACTATGGCAACATGTATCTTCTTTGAATGAGAAAACCAACAAGTTGGAAGAGATGTTCCAACAATTTATGTAGGTGTATACCTCCGCCAATAAGAGTACTGAAGCTACTATCAAAAATCTGCAGATGCAAGTTGGCCAACTGGCCAAGAGGATAGAGGACAAAGAAGAAAAATAGTTTGGGGCTAATATTGAGGTTAACCCTAAGGACGAGTGTAAAGCCATAGTGAGTATAGTTGAGGAGAGAGTGGAAGAGGAAAAAGAGAGCGTTGACTGAAAGAGAGCGTTGAGGAGGCTTAGAACTCACATTGGAACGGGAGTTGAAAACGGCCTTGTGGAGAAATTGAGACCTTTTCTCTTGGACCGTGTCCGACATGCCTGGAATCCACCCTTCCATTATGAATCACAAGTTGGCCCTGTTCAAAGAAGCTAAGCCGGTCGCGTAGAAGAAACAGAGGATGGGGGCCGAGAAGGAAGCGGCCGTCCACGAAGAAGTAAGGAAATTGAATGAAGCAGGCTTTACCCCGGAGGTAACGTATACCACGTAGCTGGAAAATGTGGTTACGGTCAAAAACGCCAGTGGCAAATGGCGGATGTGTACGGATTATACCAACCTCAACAAGGCGTGCCCCAAGGACTCTCACCCGCTTCCTAGCATCGACGACCTGGTTATACCAATGTACGCACCGGATCTGGAGAATACCACCTTCATAACAAAGAGGGGGATTTATTGCTATAACATTGTTAAGACTCTGGCAAGTGTACCAAATCGTATCAAGTAATATAAATGGTAAGACCAAGTATCGTTTTCCCTAGAGACTCATTGGCCTAGACACTTATGTGATTTGTTGATTATTTAACACTTGATAAACGTAAATTAGGTTTAGAATGCAAAACAGAAAATAAATATGTATGTAGTTATTATTCAATTGACCAAAAGAATACGCAGGTGAATAATGTATGGATGAATTATGTTGTTGGGGTTTCCAAATTTATCCTATCCACTCTCATGTATTTACAAATTCAATTCCTTCATTAATGTTAATGCTAATTTCTAATTTACCCTAAACCCGATGTCTCGGTGAAGAGAGCTTACTCCTAATTACTAGTTTACAATCTCTTGTCTCCCTAGCAATTAATCATGCATTACATTCGCATAGAAGCTTAAAGGCAATTGGTCCTCCTATCCCTATGTCTAACTAATATTGCTACTGAGAGAATTTCCCCATGTCTAGATTTCCCCGTATGTGTCCATATCGACAAAATCAATTTCATGAAATTGAATGAGTTAAACAAAGCATGCATAGAACGTAGAGGAAAACCCTAACAATTAATGAAGTAAAGCATATAAAATAATGAATCAATTAAAAAGATTATAGTTTGAAAGGATTACATCGTTTCCCCAACAAGAATGGAGGTTTAGTTCACCATAGACATGGTGAAACTAGATGAAAATAATGAAAAGAATGAAAGATAGAACCCTAAAAGTTGTAGATTGGAGCTTCCGCATCCAAAATCCCCCTCCGACCAAAAACTTGTTAACTCTTTGGCAAGCGTACCAAATCTTTCTAAGTAATAAACCGGTAAGACCGGATATCGTATCCCAAGAGACTCGTTTAACACTATACAGTCGTATAATTATCTTACTAATTTAGACTAAAGAATGAATCCATTTAATGTAGTTTCAGTGCAATGAAAATAAACAAACTGTATAAGTGATAAATTGAACTTCTTGGGGTTTAAACACTTGAAAATGAAATGATTAGAGATGATATGGTATGGAGATGTTGGAGAATGCTTTCACCTATTACACTCTCATGCAAATGCATATAACTACTTCTTCATTATAATGCCAATGTCAACCTACTAAATTACTTAAACCCAATCCCTTGGTGAGAGAGCCTAGACTTACTCATTAAATCCCAATCCCTTGGAAACCTAACAAGTTCATCTGCATTAAAACTAGAGGTTTAAGACAACCAAAGGTCCAAGCTCTATCCCTAGACACTATTTCCTTTAGGTGTTTAGTCCAGTTCAAGGTTTACACAACATTTCCCAATATTTAGCAAACCCTAGAATCATGCTATGGTTGATCAAGTCACAACAAGCTTTAAGTAAAGGAAATCAACACTAGCAAATAATGAAAGAAGCTTATATTCATTCAAAACAAGTGCATTTACAAAAGAGTTTCATAGTTACATCATTCCCTAACAAAAATGAACTTAGCTCTCCATAGTCATGGAGAGCTTGAGCTTCCAATGGAAGAAAATGGAAGAGATGAAGACCCAAGGAAGAAGAAATGAGAGTTCCCACTGCCCAAAATCAGGTCCCACAGGTCCAAAAGGGTGTTTTCGAGCTTCAGCCGCCAAGAAGATGGCACCCTCGATGCATGGGAGCTTTAAATAGGTCTAGGGTGCCATGTCAGCAAAAGTGGCGCCCGTCCCCCCTTTTCTAAGGCGCCCGGGCGCCATGATTAAGCAAAAACAGCGAAGAAAAGGGCGCCCAGCCCCCTCTAGGGGTGCCCAGGCGCCAGATTTTGAGTGAAAGTGCGAATCAAAGGGTGCCCAACCCCCTTCAAAGGCGCCCAAGCACCACATTCTGGGAAAAAATGTGAGTTGAAGGGCGCCCAGCCTCCTTCAGGGGCACCCAAGCGTGGAGTCTACAGAAAACTTTTTCAGATCTTGCTTTTGCAACCCTTCCTTGGCTCCCCACTCTTGATAGTTTGGATGCTCTTCCAAAGCACACAAAGTTCCTACAAAATGAGGAATTAGTGATGAAAACTGGTATGTGTAACCTAAGCTGAAGTTAATCACAAAGTTAGATAAAAGAGAGGATTAAGCATGTTTCAAGCTTCAAGAGAGTTGATTTGGTAAGAAAATTGCACCATAGATAACGGTAAGAATTACCGTTATCACCAACACCAAACTTGAAACTTTGCTTGTCCTCAAGCAAAAAAGGTGACATGGCTTAGACAGACAATTCAATTCCAATGAGTCAACGATCAAGACCAGTAGAATTCAATCAAGCTTGCTCATCATGGTAAAATCAATCTTGAGAAGATGAATTTTTGACAAAGAAAGATTCAACCATGGTGCTCACAGATCAAGAATCACAAGAAATATGCCAGGTTTTATTAGCGATCAACAAGCATGGCAAAAGTGTTCTCATTACTAACATGGAACCCTTCCTCACCAAAGAAATTGTTTCTCTCAAGCACACTTGTGTATAAGGATGTGTGTTTCTCACTCTATCATCACAAGGTCACACCATTCAACTTTGCCTTTCATTTCTACTACAATGAATACATTCACTTGCAAGTTTGCATCACAAGTGTTACCAATGAGGAGCATTGGTAAATCTTGAAGAAATTAGTTTTGATGATGCTACAAGAAGTTTCACCTGAAGAAATGTTTAAAAGCACTTTTGTAGAATATAAGGTCAATAGGAAAGTCTTTAAATTTTGTAAAAACCTGTATTTTTACTGAAATAATCGATTATGAGAAGCAATAATCGATTATCATGAGTCTTTCAGGGATAATCGATTATCACTTCCAAATAATCGATTATCACATTTTGAAAAACTTGTAACGGACTTGAATAATCGATTATCACTTACAATAATCGATTATCAGTGGCAGTTGGGACTTGACCTTTGATATTCAGGGTAGCTGGCTATATATTGGACTTCTGAAATTTTCAGAAGTAACGTTTTTGAACAGAAGCTTAGCAGAATACTGTTTGACAGAGGAAGTTCTCAGAAGCTATAGTTCAAAGTTCCCTTGCTTGATCTCGTGAACAGGAGAGGCTCGCGTTTCGTGTGTCGATAGTCGGAGCAAGCTCTCTTCGAGTTAGCAAGGTGCTCTGCCTGGTCTCGTGAAAAGGAGAAGCTCGCGAATCGTTGGTCGATTGCCGGAGCAGTTCTCTTCGAGTTGGCAGAGTGTTCTTTTTCCGGTTCGTTCGTCGAAGGAAGGTTTATTTTATCAATTGTTATTCATTATATTTGTAATCTGTAAAACAAATTTTTAGTGGAACTGTTAATCAGTTTTATAGTGATTAACAACTGGACGTAGATTCTGTTGAATCGAACCAATATAAAAATTACTCGTGTGATTTTCTATTCCCTACACTCTTTATCTTTTACGTATATCAACTGTTCGACAAATTTTCTGAAAGAAAATTGTTTTTCTAAAAAGGACCAAATTGATTTTAAAAAGGTGACCGAACACGCTTTCCGCTTACTCTCAGTTTTATTCGGCTGCGCTTTACTCTTCAAATCATACCATTGCTGGTACCAACAATTGGTATCAGAGCTTGTTTGATAGTTTTTCAAAATTTGCGAAAATGGCCGGTCACAACCAAAACCTTGTATATGCTGAGGGTGCTTCTATTAACAGACCACCACTTTTTACTGGTGATAACTATGCGTTCTGGAAAGTCAGAATGGAAATTTTTATGGGGTCTGTTGACAGAGGCATCTGGGAAGCTGTACAAAATGGTCCTTATATTCCTAAGAGCATAGTTGATGGTGTAGAAGTAGAAAAACCATACTTTAATTGGACTGCTGAAGAAAATAGACAAGCTCAGTTTGATATTAAAGCTCGTAATATTATATCATCTGCTGTTGTACTTGATGAATTCTATAGAATTTCAGTGTGTAAGACAGCACAGGAAATGTGGGAAGTCCTCAGAGTCACACATGAAGGAACAGAGGACGTGAAACGTGCAAGGAAGAACACTCTCATTCAGGAATATGAGATGTTCAGAATGCAACCTGGAGAAACAATTTCTGATGTCCAAAAGCGCTTCACTCACATAGTGAACCAGTTGACTGGGTTGGGTAAGACTTTTGATAATGATGAATTAAATGTGAAAATTTTAAAATCATTAGACAGGTCTTGGAAACCAAAGGTAACTGCCATCTCGGAGTCTCAAAACCTCACTCAGATGTCAATGCCAATTCTGTTTGGAAAGCTTCGTGAGCATGAGCTAGAGTTGAGGAGACTAACTGCTGAAGAGGATCAAGGCAAGAGAAAGACACTAGCTTTCAAGTCAGAGATCTCTAAAGGAAAGAGCTCTAAAAGGATTGAAGATGATGATTCTGATGATGAGGAGAACATGAGCCTTATGATAAAGAAGTTTGCCAAGTTTATGAAGGCAAAAGGAAAAGACAAATTCCGGAAAGAAAGGAAAGAAAATCAAGAATCACCTTTAAGTGTAAAATGCTTTGGTTGTGGAGAAAGAGGACACATGAAATCTGAATGCCCAAAGAACAGGAAAAGTGAGGAAAAGAAGGAAAGAAAATTTCAAAAGAAAAAGAAAGCTTACATAGCTTGGGAAGACAACGCTTCCAGTTCAACAAGCTCAAGTGATTCAGATGAGGAAGCTAATATTTGTCTAATGGCTGACTCAGATGATACTGAAAGTCAAGTAAGTGATTCTAGCTTTGAATCTAGTGAAATAGACTTACAAAAAGCTTTCTTTGAACTAATGAATGAATCTGAAAAACTTGATGCTACACATAAAAAGCTAAAAAAAGAGCACAATGACTTGAAATTGAAATATGATAAATTGCTTGATGATGAAGTTGTCTTAAGAAATAAAGTTAGTACTTTAGAAACAAAATTATCTGATGCAAACACTACTGTTAAACCTGTTGAATGCTTGTCTTGTAAGAGTCATATGTTTGATATTGACATACTTGAAAACCTACTTGCAAAGTCAACCAAGACAACCCCGAATGTAAAAACAAACTTTAAAAGAAGCAATATTAGAAATAGGAACTTGCATCAAAACAAAAAGTCTAAAACTAGAAGAACTCATAAAGTTTGGGTTGAAAAAGAGACTTTTGTTAAAAATAAAGTAAATGATGTTTGTTGTTTTTACTGTATGAAACATGGTCATACATCAAACAAATGCAACATTAAACATTTTGGTATTCCAAATGGCAAATATGCATGGATTAAAATTGTGAAATGATTTACACTTGCATGAACTAACCCCAAGGACCCATAATTAGATTGGGGACCTAAAACTCTTTCTAATTTGTTTTGCAGGAACCTACTAAGTCAAATAAGTCATTATGGTATCTTGACAGTGGTTGCTCAAGACACATGACCGGTGACAAGAAAAGGTTCATCCACCTTGAGAAGAAAAAGCAAGGATTTGTGACTTACGGGGACAATAACAAGGGTAGAATCATGGGTACCGGAGACATTGGAGGGGGAAACACATTGATCATAAAAGATGTCCTAT
This sequence comes from Vigna reflexopilosa, assembly GCA_027742785.1. Lineage (NCBI taxonomy): Eukaryota > Viridiplantae > Streptophyta > Magnoliopsida > Fabales > Fabaceae > Vigna > Vigna reflexopilosa. The sequence goes on from CM050932.1 coordinate 13,584,801, forward strand.
ATGTTGAAGGCCTCAAGCATAACCTCTTAAGCATAAGTCAGTTGTGTGACAAAGGTCTAAAGGTAATCTTTGAAAGTGATAAGTGTACTGTTTACTTTAAAGATTCTGCTGTTATTGCTTTGCAAGGTGTTAGGCATAATAATATATATTTGATTGATATTGAGAGTGCATCTAGTCATAGTATAACATGTTTAGTTGCTAAAGAAGAAAATCCTTGGCTATGGCATAAAAGAGCTGCACATATTCATATGCAACATTTAAATAAGTTAATTTCTAAGGATCTTGTGATTGGTTTACCTAAATTGAAATTTGAGAAAGACAAATTATGCATTGCATGTCAAAAAGGTAAACAAACAAAATCTTCATTTTCATCCAAAAGCATAATTTCAACATCAAAACCTTTAGAACTTATGCATATGGACTTGTTTGGTCCATCTAGAATTAAAAGTTTTGGTGGAAATTACTATGCTCTTGTAATTGTTGATGATTACACTAGATTCACTTGGACCTTCTTCTTAACTTTGAAAAGTGAAGCTTTCAAAGCCTTTAAATCTTTTGCTAAACGTATTCAAAATGAAAAAGATTTGAAAATTAAAACATTGAGAAGTGATCACGGTGGTGAATTTGAAAATGAATCTTTTGAAAAATTTTGTGAAGAACATGGCATTGCACATAACTTTTCTGCACCTAGAACTCCTCAACAAAATGGTGTTGTTGAAAGGAAAAATAGATCATTAGAAGAATTAGCTAGAACCCTTATGAATGAATCTAATGTGCCAAAATATTTTTGGGCTGATGCAGTCAGCACTGCTTGTTATGTGTTAAATAGGATGCTTATTAGGCCAATTCTAAAATTAACTCCATATGAACTGTTGAATGGTAGAAAACCAAATATATCTCATTTGAAAATATTTGGATGCAAATGTTTTGTCTTAAATAATGGTAAAAATCTGATGAAGCAATTTTCCTAGGATACTCTTTGACTAGCAAAGCATATAGAGTATTCAATAGAAGAACCTTGATAATTGAAGAATCAATGCATGTTGTCTTTGATGAAATTGTGGACCTTGAGGTAAACCCTCTTGAGTCAAATAAACCAATTGCAGGAGATGAGGATTATTTGAGGGAAGCTCTTGAAGAGATGTACCTAAACGAGAACTATCCTCTGGAACTTCAAGAAACACCTCAAGCCATTGATCCTAAAAGTTTTCAACAACCAAGAGGACTATCTTTGGACAACATCATAGGAGATATATCAAAAGGGGTAACTACTAGACACAAGCTTAATAATTTCTGTTTAACTGTAGCTTTTGTGTCTCAGATAGAACCCAAGAACATTAAGGAAGCTCTTCAAGATGATAAGTGGTGCGTTGCTATGCAAGAAGAGCTAAACCAATTTGAAAGGAATGAAGTCTGGGAACTTATTCCAAGGGAAGATAATTATCAAGTCATAGGAACCAAATGGGTTTTTAGGAACAAGCTTGATGAGGATGGAAACATCACAAAGAATAAAGCAAGGCTAGTTGCAAAGGGCTACTGTCAAGAGGAAGGTATAGATTATGATGAAACATATGCACCAGTGGCCAGGTTAGAAGCAATTAGATTATTACTTGCATATGCATCTTTGATGAAATTTAAATTATATCAAATGGATGTGAAAAGTGCGTTTCTGAATGGTTTTATAAAAGAAGAGGTGTATGTTAGTCAACCTCCTGGCTTTGAGGATTTCAAATATCCTGATCATATTTATAAGTTAAAAAAGGCTTTGTATGGTCTTAAACAGGCACCTAGGTCTTGGTATGAAAGACTTAGTACCTTTCTAATTGATAATAATTTTTCTAGAGGTAAGGTTGATTCAACCTTATTTATAAAGAAAGTAGGAAAACACATCCTGATTGTGCAAGTTTATGTAGATGATATTATATTTGGGTCAACTGATGACTCTTTGTGTGAAGAATTTGCAAAAGTAATGCAAGGTGAGTTTGAGATGTCTATGATGGGTGAGCTGAATTTCGTTTTAGGACTACAAATAAAGCAAATAAATGGAGGTACTTTTATCTCTCAAACAAAATATTGTAGGGAAATTCTTAAAAAATTTGGCATGGATACTTGCCAAGAAGCTAGTACACCTATGGCAACTTCTTGCTATTTAGATAAGGATGAATCTGGAAAAGAAGTAAATGAAACTATGTTTAGAGGTATGATAGGATCTTTGTTGTACCTAACTGCTAGTAGGCCAGATATTATGCAAAGTGTATGCGTATGTGCTAGGTATCAAGCCAATCCTAAAGAATCTCATTTGACTGCCGTCAAGAGAATCTTAAAATACCTTAAAGGAACCACTTCTTTTGGACTTTGGTATCCCTCTGATGCTTCACCTAGTCTAATAGGTTATTCTGATGCAGATTATGGTGGTTGTAAAATTGATAGGAAAAGTACTAGTGGAACCTGTCATTTTCTAGGTTGTTCTTTGGTGTCCTGGCACTCAAAGAAACAAGCATGTGTAGCCTTGTCTACCACTGAAGCTGAATACATTGCTGCTGGCAATTGTTGTGCCCAAATTCTGTGGATGAAACAGCAACTGGAAGACTTTGATATTTTCCTTGATAATATTCCATTAAAATGTGATAATACTAGTGCTATCAATCTGACTAAGAACCCCATAATGCACTCAAGAACTAAACACATTGAGATTAGACATCATTTCTTAAGAGATCATATTCAAAAGGGGGATTGTCAAATTGAATATGTTGATACCTTACATCAATTAGCTGATATTTTCACCAAAGCACTACCTAAGGATATATTTTTTGAGCTTAGAAGAGAGTTAGGAGTGTTAGACATGTCTTAGGATCAATGCTTATGAAAAGTTTTGCATTTTCGTAAAATTAACGCTTCATAATCGATTATCAAAAGGATAGAATCGATTATTCAAACTTGAAACTCAAATCTGAGAAATTTTTGAACAGATAATCGATTATCATCAAGGATAATCGATTATCATGCAATGTCTGGGCAGTGACTTTTGAGCAGATAATCGATTATCTCGAGCCATAATCGATTATCACGCTGACAGATTCAAAAATAGAGCCGTTGGAGCGTCCCTTAACGGCTATAAACGGCCATAAACGGCTAGTTTTTCCATTTTTCCTATAAAAAGCCTCCCATAATCGATTGTTAGTCACTCTTTTACACCCTTACTCTGCTAAAATCAAAATCTAGAGCTAAGATTCTCTCCATTTATCCTCATTTTCTCAAAGTCTCTCTACATCGCCGCAGAGCTGCTGGAGCATCTTCTTCCTCTCAACCACGTCCTGCAACCATCGATGGTTGGATTTCAGATCAAGGAAAACATGCGGACTATGTTAATTCCTGGCAAGAGAGAAGAATCATGGCAGTAAAGTATATTCGCCTTGACTTTTTTCGTTTCTATGGATTTCAATTTCCAGATCTGTTTGTTGGTCAAGGACTTACGAATCTGGTGGAGCAAAAAGGTTGCATTTATCCCGATCTCATAAGAGTCTTCTACTTCAACTTGAGATATAGAGATGGGATTATATCCACTAAAGTTAAGGGTGTCCGCATAATTTTAGATGATGATGTGTGGATAAATGTTGCCCAACTTACCATATGGGATGATGCTGTAAAAGTCCATCTAGGACTTGAAGATTTCAATAGGTTGATGACTTTTCAATCCTTCTTGCGTCATCCTGAACAACAGACAAATCGAAGGCCTCATATGGCAGAACCAGTTAATGCTGCTGCTCCTTCTGATGCTGGTCCTTCTACCATGCCCTCATCCTCCACGCTATCTATGGAAGAACATTTTGCTAGACTATCTAAGCAATTGGAGGATATGAGTTTAGCACAAAGAACACGCTTTGAGGAGATTTATGAATGGCAGCAATCTATTGATGAGTATATGGTTGATCAATTTCTTGATCTTGATGTTCGTTTATCTAGCATCGAGAATCACCTTAACATTCAACCTCCCGAGAGATCCCCAAGTCCTGAATTTTAGAAATAGGATTTTATGTTTGTGTGCTTTGTTGATTGGTTGTTGTTCTTTCATCTATGTTAAATTTTTGTCTTTTATGTTTCTTATTATGATGTAATCCTTCTTTTCATTAATGAAAATGATCTCTTGATTATATGCATACTTTGTTTAATTGAGGGGGAGATCATATTTAGGGGGAGCTCTTTACATTAATCTTTTTCCTTATGATCAAAAAGGGGGAGAAGAATAATATAAGGGGAGAAGTAAAAATTGATACAGGTATTGCTAACTTTGTTGTTGTTGTAGCTTGTATATTTTGCAGGGAAGTCAAAGTTGCTTTTAAAAATTGAATTTTTGATCATCATCAAAAAGAGGGAGATTGTTACCAATGAGGAGCATTGGTAAATCTTGAAGAAATTAGTTTTGATGATGCTACAAGAAGTTTCACCTGAAGAAATGTTTAAAAGCACTTTTGTAGAATATAAGGTCAATAGGAAAGTCTTTAAATTTTGTAAAAACCTGTATTTTTACTGAAATAATCGATTATGAGAAGCAATAATCGATTATCATGAGTCTTTCAGGGATAATCGATTATCACTTCCAAATAATCGATTATCACATTTTGAAAAACTTGTAACGGACTTGAATAATCGATTATCACTTACAATAATCGATTATCAGTGGCAGTTGGGACTTGACCTTTGATATTCAGGGTAGCTGGCTATATATTGGACTTCTGAAATTTTCAGAAGTAACGTTTTTGAACAGAAGCTTAGCAGAATACTGTTTGACAGAGGAAGTTCTTAGAAGCTATAGTTCAAAGTTCCCTTGCTTGATCTCGTGAACAGGAGAGGCTCGCGTTTCGTGTGTCGATAGTCGGAGCAAGCTCTCTTCGAGTTAGCAAGGTGCTCTGCCTGGTCTCGTGAAAAGGAGAAGCTCGCGAATCGTTGGTCGATTGCCGGAGCAGTTCTCTTCGAGTTGGCAGAGTGTTCTTTTTCCGGTTCGTTCGTCGAAGGAAGGTTTATTTTATCAATTGTTATTCATTATATTTGTAATCTGTAAAACAAATTTTTAGTGGAACTGTTAATCAGTTTTATAGTGATTAACAACTGGACGTAGATTCTGTTGAATCGAACCAGTATAAAAATTACTCGTGTGATTTTCTATTCCCTACACTCTTTATCTTTTACGTATATCAATTGTTCGACAAATTTTCTGAAAGAAAATTGTTTTTCTAAAAAGGACCAAATTGATTTTAAAAAGGTGACCGAACACGCTTTCCGCTTACTCTCAGTTTTATTCGGCTGTGCTTTACTCTTCAAATCATACTATTGCTGGTACCAACAACAAGGACTTTCAAAGCTTGTATTTTGGCTGGGCTAAGAAATAGTTTTGGTTTTTCTAGATACAAACCACTTTTAGCTAATAGAGCATTCAAATCAGCACAAGATAACATAATCCTCTCCTATACTTCAGGCAATTGCAACCAATTCTCAATTTTCTTTTCAACTTTTCATCTATTGAATCTTTTTCTTGATCTTGTTCTTTTTTTATTCTTTTTCTTTGCATTTTTCTTTTCACTCTTATTGTCATGTGTAACCTCAACCACCCCATACTTAAACCATTTTCCTATACCAAAATGCATGCTCTACTTAACTCAAGGTAAGGAAGTCAAAATTTTTTGCATTGGTCTTAAGATTCAAGGATAGGATCAATTTTTCTTTCTAGGTTCAAAGGGTTACACAACTTTTGGGTTCAAAACTTAGACAAGATGGAAGAACAAGACGGCCTTGATCATATGTAACATGCAAGTGATTGATTCACACATAGAAAATCAGTCAAAATCAGTTGTGATTCCAAAGTGATATCATTCAACAAAAATTATGGGGCACAACATCTCACTGGGTTGCTTAAGGTTCCAAAGTTTGTTTTCAAACACAATGCCATGCAAATTGGCCACAAGAAAAGCCAAACATAATCTCAAACAGTCGAGAGCAACCACAATCTAACTTCATATTTCAATCCTACCACCTTAGAAAAATCACACAGAAAGAGCAAGCACAAAACAAATTTCCAAGATCACATGGAGTGCTTGATATCAAAACATTGTCATCAAATTATCTATCAGCCAAAGTTCAAAATTAAAAGAAGAAACTAAGACTAGAATTTAAAAACTGAAATTAAAAACATGACAGAAATTTAAAAAGTTTTCCATAGATTGTAGTGTAGTGTCCTGATCCACGAGCCTCAAGAGGCACCATCATCACTGTCCTCATCCTCGTCATCATCATACTTCTCCTCCTCATCATCATCAACCTCAGTCTTAGCCTCATCCTCATCCTCCTCCTCATCAGTTTTATCCTCCTCCATCGCCTATGCTTCGGAAGATGTGCCACCTCCCCCACTCGAATTGGCCTAGTCCCCAAGCCATGCAACATGGGTGATGAAGTCTTCTAGAGACATAAGTGGTCGGTCTGGGAAACAAGAAGCAAGACTGCTCAACAACACGAGCTCGCCTTTGTGCACCGCATCAAGCTTGGCGTCGAGCAAAGCCAATCTCATCTCAAACATCTGGTAAGGGTCATGCAGGGCAGGCTGATCTCACTGGGTAGGCTGGCGACGCCCACAGGGCTAATGAGGCTGGTCCGGCTTGGCTGGCATGTGGCGCCTATGGGGCCGAGGAGGTTGAGGAGCAGGAATGGGCAGGCCCTCCTCATCAAGCAAGCAATATTGCGTGTAGTAGGCTAGATCAATGGTCTTGTGCGGCCTCTCGAGTGGGGCAGTCGAAGTGTCGACCCCTGCAATCTCGCACAGGTGAGTGATCAGAGAAGGATGCCCAAGTGGAGCTTTGGGATTAGAAGAGTGGGCACAATAAAAAATTTTCTGTGCAATGAACTAGCCCAAACTGATTTACCGGCCCTAAAGGATGAAATAAAGGATAATTGCGCGACTGGTGGTGAGGTCGGAGACATGAGAGCAAGGATATATGTTCGCATGAATAAGTGCCACCCAATATTTGCACACCGGGGTGAGGAACGAACGTCTGACATGGAGGGGCAAGTTTTGTTTCTTTGAAAGTGGCCCCAAGGAACACATAAGACGTGCTCCACATCCTCGAAATCAATGCCGTTAAACTCCGTCTCAAGCGTTGCAGCATACTCACAAGAAAGACTGCTCTCCGACCATTGGGTGTTGAGGAAGGTGTTGGTGGCAACATCAAATGGGACCCGTGTGCCCCTGACATAGCTCATAACTGGCTCTTCCTCATCAGAAAAGTGGCAAGCATTTGCATACAATTCCTTCACTATTGCAATTCTCGCAGGTGCAGGAAAGGTGAGGAGTCGCAACCAATGCCTCCTGGATAGCTCATCAGCAAACTCGGGGGCCTCTAGAATCAACTGCTCAACCCGCCTCTCCATAAGCAGTCAGCGGTTTTGGATCACCTTGAAGTGTTCTTCATGCTTCTGGGAGAGGAAGTTCTGGCTGTACACCTTTTGCTTCTTTTTCTTCCCCTTATCAATTTTCACAGCAATTGTTTTAATTCTCTTAGGACCAGTGCTAAGACCCTGGCAAGTGTACCAGATCATATCAAGTAATATAATTGGTAAACCTAATACCGTTCTCCCAAAGGACTTAAAGGCTTTATCTTTCGTGTAAATCAATATCGTAAGACTTGTAGAGAAAATTAACTTGTGGTTTGAATGCAAAAACAAAAAGTAAACATGCAAATGCAATTGATTCAATTGGCAAGAAAAAGATATGGATGAATGGAGTTGTTGGGGTTTACAATTTCATATAATCCACTCTCTTATACCTACTCTTCTTATTAAATTCGCTTTATTATCTAATTGTCATGCAAACTTTCTTAGTCTACCCTAAACCCGATCCCTCGGTGAGAAGAGCCTACTACTAGTTACTGGCTTACTATCCCTAGTCTCCCCTAGTAACTAGCAATGCAAGTACCACAGAAGCAAAATACAATTGATCGTCCTACCCCTGATGAGTCGATATTTTATAGATTTCACTTAGTTTATTGTGCTAGAATTAATCAGGGAATTGTGCTTAATTGTTCGGTATTTTCCCGTTTTTCCTAATTGTGCTTAATTTGACCGGAAATTCTAATTTTAATTCATTTTAATATTCTGAGATAATTATTTGCATTATTATTTTCAAGGAAAATTTTAGAGATATATTTTGTAGCATTGGGATGGAGACAAATTAATTAAAGACTCTACACAAAGACATTTCAAATTTAATTATATTGTAACTTAGTAGTCTAGATTGTTTTAATTAAACTTGTGCACGATGGGCCCAATAGTAGGAGGACACATGGCCTAGAGTTTTTGGGTGGACCCCACCCTAATATTTTAAGGCACACACGGCCCTAGTTTTTAACCAAGCCGCCACATACTTTGAAGACACTCTCGGCAGATTCTACTCTCGCTTGAACGTTTGGGGGGGAGGAGAATTTTTTCTTCTTTGCATCATGTATTCGGTAATGGATTTTGGATGAATGGAAGAAGCATTTTCATTTTCATTTTATTTGCTGGGAGGGAACGACTGACATGTCCATTTGCATTTCGTTAATTGATGGGAAGTAAGGCACATTCCATTTTGTAGAGTTGGACGGTCCACAGCCACCAACTCCTAGTTATTCATCTGCTTTTGAGAAAAGTGCTTGAACCTATGTGTTATTCATTGAATGAAATGGTGGGTCCGGTGATTAGATGTTTGTGGTTTAGTTTCATTTGAAGATTGAGGAGTGGTCACGTCAATTTCAAGAGTACATTGCATTTTCTTTTAATTAGTTCAAGGTGGTTGATTTCTTTGCTTAGCTGCACTAAAAATGTCCGTGAGATTGAAGAGGATTAGGTGAAAGTTGGTGAGTGTTGTCACATCCTGCAGAAGTATCTAGTTTGCTTTCTTTTCTTTTAAAGAATGAGGAGCTCACACCAATTCAAAAGAAGCAGAGCATTCCCTTTCGTTGCTTGATGTTCGACATCGTTCCACTTTTTCATTCAATCAAATATTATAGTTTAAAGCACTTTCTTGGAGTGCCACGGTCCAGGTGTAGCGCTGCATCCATTTATTGTCAAATATCATAGTTTCTTTTTCCTTTTTTTCCTTGAAAGTGAAGAAATGATTTGATGGGAGTTGGTGGAAAGTTTTGTTCGGCAGAGGAGAAATAAAAGCACGGTTATGGAGGAGGGCTATTCCATTTTCTTTTAAAGGCACAAAGAGTGATTTAATTTAGCTGAGAGGAGCAAACACGCTGCCACATCCACTGCACGGTTTGCTTCATTAATTTCTTTTTGGTGAAGTAGTGATATTCGTTGCACGATGATAACCAAATACCATTTGCCATTTATTCACATAATTTTCGTTTCTTTTAGTACCATTTCCAATTTGCTTTTAATATCTTGTTTACTAGTTGCATTTTAATAGCCTAAATCATGTTGGGATGTTTGTGTATTGCACTGTTAGGTTTAATATTTTCTTTTAATTTAATGTTATCTAGTATTTTTAGTAGTGATAATTTAATTGTCATGTTAGTTTAGGTTAGTTGGTTGGTCATTAATAAAATTACTTTGTTTCCTTGAGATTTTTTAGACTGTTCTTGTATTTATTCTACTCTGCCTTGCACTCTATGAAATCTTACTGTGATCTTGCAATGGGTATATGCTTAGTTGCCCAATTGGTGATTGCATCTTCGCTTAGTTGATCAATCTGTATAGAACACATCAGATGAAATAGATGTATTGCGTTCGCTTAGTTCGTGATTTTAAAGACCGAATTAGCCTTCACTTAGTTGGGTGATTCGTGTCGGATTTGGATTAGAGTAGTGTGTACTTGTCGTTCATCTGTGATTGGAAGCATAGTAATTGAGTTAATGACCAACCGTTTTCATTCTGTATTTGATTCTGTTTTTACATTTCTGTTTTCGTGTCTGCTTACATCTGTGTTTACACTTCTGTTTTCATTCGTCTTTTAATTTGATTCATCCGCATTCACAAGCCTTTCACAAACCCCCCCACTTCGTGTCTGACCTAATTCTCGAACCACATTTGGTCCTTGAGAGATGACCTAGGAGTCACTTCCTAGTACTATACTGCATTCTTAATGTACATTAAATTTGCATGGGGTGCGACACCCATCAACCCCCTATCCCTAGGTGGTATTGCTTAATGAAGGAATTCCCTATCGGTTCATGACTTCCCCGTACGTCCCCGTATCGACAAAGGCAAACATCTATTTATCAAATGAGTTAAATGATAATAGCATAGAGCATAGATAAAGAACCCAACAATTGATAATAACAGCATATGCAAGCATATGAATAAAATAAGAATTTCAATATAAGAGAGTTTCAAAAGATTACATTGTTCCCCAACAACAAAGGGTTTAGTTCACCATTGACATGGTGAAACTAGATGTAATACAATGAAAGAATGGAAAAGCAAACCCTAGATATGATAAATTAGAGCCTAAGCATCAAGAAATCTTCTCCAAGGAGTGTAAAATAGCTCTAGACGTCCTCTTCTGCCAAAAGAATAAATCTCAAATCGCACTGGGGCTATATATAGCACAGAAAAGTAACAGAATTTAAGCCGAAGCCCAACAGACCACCGCTCAGCGTCATATTTTACCGCTCAGCGGTTTCCCTCAAGCCTCAGCGGTTAGTTTCACCGTTGAGCGATTTGCCTCTAATCGCCCTAGACGCTTAGCTTCATCTCCTAGGTGCCAAACAATGTTTTCCCTCGAATTATGGGGCTCAGCGGTGCATTTTGACGCTGAGCGGTGCATAGACTCTTCTTTTCTTCATTTTTCTTCTTCTTCCATGAGTCTAAGACCTTCCTTCTTCAATTTCATCCTTAATTCTCATTAAAACCCTGCAAAACAATGAAAAACAAGCATAATATCTCTAAAAACAGGTTTTGACTCTCAAATGACTCAACTTAAGTGTTTTACTTGATTCTAAGCTCATTCTAAGCCATAAAGGGTGTATTTTGATATCAATTTAAGCATGAAAATAACGGTTTTTAGACCGTTATCAACCAAATGAAGAGGCCATGTCTGCACAAAAGAGGGAAAAACAAAGGCTTGGAGATATAAGCATTCAAGATAGATAAGCATTTGCAACAAAGATTCAAGATGGTGCACAATCAAGACTTAACACAGCACAAAACATAGTGGAAACATAAGGGAAAACAAGACAAGGCATGCAAGAACAAAAGAAATGGAAAAAAGAACTCAAAAGTTGGTGCAGACCATATGTTGTGTGTGCAGGTGGCACCTAGGCGTCCTAGAAGGGGCGTCGGGCGCGAGTTATGCAGCAAAAATATTAGGTGTAGTGGTTGTTCTCTGTTCAACCAGCTAAGCCCTATTTCTAAAGTCTCTACAACATCTCAGAACAATGAAATTAAGCTCTCCTAACTCCATTTCAACCCACAAATCAGAATCAACAATCACAACTTCACATTGCATTGCATTACAATCCTAAAAGAAAAGCACTGGCAACCTTAGCAAGAGGGGAATGAGCCCCTGTGTGATGGGTTAAGTGACAGAGTGAGATGAGAGCAATGGGTGTGACTAAATGAAAGAGTGTTTGGCCGTGAGGGTGAAGATTGATAGTGAGTGTGTGAGAGAGTGCAGAGTGGTGGAGTGTTTGCGTTAGGGTGGAGAGTGAGTGAGTAGGAGTTGGGGTTGCGGTGAGTGAGTATTTGGCTTGAGAGAGGGACGAAAGAGTGAATGTGGGTTTGATGATGGGTAGTTGTGAAGGAGAGTGAGAGAATCAGTGGAGAAAGTGAGTATGTGAGAGGGAAGAGGGAAAGGGGTGCGGAGGGTTAAGCGTTTGGAAAAATTGAAATGGGCCAACACTGTGCACTTAAGCCCAAGTCAGTGGAAATTTTTGCATATCCTGCGCCCGGGCGCCCTTTAGGGGGGCTCGGGCGCCAATTCTGCATAATATTATGCAGAATTATGCAGATTCGAAATTTGGTTCAACTCAACTTTGACTTTTGATTTTTAGCACTTCTTTTCACACAATTCACTCCAGAATAATGTATTTTCATGATATAGACTTGTTCAAATCGAAAAGGAGTGGAATTGACTACAAGAACACCATATCAAGTGCACATTTCCAAACCTTTCCAATTCTCCAACTCAAGGGTCCACTTTGACACAAAAAGCCCTTTAAGCTTACCTCAACTCAACAAACCAAACTAAAACATACACCAACACACCAGCACACATCTAAACTTGTTGAAACACTCCTATTCATATCAAATTACGACACACTCAACATGCCACCAATGCAACTAATCACATCACAAAAACAACAACTCAAACTAAAATTTTCCAAATTAACCACATTAAACTAACACATTCAAAAGAAAATTCAACAATCATAACACACTAAAAACAACTAAATCACACAAGAGAAGGGATAGAAAACTGGGTTGCCTCCCAGCAAGCGCTCATTTAACGTCATTAGCTTGACACCATAATGCTCAAGGGTTAACTAGCTCAACACTTGTGCTGAGGCGTTCTACCTCACAACCCAAGTAATGTTTGAGCCTTTGACCATTAACTACCCAGCTTCTTTGTGGGTCATCAGAAGATGGATCTATTAGCTCAACTGCTCCATGTTGCTTGAAATCTTTGATAGTGAAAGGACCCGTCCATTTTGATTTTAATTTTCCAGCAAAGAGTTTGAAGCGGGAGTTGAACAACAAGACCTGCTGACCAAGATGGAAAACTTTCTTCACCAACTTCCTGTCATGATAGAACTTGACCTTCTCCATGTAACTCTTTGAAGAATCATAGGCATGAAGGCGCATTTCTTCAAGTTTAAGGAGTTGCCTCTTTCTCTTTTCAGCAGACATGGAGGGGTCAAAATTCAAGAACTTGAGAGCCCAATAAGCACGGTGCTCTAACTCCACCGGTAAATGACAAGCCTTCCCATAGACAAGCTGGAAAGGAGATAGCCCCACTAGAGTCTTCATGGCAGTTCTGTATGCCCAAAGGGCATCATCTAGCTTTTGAGACCAATCCTTCCTTGAAGAAAATGTGACTTTTTCATCTGCCTCTCTTAACATCAACTGTCCTTGTTCTACATCTATCAATGCTCTTCCTATGGCTAAGAATGGTCTTCCTAATATAATTGGGACTTTAGCATCTTCTTCCATGTCAAGAACCACGAAATCAGCTGGGAAAATAAATTTATCCACCTTCACTAAAACATCTTCCACAATTGCATATGGATAAGTCATTGATCGGTCTGCCAATTGTAACATTATCGTAGTGGGCTTTACTTCTCCAACACCCAGCCTTTTAAAAATTGACAAAGGCATCAAATTGATACTTGCTCCAAGGTCACACAATGCTTTTCCCACCGTTATATTTCCATTGGGAGGTAATTTTTGTTGAATTATTGCACTGCACTCCTCTGTAGGCATAATTGTTTCATCTTCTTAAAGCTTCATTTTCTTTGACAACAAGTCTTTCATGAATTTAGCATAACTTGGCATTTGCTCCAATGCTTCAGCAAATGGAATACTAATGTGGAGCTTCTTAAAAACATCAAGAAATCTTGCAAATTGCTTCGCCTGTTGTTGCTTCTTCAACCTTTGAGGGAATGGAATTGTAGGAACATACTCACGCATCTTACTCTCACTCTCTTGATTTTTTTCTCTCTCATTCTTCTCCTCATATTTTCTCTCAACTTCTTTTTCATCATTCTCTTCTACTATCTCATCAAATCTTTTCTTTTTCTCTCTCTCCATCTCACTCTTTTTTTCATTCTTTAATACTCTTCCACTCCTCAATTGAATTGCCTTACATTGTTCCATAGGGTTTGGTATTGTGTCACTAGGGAATGTTCCAGGAGATCTCTCTGAGATTTGTCTTGAAAGTTGACCAATCTGGTTTTCCAAATTTCTAATTGAAGCTTCCTGGTTCTTGAAGTTAGTCCTTGTCTCATTCATGAAATTAGAAGTCTGCTCCACAAAGGTAGAAGTTTGCATAGATAGCTTCTCTAATGCATTTTCCAACGTAGACATCTTGTTTCCTTGATTGCTGGGTTGAGCTTGATATTGATATGGAGGCCTTGGTGGGTTAGATTGGATTGGATTACTCCAAGGTCTAGTTTGTTGGTGCCTCAAATTTGCATTAAGATTGGTAGAAAACTGATTCTGTTGTTGTCCCACTACATTAACTTGTCCCTCTTGTTGAGTGGCCTGACATTCACCATTCTGATGCATTCCTCCACAAAAATCACACACTGGAGATATTGTATTAACATTATTTGCTTGCATATTTCCCAATTTCTGAGTCAAATCAGTGATCTGCGGTGTTAACAACTTGTTTTGGGCTAGGATAGCATCCAAAGTATTAACCTCCAACACTCCAGCTTTTCTATTTTGACGGTCAAACTGCATATTCACTGTGTTGTTTGCCATTAGTTCAAGAGTCTCCAAAGCTTCCTCTGGTGTTTTCAGATTAAATAATCCTCCACTTGTTGCGTCCAAAATTGCCTTAAAAGAGGGTGAAAGACCATTATAAAAAATCTGCACTTGCAACCATTCTGGTAGAGCATGATGTGGACATTTCCTCATTAGCTCCTTGTATCTTTCCCATGCCTCATATAAGGATTCAGTTTCTTGCTGCACAAAGGTAGTGATCTCATTTCTCATTTTCGCTGACTTGGAAGGAGGGAAGTATTTTGTTACAAATTTTGTAGCCATATCCTCCCATGTAGAAATACTTCCTTGAGGTTGTTTGAAGCCAGCTTTTAGCTTTATCCCGTAGTGAAAAGGGAAAAAGGCTCAAACGAATTGCATCATCTGAAACTCCATTAATCTTCAAGGTATCACAGATTGCCAGAAAATTCTCCAAGTCAGAATTAGGATCTTCTGAAACTGCACCCCCAAATTGATTTTGTTGAATGACTTGTAACAAGACTGGCTTGATTTCAAAATTATTGGCTTGAATAGGAGGTCTCACAATGATCCCTTGATAACAATTAGGATTTGGCATAGAATAATCACGAAGAGTCTTTCTCATAGGTTCTTCTTCTGCCATTGTTGATGTCTACTCTTCTTGCTCAATTCGTATTTCTTCCTTTCTTCTTTCTCTCTTTCTTCTTCTTGTACTACTTTTGTTGCTTCTGGCTGTGCGTTCAATTTCTAAATCAAAAAGTAAATCTTCCAGAGCAACAGTACCTCGCATAAACAACTTAAAAAAAAATCTACAACTCAAATCTTAAGCCAATTAGATCACTAATATCAAATAAAATCAATCCCCCGCAACGACGACAAAAACTTGATGAACGTTTGTGATGGGTGATGACTCGATATTTTATTAACCGCACTTAGTTTATTGTACCGGATTTAATTAGGGAATTGTGTTTAATTGTCCGGTATTTTCCCGTTTTTGCTAATTGTGCTTAATTTGACCGGAAATTCTAATTTTAATTAATTTGAATTTTCTTAGATAATTATTTGCATTATTATTATTTTTTTCAAGGAAAATTTTGGAGATATATTTGGGATCATTAGGAAGGACACCAATTAATTCAAGACTCTCCACATGGACAATTTAGAATTTATTATATTTTGATTTAGTAGTTTAGAATGTTTTTTTTTATGAAACTTGTGCACGTTGGGTCAATTTTAACAAAATGATATAGGCCCAAAAAGTGATTTAGGTTTAGAATATTTTATGACTATTTTCTTGCAAAAAGTAAGGGGAATAAACAACCTTAAGGTGCTGTTAGCCGCCACCCAAGGGGACACACCTTTATCACATTTTTCTTCAAGAATGGAGAGCACAAACTCAGGAAAAAAAGACGTAAACCAGTGAATGAAATTTTGGGAAAATGGTGGACGTCCAGTAGAAGGCGCACAAGGCCGCAATGTAGAGCTCGAAAAGGGTTCAAGCAGCTGACTCATTTCTTTTTATCTTTACTGTTTATGTTTTTATTTCTCTTTTAAGTGTAGTTTTCGTGAATGATATGCATTGGCTGATGTCTTCAATCAACATTTAATTTCTCCCGTTTAAACATTGCATCTGGATAGCGTTGCAGATTGGTTTTCGTATTTATCTTTTGCATCTAATAGCGTTAGATTCATTTAGATTAAATTGCATTCATGCAAGTTGGAATTAAAATTTCGTTTTGGCTGGAAGAAAAAGAAAACATGGTGATTCACTTTTTCTTGAGGAGCGCGCATTCCATTTAGAGACACATGCCACGGCTAGCCATTCAATTTCCATTTGAAAAGGCTACACGGTTTGCTTTCATTTTGGATAAAAGATGCGTTAATTTCATTTTGGAGAAAAAGAGCTCTCGTTTTGTTTTTATTCCAGTAGTAGGATGCTTTCAATTTTCTTTCATTAGAGAGGAGAGCGGTGCATTTAATTTGGCTGAAGGATTCACCACGCAGGCAGCAGCCGCTACACGTCCAGGAGAGGAATTTAATTTGCTGTTAAAGTTCACACTGTTACGGTTGGAGAAAATGGTGATTTAATTTTAGGAAGGTCTTTGTTTTATTTGTCTTGGCATTGGAGTGTATTAATGGAAGGGTTTGTTCAATTTATTTTATCTTTACTATCATGCTTTTATTTAAAGTGTTGTTTGAATGATGGAGGTCCGTTGAAAGAAAATTGCACCGTGTATTTTCTTTATTATCTTTCACTTTGTTTCTTTATTCCTCCTTCAATATGATTTTTTTTAGCTCATCAATGCATTTCAATATCCTTAGATGAATTTTCTTATTTATTTGTTTATTACATTCCATTTAGTTCATACACTATGGCATTAAATGTTTTATTCCGTGTTTTCTTTTCCTTTAATGTTGTCTAGTCTATTTGGTAGTGATAATTTAGTTGTTATGTTAGCATAAGTAAGTTGGTTGGTCATTAATAAAATTACTTTGTTTCCTTGAGATTTCTTGGATTGTTCTTTATGTTTATTCTGCTCTGCCTAGCACTCTATGAAATCTGACTGTGTTCTTGCAACGGGTATACGCTTAATTGCCCAGTTGGTGATTGCATCTTCGCTTAATTGATCAATCTGTATAGAACACAATGGATGGAATAGGTGTATTGCGTTAGCTTAGTTAGTGATTATGATAGCATGGTTAGCCTTCGCTTAGTTGGTTAGCTGTGTTGGATTAGAGGTTAGAGTAGTTTATTCATGAGACTTTTGCACTTTAATTGTCATACTGCTGCTCTGATTTGACTCAATATTTAATCTGTTGTCTGCCTGCGATTAGGTATACTCTTAGTTTCCTAATCTATGTTTAATCTTCTCTTAGTTGATTAGACTGTATGGTGCATGACTGATTAAATTTGTGCATTGCATTCGCTTAGTCTGCAATTCTAAAGACCGAATTACCCTTCGCTTAGTTGGGTGATTCGTGTTGGATTTGGATTAGAGTAGTGTGTACTTGTCTTTAATCTAGGATTGAAAGCATAGTAATTGAGTTAATGACCGACCGTTTTCATTCTGTCTTTGAAACCGTTTTTACATTTCTGCTTTGCATTTCTGTTTACATTTCTGTTTACATTTCTGTTTGCATCCGCGTTTTGATTTAATTCATCTGCATTCACAAACCTTTCACACACACCCCACTTCGTGATTGACCTAATTTCTGAACCGCAGTTGGTCCTTGAGAGACGACCTAGGAGTCACTTCCTAATCTATACTGCATTCTTTAATGCACATTAAATTTGTGTGGGCTGCGACCCCCATCAAATTTTGGTGCCGTTGCTGGGGACCAACGGTTCGGTTTTAGGTCTTTGTTGTGTTAGTGTGTTTGTCTTTTGTCTTGTGTTGTGAGTGTGTCATTCTGTTTTGTGTGTAGTGTCATGTGTTGTTGCATTTAGATAGCTTTAGTTGCATATTTTCATTGCATTCTTCTTTTCCCCCTTCTTTCGACATGTCTAGCTATTTTGGTTATGTGAATACTGCTTCTTCTGCCTGTGTCAATGATTATGATTCTCCTTTTGTATGTTACTCTGATTGTGATGTATATTCTGGTTATTTCTGTGGTGAGAACAATATGGCTCATCCTCCAACTCATGAGAGTGCTCTTTGGGAGCCAGTTTCACATAATGAGGATAATGTTCATTGTGTTCTCACTACTGGACTGATACATTTGCTGCCTAAGTTTCATGGTTTTGCAGGTGAATTCCCACATAGACATTTGGAGGAGTTCTACACCATTTGCTCTTCAATGAAACCTCCTCATGTCCCTAATGATCACATGTTTTTAAGGGCATTTCCGCATTCACTACAAGGAGCAGCAAGGGATTGGCTTTATGGTCTTCCTCCAGGATCCATCACTTCTTGGGAAGATCTTAAGCATATGTTCTTGGATGAATTCTTCCCTACTCAGTATGGTTACAACAACGATCCTGGATGGAATGACCCTAGCTTGGGATGGTATGACGCTCTACAGCAATATCAACCATCTCAGAATACAACTATGCCTCCACTAGTCTAGAAATACCAGAGTCAACAGTATGATGCTCCTACCCAAATAGCTCCTCAACCTTCTATTTCTGAGCCTACATTGGAGGAGTTACTTAGGCAGATGGCCATGCAGAACATTCAGTTCATGCAAGAGACCAGAGCGTCAATTCAGAGTTTGAGCAACCAGATGGGGTAGATGGCCACTCAGTTCATTCAGGAGCAGTCTCAAGATTCAGAGTTACATTCTCAGACTGTTCAGAATCTGGAAAACGATGTCAGTGTCGTCAACCTAGGAGATGGGAACCAGAGTCTTGTGCTCATTGTGCCACCTACTTTCCCACCTTCAGATGTCCCTACTCTTGCACCTGAGGAGACTGATAAAGATTTTGAAGACCAGACATATATGAGCAGATATTTTAAGCCAGGTGGACTTTCTTCATCTTCCACGACTAAAGGTGATTTACTGAGGAATCATCCCTTCCTTGATCTGGTTGTGGAAGACATTTCTCTTCTGGATCAGATTTGGTGGATGAAGTCCTTCCTCAGCACTTCATTTCTTGATTCATTTATGGAAGACACTTCTCTGGAAGTCCAAAATTGGCAACTACCACCATGACTAGGGGAGTTTCCTTTTCCCTTCTCCTCCCTTTCCAGCTTTTATTGCACTTGTCCATGATCTGTAGACTGTTCTTATTTTTGATCTGATGATTGTGACAAACTGAGGACATTGTGTATTTTAAGTGTGGTCTATTGAGGAAGATTCTGATTTTTTGTTGTTAGTTTATGTTTTCCGTGTTAAATTTTTTGTTTTCTAGGTAGTTTATGTTTAGTCTTGTGTACAGTTTTGCTTGTCTCTCTTGATTTCTGGACTTTGTTTAGGCTGTCAGTTTTTCCTTCACTTCATTGATACTCTGATCTGTTTGAAATCCTTGCTTTTCTCTGCTTGGAAGATGATTATGATGTTTGAGAGTTGAATTGATTGTGACAGAAATTACCCTGTGTGAGATTTGAGCCACTTTATGTTCTTTCTTGTGTGATATGTCTCTTGATTGCTTGCACTTATGCCTTGGCTTGACTCTTGTTGATAATTCTTGATTCATGCGCATGTTTGAAAGTGATAAAGGCGTTTTGTTGTTGAGTCTCTCTAGCCAGATAAGCCTACCCTATTTGACTCTTTGTTAGCCCCTTTGAGCCTATACTTTCCCCATATCTTTGTTTTGAAGCTCATAGACTAGCCCTAAGTGAAAAACCATGATTACCTTAACCTTAGGGAATTTTGGAGCTTTGGAAGTGTTTTGGGAACAAGTGTGGTCTTCCTGGGCATTCAGATGAATTGGCTAGTTGGTTCCTCTTCTTGTTTTTGTTTTTGTAAATATGTTGTGTACATCTTGTATCTGAGTTGTGTTCTGAAAAGAGAGAAAAGAAGAGAGACAAGATGAGAAAGAAAAAAAAAACAGAAAAAAAAGAGAAAAATGAAAAAAAAATTGTGAATAATGGAGTCAAGAAGAGGATTGAATTAGAGGTTTTGGGTGTGATTTGACTGTGTTTCCACTTGTTCCCCATTGCTCCTCTATTTCTTTTGGTTTATAGATTCTCATCCATATTTTATCCTCCCTTGTCCTTGGCCCCATTTCACCCATAAAAGACCTTTCGATTTGAACATGCATATGTTTTGAGTGTTGATATTAGAGGCTTGCAAAGTCTGATTGTGTTTGCTTTCTTAAGTGCATTGAGTTGAGACTGTTTACCCTAGACACTTGAGAGAAACACTAATAGTGTGCATCTGTGAGGTTCTGTTATTTTTTATTCACCTCTTAAGTTGACTGATCATTTTGCCATGTCTTGAATTGCTTGGATAACTTCATGAGTATCTGCTTTCTCTGATTCCGTGTTAGATACTGTCTACTCCTTTTCCTTGTCCAGATTTCTTGAGGATTGTGTAATTCTGTTTCTTTCCTTCTTAGTCTTTGTTTTTCCATGTGTTGAGTCTGTGTCACTTCCTTGATGTCCTCTGATTTGTTCCATGATTAGTGTCTTGATTTTGCCCAGGAGTGCAAAAGACTAAGTGTGGTCTATTTTGATGAGTCGATATTTTATTAACTGCACTTAGTTTATTGTACCAGATTTAATCAGGGAATTGTGTTTAATTGTCCGGTATATTCCCGTTTTTGCTAATTGTGCTTAATTTGACTGGAAATTCTAATTTTAATTAATTTCAATTTTCTGAGCTAATTATTTGCAGTATTATTTTTTTTTCAGGGAAAATTTTGGAGATATATTTTGAAACATTAGGAAGGACACCAATTAATTCAAGACTCTCCACATGGACAATTTAGAATTTATTATATTTTGATTTAGTAGTTTAGAATGTTTTTTTTTATGAAACTTGTGCACATTGGGTCAATTTTAATAAAATGATATAAGCCCAAAAAGTGATTTAGGTTTAGAATATTTTATGACTATTTTCTTGCAAAAAGTAAGGGGAATACATGGCCTTAAGGTGCTGTCAGCCGCCACCCAAGGGGACACACCTTTATCACATTTTTCTTCAAGAATGGAAAGCACAGACTCAGGAAAAAAAGACGTAATCCAGTGAATGAAATTTTGGGAAAATGGTGGATGTCCAGTAGAAGGCGCACAAGGTCGCAATGTAGAGCTCGAAAAGGGTTCAAGCAGCTGACTCATTTCTTTTTATCTTTACTGTTCATGTTTTTATTTTTCTTTCAAGTGTAGTTTTCGTGAATGATATGCATTGGTTGATGTCTTCAATCAACATTTAATTTTTCTCGTTTAAACATTGCATCTGGATAGCGCTGCAGATTGGTTTTCGTATTTATCTTTTGCATCTAATAGCGTTAGATTCGTTTAGATTTAATTGCATTCACGCAAGTTGGAATTAAAATTTCGTTTTGGCTGGAAGAAAAAGAAAACATGGTGATTCACTTTTTCTTGAGGAGCGCGCATTCCATTTAGAGACACATGCCACGGCTAGCCATTCAATTTCCATTTGAAAAGGCTGCACGGTTTGCTATCATTTTGGATAAAAGATGCGTTAATTTCATTTTGGACAAAAAGGGCTCTCGTTTTGTTTTTATTCCAGCAGTAGGATGCTTTCAATTTTCTTTCATTAGAGAGGAGAGCGGTGCATTTAATTTGGCTGAAGGATTCACCACGCAGGCAGCAGCCGCCACACGTCCAGGAGAGGAATTTAATTTGCCGTTAAAGTTCACACTGTTACGGTTGGAGAAAATGGTGATTTAATTTTAGGAAGGTCTTTGTTTTATTTGTCTTGGCATTGGAGTATATTAATGGAAGGGTTTTTTCAATTTATTTTATCTTTACTATCATGCTTTTATTTAAAGTGTTGTTTGAATGATGGAGGTCCATTGAAAGAATATTGCACCGTGTATTTTCTTTATTATCTTTCACTTTGTTTCTTTATTCCTCCTTCAATATGATTTTTTTTAGCTCATCAATGCATTTCAATATCCTTAGATGAATTTTCTTATTTATTTGTTTATTGCATTCCATTAAGTTCATACACCATGACATTAAATGTTTTATTACGTTTTTTCTTTTCCTTTAATGTTGTCTAGTCTATTTGGTAGTGATAACTTAGTTGTTATGTTAGCTTAAGTAAGTTGGTTGGTCATTAATAAAATTACTTTGTTTCCTTGGGATTTCTTGGATTGTTCTTTATGTTTATTCTGCTCTGCCTGGCACTCTATGAAATCTGACTGTGTTCTTGCAACGGGTATACGCTTAGTTGCCCAGTTGGTGATTGCATCTTCGCTTAGTTGATCAATCTGTATAGAACACAGTGGATGGAATAGGTGTATTGTGTTTTCTTAGTTCGTGATTATGATAGCATGGTTAGCCTTCGCTTAGTCGGTTAGCTGTGTTGGATTAGAGGTTAGAGTAGTTTATTCATGAGACTTCTGCACTTTAATTGTCATACTGCTGCTCTGATTTGACTCAATATTTAATCTGTTGTCTGCCTGCGATTAGGTATACTCTTAGTTTCCTAATCTATGTTTAATCTTCTCTTAGTTGATTAGACTGTATGGTGCATGACTGATTAAATTTGTGCATTGCATTCGCTTAGTATGCAATTCTGTATGGTGCATGACTGATCAAATCCAATTTACACCATGCAGTTTCATCAACTAAGCGAATATTGAACACTAACTAGGCAACTAAGCGTATACCCAATTGCAACTGCAAATACAGATTTCACATTAACCAAGTCAGAGTGGCAAATACAATTATAGTCCAGAAATCTCAAGGAAACATTATAATATCGCTAATGACCAACTCAAATAATTTAGGCTAACATGACAATAAAATTAACACAAACAAACAGAACAAAGAACATATTGAACAAAAATAATACACCGAACTTAATAGACAACATAATGAACTGAAAAAGTAAATTAAACTGTCCTAAAACAAAACGTGCGAACTAATTAAAATACAGTAAGAAATCTAAAATTCATCTCATTAAATTAAAAAGGCAACGCGTAAATGCATGATGCAACTGGTGAATTAACATAAAGCAATTTAAAACACTAGAAGAACGTGAATGCTGAATGTATTTCCTATATTAATAATATCCAATTCCTTTTTGTGCAGGCTTGAAGCTAAATAATTAAACAAATGAACCTTTGGATCCCTCCGTGTGATGCTTCCACTTTTCATGGGATGAGAAATCTTTACTAAATGAAACATAACCTTGCTCTCCCAAAATCAGCGTCGGACACCACAAAGAAATCATGTGCTGCTCTTTTTTCTTCTCCTAAACCATGTACTTCTAGTTTACCTACCATGATGGGACAACAAATGTACTAAATGAAATAAAATGGCAACATTCTCCCCCTATTAATCACCGTGTGTTTTGCTTTCTAAAAGAAGGTAAAATTGAAAATGAAACCACCATGTGAAGTCCTTTCCCAAGCCGTAACACTATTGCAAAGAAAAATGCACACTTAAGCTTAAATGAAATGAAATGAGCTTCTTTTCTCAACACATCACCACCGTCACATCACTCAATCCTATCTAATCAATTTCTTCAGTTTCAAAGAAATAAAAGAAATGAATCTCTACACCTACTGCTGCCAAGAGTCCCGTCATCTAGCCTTCCACCTAATCTACTTCTCATTTCAATAAAACAAAAGTAAAGCTACGTCCTTCTAGAAACCATAACATCAATTGCAAACCAAAATAATAAATCACGGTGGTTCCTCTCCAACGCTTGCAAGAAGAAATGAAAAAGAAAAGTAAATGTGCTTCATTCATTCTTCAGGAAAAGCAACATGAAAAAAGGCATCGTGTAGCTCCAAATTACTCACTGTAGCAGCGTGATTCCAGCCGTGAACTACTTTCTCCAATTAAAAATAAAAGCTATCCATGTGCATCATTGAATGAAAAACTAAAGACAACATTGTTTCATGAGTGCAGCGCTTGTAAAGAGAATAAAATAAAATTCGAAATATACTCCACCCTTCATCCAATGCCCATTACCGAGAATACCCTTTCCAAGCTCCCCAAATGTTCCAGCCAAGAGTGTATATTCAGTGTGACGGCTGGGAGCCCTCCTGTAAGGCGGTGAGTCCCTAATAAATTGGGTGGGGTCCTCACAAAATAAAACCCTAGGGTGCCAAGTCACCCTCTCCTACACTTGGGCTAAGTCTAAATTACCAAAAATTGGTCCAAATTACAAAAGTTGGTTTAAAAAGCCTAATCTACTAAATTAAAATTTGATTAATTCTAATGTGTCTTTGTGGAGAGTCTTGAATGAATTGATGTCTTCTCTAATGTCCAAAATTGTATCTCCAAAATTTTCCCTGTAATTAATAATGCGAATAATTAGCTCAAAATATTCAAATTAATTAAAATTAGAATTTCCGGTCAAATTAAGCAAAATTAACAGAAACGGGAAAATACTGGACAATTAAGCACAATTCCCTGATTAATTCTAGCACAATAAACTAAGTGAAATCAATAAAATATCGACTCATCAAAATAGACCACACTTAGTCTTTTGCACTCCTGGGCAAAATTAAGACGCTAATTAGGGAACAGTTCAGAGGACATCAGGGTATGACACAGACTCAGCAGACGAAAAACAAAGACTGACAAGGAAAGTAACAAACAGAATTACACAGTCCTCAAGAAAGCTGGACAAAGAAAAGGTAGTAGACAATATCCAATACAGAATTAAAGAAAGCAAATACTCATGAAGTCGTCCAAGCAATTCCAGACATGGCAAAATGATCAATCAGCTCAAGAGGTGATTCAAAAGCAACAGAACCTCACAGATGCATTGTATCAGTGTTTCTCTCAAGTGTCTAGGGTAAACAATGTCAACTCAATGCCCTCAAGAAAGCAAACACAAACAGACTTGGCAAGTCTCTAATATCAACAGTCAAACACATATGCATGTTCAAATCAAAAGGTCTTTTATGGATGAGATGGGGCCAAGGAAAAGGGAGGATAAATATGGATGAGAAGCTATAAACCAAAAGGAATAGAGGATCAATGAGGAACAAGTGAAAACACAGTCAAATCACACCCAAAACCTCTAATTCAATCCTTTTCTTGACTCCATTGTTCACAAATTTTTTTTATTTCTCATTTTTCTGTATTATTTTTTTTTTCTTCTTTTTTTTTCATCATCTTGTCTCTTTTCTTTCCTCTCTTTTCAGAACACAACTCTAAGAGACAAGATACACAACATATTTACAAAACAACACAAGAAGAGGAACCATCTAGCCAATTCATCTAAATCCCCCGGGAGACGACACTTGTTCCCAAAACACTTCCAAAGCTCCAAAATTCCCTAAGGTTAAGGTAATCATGGTTTTTCACTTAGGGCTAGTGTATGAGCTTCAAAACAAAGAAATGGGGAAAGTATAAGCTCAAAGGGGCTATCAATGGATCACAACAAGGTAGGCTCATCTGGCTAGAGAGGCTCAACAACAGAACTGCCTTTATCACTTCTAAACATGCATATCAATCAAGAATCATCAAAAAGAGTCAAGCCAAGGCATATGTGTAAGCAATCAAGAGACATATCACACAATAAAGAACATAAAGTGGTTGAAATCTCACACAGGGTACTTTTGTCACAATCAAATCAACCTCTCAAACATGATAATCATCTTTCCAAGCAAAGAAAAGCAAGGATTTCCAACAATTCAGAGTATCAATGAAGTGAAAGACAAGTCTACAACCTAAACAAAGTCCAGAAATCAAGAGAGACATGCAAAACTGTACAAAAGACACAACAAAAACTACATAGAAAAGAAAACATTTAACGCAGAAAACATAAACTAACAACGAAAAATCAGAATCTCCCCCAATAGACCACACTTAAACTACATAGTGTCCTCAGTGTGTCACAATCATTAGATCAGAAATCAGAACAATCAACAGATCATGGACAAGTGCAATAAAAGCGGGAAAGGGAGGAGAAGGGAAAAGGAAAACTCCCCTGATCATGGTGGCAGTTGCCAATTTTGGACTTGCAGGGAGATATCTTCCACCATCGGATTCAACAAAGAAGTGTTGAGGAAGAACTGCTTCATCCTCCAAATTTGATCAAGCAGGGAGATGTCCTCCATAGCTGGATCTAAGAAGCAGTGATTATTGATGAGCAGGTTCAGCTGGTGCCTATTAATCTTCAAACTGTTGTGTATACTGGAACCCTTGTCTTCCACCATGGGTGTGTGTTGGTCAAATTCATATGTACCTCCTGCAACATGGTTAGTGCAATATGGTTCCACAGAAATAACATGCAGGGGTATAACACCCAATCCCAGTGTAACATGCTGAACATCAGATAAACCATCAGAACATGAATCAATTTCAAATATAGAAACAATATCCACAACAGTCTCAGATTCATGTTCAGTGCATGGAGAACAAACATTCATATGTGATAGCAAATAGTAGTTCTCATCATGCAAAGAGGGAGAATGAAAATCATGCTCATCAACATCATAATCATCAACATACCTATCAACAACATAATCATCTACAACAGAATCAATCATAGGTATGTTTACCTCCACTTCCTTGAAAATTGGTAGAGTGGTGGAAGGTGAAAGTGGTCTACCTATCTCAAAGGTGTTGCTTGTATCTGCCTGTTCCTCAATATTTTCATCAGACTCACAGTTAGTATCATCCATCATAAAGTTGGAAGTTGGTTGTATCACAGAATTGATTTCAACACAAACAGAGCAAGAACCAACTTCACAATTACATTTAAAATTTTCAAAAAATTGTGAAAGATCAAAATTTAATCCTAAGTCTAAAGCATCTCCAGTTTTCACAGTTTCTATGTCAAAATCATCACTAACATGTGAATCTGCAGCAGAATCAAGAATATTTGAATGCATAAACAACTCAGGCAAAGCAAGTGGGATTTCAAGTTTAGAGAAAACCTGTGTTGATTTATGATTCATGTCACCAATAACAGCAGAATGAGCAACTGCATCCTCACGTGCAAGAGTGGGGAGATAGGAGGGTGGGAAAGTAGATGGCGCAGTAGTAAGCTCATGACTGTGCTCCCCATCTCCTATGTGGATGACACTGACATCATCAAGAATCGAAACAGTCTAAAATTGTGATTCCTCTGAAACCTGAGACTGTTCCTTATTGAACTGCGCGACCATCTGCCCCCACAACTCATTCAATGTAGGCTTAAAAGAAGTAGAAGATTTGGAGGTGCCTCTTGCTGTTGTTGTTGCCTCTGATTTTGCTGCTGTGGCTGCCTGTTGTTGAAGATGTTTGGAGTATAGGCTTGAGGCGCATCAAGAGTAACAGAGTGGTGCAAAGAAGGACAGACATCCGTATAGTGGTTACTAGAAGGACATATAGCACACAGTCGTCCAATAGATGCAGATGGAGGTGCTGATCTCTGGTTGGATGTCAGCTGTGTCACCAAACTCAAAAGAGAATAAAGCTTGCTTTCCAAATTCCTATCAGCAGCGGATGAAGACTAGGCAGGCTCATGAAACTGCAACTGTTGTGGTTCCTGGACTGGTGGAGGCATACAAGCATTCTGGAATGATGGTTCTTGATATTGATGTTGTGAAGTACCATACCATCCCCGTGTAGGATCATTCCTCCCAGGATCGTCGCTATAACCATACCGCACAGGGGAGAATTCGTCTAGAAACTGATGCTCAAGATCTTCCCAACTGGTGACGGATCCTAGAGTAAGACAACAACACCAATCCCTTGCTGCTCCTTGTAATGAGTGCTCAAATGCCCTTAAGAACATGTCCTCATCCGAGACATTTGGAGGTTTCATTAAAGAGCATAATGTGTAGAACTCCTCCAAATGTCTATGTGGGCATTCACCTGCAAAACCATGAAACTTAGGCAACAAATGTATCAGTCCAGTGTTGAAAACACAACGAATATCCTCCTCATCAAGTGGAAATGACTCCCTAGGAGCACTCTCATGAGATAGAGGAGGAATCATACTGTTCTCAACATAGAAATCAGCAGGAGAATCATAATCAGAGTAACAGGCAGAAGAAATAGTATCCACATAACCAGAATAGGTAGACATGTAGAAGAAAGGGGGGAAACAAGAATGCAATGAAAATATGAAACTAAAGCTACCTAAATGCAACACACAATGAAGAACACAAAAGCAGAACATCACACTCACAAGACAAGACAAGACAACACACACTAACACAACAAAGACCTAAAACCGAACCGTTGGTCCCCGGCAACGGCGCAAAAATTTGATGGGTGTCGCACCCCATGCAAATTTAATGTGTATTAAAGAATGCAGTATAGTACAAGGAAGTGATTCCTAGGTCGTCTCTCAAGGACCAAACTGTGGTTCAGGAATTAGGTCAAACACGTAGTGGGGGGTTTGTGAAAGGTTTATGAATGCAGATGAATTAAATTAAAACACGGACGCAAACAAAAATGTGAAAACAGATGTAAACAGAAATGTAAAAACAGAAACGAATACAGAATAAAAATGGTTGGTCATTAACTTAATTACAATGCTTCCTATCACAGATCAACAAAATAAAGCAATGACTCAAACCTCTAAACCAACACAGTTAACCAACTAAGCAAAGGCTAATCATGTCTTCATAAAAGCGAACTACGCGAACGCAATGTTAACATCAAATCCAATTTACACCATGCAGTTTCATCAACTAAGTGAAGACTCAACACCAACTAGGCAACTAAGCGTATACCCAATTGCAAGTGCAAATACATATTTCACATTAACCAAGTCAGAGTGGCAAATACAATTACAGTCCAGAAATCTCAAGGAAACATTATAATATTGCTAATGACCAATTCAATTAATTTAGGCTAACATGACAATTAAATTAACACAAACGAACAGAACAAAGAACATAGTGAACAAAAATAATACACCGAACATAATAGACAGCATAATGAACTAAAAGAGTAAATTGAACCGTCCGAAAACAAAACGTGCAAACTAATTAAAATAGAGTAAGAAATCTAAAATTCATCTCATTAAACTAAAAAGGCAACGCGTAAATGCATGATGCAACTGGTGAATTAACATAAAGCAATTTAAAACACTAGAAGAACGTGAATGCTGAATGTATTTCCTATATTACTAATATCCAATTCCTTTTTGTGCAGGCTTGAAGCTAAATAATTAAACAAATAAACCTTTGGATCCCTCCGTGTGATGCTTCCACTTTTCATGGGATGAGAAATCTTTACTAAATGAAACATAACCTTGCTCTCCCAAAATCAGCGTCGGACACCACAAAAAAATCATGTGTTGCTCTCTTTTCTTCTCCTAAACCATGTACTTCTAGTTTACCTACCATGATGGGACAACAAATGTACTAAATGAAATAAAATGGCAACATTCTCTCCCCATTAATCACCGTGTGTTTTGCTTTCTAAAAGAAGGTAAAATTGAAAATGAAACCACCGTGTGAAGTCCTTTCCCAAGCCGTAACACTCTTGCAAAGAAAAATGCACACCTATGCTTAAATGAAATGAAATGAGCTTCTTTTCTCAACACATCACCACCGTCACATCACTCAATCCTATCTAATCAATTTCTTCAGTTTCAAAGAAATAAAACAAATGAATCTCTACACCTACTGCTGCCAAGAGTCCCATCATCTAGCCTTCCACCTAATCTACTTCTCATTTCAATAAAACAAAAGTAAAGCTACTTCCTTCTAGAAACCATAACATCAATTGCAAACCAAAATAAGAAATCACGGTGGTTCCTCTCCAATGCTTGCAAGAAGAAATGGAAAAGAAAAGTAAATGTGCTTCATTCATTCTTCAGGAAAAGCAACATGAAAAAAAGCACTGTGCAGCTCCAAATTAATCACTGTAACAGCGTGATTCCAGCTGTGAACTACTTTCTCCAATTAAAAATAAAAGCTATCCATGTGCATCATTGAATGAAAAACTAAAGACAACATTGTTTCAAGAGTGCAGCGCTTGTAAAGAGAATAAAATAAAATTCGAAATATACTCCACCCTTCATCCAATGCCCATTACCGAGAATACCATTTCCAAGCTCCCCAAATGTTCCAACCAAGAGTGTATATCCAGTGTGACGGCTGGGAGCCCTCCTTTAAGGCTGTGAGTCCCTAATAAATTGGGTAGGGTCCACACAAAATAAAACCCTAGGGTGCCAAGTCACCTTCTCCTACACTTGGGCTAAGTCTAAATTACCAAAAATTGGCCCAAATTACAAAACTAGGTTCAAAATGCCTAATCTACTAAATTAAAATTTGATTAATTCTAAAGTGTCATTGTGGAGAGTCTTGAATGAATTGATGTCTTCTCTAATGTCCAAAATTGTATCTCCAAACTTTTCCCTGCAATTAATAATGCAAATAATTAGCTCAAAATATTCAAATTAATTAGAATTAGAATGTCCGGTCAAATTAAGCACAATTAACGGAAACGGGGAAATACCGGACAATTAAGCACAATTCCCTGATTAATTCTAGCACAATAAACTAAGTGAAATCAATAAAATATCGACTCATTAGTATGGCAAGTGTACCAAGCGTTATTGTAGTAATAAAATATTGTCCTCTGGGATTGAATGAGTTGAGTACTAGATTACTAATTTACGTAATTTTGAGCAACAAAAAAATATCAAGTAGAATGATGAACATAAACAAGTAATGGAAATTCGAATACTATAAACAATGTTAGAGAATTGATTTCATACCTCACATAAATTCCTTCCCTTTCCAATTGATGTGTGAATTATAATTATCCACTTGAGTTTATTAAGAGCTTGTTTACCCCTAATTCCTTAGATAGGCAAACTTATCCATTGAATTGGAACCCCCAATCCCTTAGGTCAGTTACAAATTCAATAAGATCATGAAGAACAATTATATCTCAATTTCAAACTAACTAGTTGTGTCCAATTTCCCAATTGTGACAACATCTAATCTGTTCTATTTATAAACGCAAGCAATTACCAATTTCCCAATTGTGAAACTGCTCATAGAATAGACATTAGAACATAAATTGAACATTGGGATAATTAAAATTAACCAAACATCAATTGAAAAGGTTCATAAAGTATAATCCAAAGTACTACATCAATCCTCTGAAAATTAGTTCTGCATAATGTAAAAGAAATCCCCAAAAGAAAAGCTAAGAAAGACCGAAGAAGAAGAAGAAGTCTGTCCGTGAACGTCCCCCCCCCCTTTTATGTCTCCCTCTCACGTTTTTAAATTCCCCCCTTCTTTTCCACTAATTCCTACTTTTTAGGAGAGTGGTTACTCCCTCTCAATAACTTCCTTCAATTTCTCTTTAATTTTAATCTCTTTAAATCAGTCATAAAAGAGATTAGTAACTGCTCCTGGAAAATTTCACAGCCCATGAAAAAATCCCCAATCTGCATGTGCTCCTCTTTGTTTCAATTTTGCAATTCCTGACGTGAATCCACAAGTTGTAGTAAAAACCACAACACACTTGTGAAGCTCTCTGTTTTGTCTTCTATTTTCTCGAGCTAACTCCATAGGTTGTGGAAACTTTCACGGCTCAGTTGTTGAACTTTTTGTTTTGCATCTGCATTTTGAAACAAAATCCATAGGTTGTGAGACTGCCCACAGCTAGGTTGTTGAACTCTCTGGTTTCATCTTTGTATCTTGTACATCAATTCATCCCATGTTGTGATTTTGACACTTAGATTCACAAATCTACAATAAAAACACAACATCCCAATGTATGATCCGAAACAAAGATAATGCATGACTAAATCATTCAATTAATGCACTTATGTATGCAAATGACCTAAACTAAGATATGAATGCAATTACATTTTACTCACACATCATATACTCATTGTTGAAAGAAGGAGGAAGAGGGCCAACAAAGTCTATACCCCAACAGTCAAAGACTTCAACCTCTTGAATGGCCTGTAAGGGCATTTCATGCCTTCTAGAGATACTCCATGTTCTCTAGCATTTATCATAATTCCTAGCATGATAGTGAGCATCCTTGAACAGGGTAAGCCAATAGAACCCAGCTTGGAGAACTTTTGCAGTTGTTCTTTCTCCATTAAAGTGGCCTCCATATAGAGAGTTATGACAGTGCCATAAGATCCCTACTGCTTCTTCATTTGTAACACAGCGCCTCAATAGGTTGTTAGCTCCAATCTTGAACAAGAAGGGGTCATCCCATATAAATTGTTTTGCATCATGTAGAAATTTCTTTTTCTGATGCCATGATAAATCTTCTAGTATGACTCCTGTTGCCTTGAAATTAGTCATGTCAGCAAACCATAGCCTCTGTTGAATAAGCAGGATAGTTTCATCTGAGAATGATTCACGAATTTCTTCTTCCTTGCAAGTGACTTCTTCATTAATAAGCTGAGATAGATGATCCGCGATCACATTCTTCTCACTACCCTTCTTGTCATGTATCTCTACATCAAACTCTTGGAGCAATAATACCCATCTGATTAGTCTTGGTTTGGAATCAAGTTTGGTGAGTAAGTACTTGATAGTAGCATGATCAGTATAGATGATCACCTTAGACCCAATGAGATAGGGCCTAAATTTCTCCAAAGCATAGACTATGGCAAGAAACTCCTTCTCTGTGGTGGCATAATTAAGTTGGGCACCATTCAAGACTTTGCTTGCTTAGTGTGAAAACTCTTCTCTCTTCTTTGGCCAAGCACAGGTCCTATGGCATAGTCATTGGCATCACACATCAATTCAAAGTCTTGATCCCAATTGGGAGCTATAATCATCGGGGCCGAAATCAGCTTATTCTTCAAGATTTCAAATGCCTTTAAGGATTCTTCATTCATATCAAAGGGTGTTTCTTTCACAAGGAGATTGCTCAAGGGCTTTGCAATCTTGAAGAAGTCTTGAATGAATCTTCGATAAAAACCAGAATGACCAAGAAAGCTTCGGATGCCCTTAACATTGGTTGGTGGAGGAAGCTTTTCAATTGTTAACACTCTGGCAAGTGTGCCAGATCGTTTCAAATAATATAATTGGTAAACCCAATATCGTTCTTCCCAAAGGACTCGCAGGCCTTATCGTTCGTGCAAATTGAAATCGTAAGACTTGTAAAGAGAAATTAATTGGTTTGGATGCAAGAAACAAAAAGTAAACATGCAAATGCGATTGATTCAATTGACGAGAAAAAGACTATGTATGAATGGAGTTGTTGGGGTTTACAATTTCATCTTATCCGCTCTCTCTTATCTACTCCTCTTATTTAATTCGCTTTGTTATCTAATTATCATGCAAACTTTCTTAGTCTACCCTTAACCCAATCCCTTGGCGAAAAGAGCCTATTAATAATTACTAGCTTGCTATTCCTAGCCTCCCCTAGTAATTAATAATGCATTATAACCGGAAGCGAACACAGTTGATCGTCCTACATCCTATCCCTAGGTGGTATTGCTTAATCAAGGAATTTCCCCCAGTTCATGACAGTACCGTACGTTCCCGTATCAATAAAGACAAATAACAATTATCGAATGAGTTAAACAATAAAGGCATTAAGCGCAGGTGAGAAACCCAATAATTGATAATCAAAGCATACGACAAGCATATAAGTAAATAAGAGTTTCAATAAAAGAGAGTTTCAAAAGATTACATTGTTCCCCAACAACAAAAAGGGTTTAGTTCACCATTGTCATGGTGAAACTAGATGAAAAATGATGGAAGAATGAAAAAACAAACCCTAGATTGGATGAAAAGGAGCCTAAGCATCCTAGAGATCTTCTCCAAGGAGTGAAAACTAGGTCTGGTCGCCCCCTCTTGTCAAAAAAATACATCTAAACTCGCATTAGGGCAATTTATAGCTGAGGAGCGTCACAAAATTTAGGCCCAAGCCCAGCAGACAACCGCCCGCCGTCACACTTTTGGCGCCCGACGGTTTCCCCTTAATCGCGCCACCGCTCGGCGATGAGTTGTATTGCCCAGCGGTTTTCCTCGTACCGCAAAACCGCCTGGCAGCACCGCCTAGGTGCCAGACAGTGGCTGCCCCTCGCTTTTGGCCGCCCAGTGTTGGATTCTGGCGCTGGGCGGTTCCTAGACTCTTCTTTTCTTCATGTTTCTTCTTTTTTATTGAGTCTAAGACCTTCCATCTTTAATCCATTTTTCATATTCATCAAAAATGCTGCAAAACAATGCAAAACAAGCATAATATCTCTAGAAACAACTTTTAACACTCAACTGACTCATCTTACGTGTTTTGCTTGATTCTAAGCTCATTCTAAGCCTTGAAGGTTGTATTTTGATCTCAAATGAAGCATGAAAATAACTGTTTTTCAACAGTTATCATCAATCACAAACTTAGAACTTTGCTTGTCCTCAAGCAAACAAAACAAAATTGGCTTTCCACTTTTTCATCCAATAGTTCAACACTCCTAACATTTATGACAAAAACTACTCAATTTCAGATTTTCAGTGGAATCAAATCAAGATGCATGCATGCTTTCAATTCAATTCAGTTCACATGATAACATATTTCTCAACAGATGTTACATTTATGAATGATCAATCCACTAAGCAAAAATGTAAGCATGAAATTTATCAATTCTCACCAAGCAAGTGTTTCACTCAATAACTCAAGTGTTTAGGATGGCACTCCCACTCTCTATTATTCACAGGTCACATGAAACAAAGTTGCCATTCATCTAAAACAATCAAAATCTTCACATGCAAATGCCATCATAAGGACTTTTCTAAGGCTTGTATTGAGGCTGGGCTAACAAGAAAAATTGGTTTTTCTGGAATGCAAAATCCTTGAGTTAAGAGAGCTATAATAAAATTCAAAGTTTAAGCACAACTCTCTATCTCACCAATCTCACTTATTCCCAACTTCTCCCCTTTTCTTTTATTTTCACATTGAACTCATCTTCCATGTTTTTCTTCTTTTCTTTTCTTTTTCTCATGCATTTTTTTTTCTTCACAATTGAGCTCAATGCTTTTCAATTGCCTTTCAATTTCCCCCATACAACCCCAAACTTGAACCTTGTCAACACATACATTTAAGCTCAACTCAACTCAAGGTAAAGAATTTCAAACCAAGGGTTCTCATCCTGTTTAAGGCTAAGGTTCAAAAAGGGTGTAGTATTTCAAGCACTTTGGGTGAAAAATTTGGCTAGAGAAGGGTTGTCAAAAATGGTCTTGATCATATGACATTCACATGCAATTCAATCAATCATCAAGATTAAGGTAAAATCATTCATGTTTTCCAGTGAATCAATACATACAACAATGAAAACTCTGGAGCTCAATACCTCACACAGCATGCTTTCTCACACATCATTCATTTATACACCCTGCTTAGCATCATAACCACAATCATAATTCATCACACATTTGTTCACATTGCTAGTGAACTTTGTCACTTGGATATCAACATGCAACACAACTCAATTATCATTCACATCCAATCATCATCAAATAGATTTATCATGCATGTCATTCAGTCAAACATTGTCAGAAAAGTCTTCAAGCCAAGCATAAACAATGAAAATAAAAGGCTCCTATACTACAAATCGAAAGTACAAAAGACAAAGAAAAATTCCTGTCCAAGTGCTGGCATCCATCAGTAGATGCCCTCAATACATGTCCCCATCTGAGTCATACTCATCCTCATCCTGGGCATCCTCAAAGTCCTCATCCTCTTGGTCGTCATCCTGTCCACCTGAGGCTCCAACTGCTCTAGACCCACTGCCATGTACCTGATCTTGAGGCCAAGCCATCGCACTATGGAACTTGTCCATAGTCCACTTATGCATTGGTGGTTGATTATATAGTCCTACAATCATCTCAGCAGTGGCCACCTACCCTCTGCGAAGAGACTCCATCCTCGCCTTCATCATGGACCTGTACATGTCCCTCATCTGAAAAGGCTCTGGCTGCTGTGCTGGTGATCTCCTAAGACGTCTCCTAGGTGCCGCTCCTGCTGCACCTGCCTCTGCACAGTACTGATGATAATAAGTTGCATTAATGGCATTCTTGGGTCTCTCATATGGTGGAACTACAGTGTCCACCCCAGCGTGCCGACACAAAAAGGTGATTAGAGATGGATGCCCCAATGGTCTCCTACTAATCACTGTAGTAGCGCAACTCTGTATCTCATCAGCAATGATCTTGCCGACGTTTACGTCTATCTGCCTCAACATGCAGTAGATGAGAATGATCTGATGCATCGTGATGTCAGAGATATGGGAGCACGGTTGGATGTTGGCATGAGTGAATGCCATCCAATATTTTGCCAAAGGCGTCAAGTCTAACCTCTTAATGTTAATCGGTGCTCCATTAGGATTAGCCTGAAAATGCCTTCTAGGGTGACACACAACCCTCTCAATCTCGGCTATGTCACGGAACAAACCAAATTGTGCCGCATACTGACACTGCTCTCCTGGCCATTCAGTGACCAAAAAGTTGTTTATGGTATCGGGGTCATACCTGACAATATGCCCCCTCACAGAACTCATAAACCTTCGAGCCGAAACTCCATCTCTAGGTACGACATTTGTGTAGAATTCCTTCACCAACTCAATGCTAGCTGGTGTAGGGTAAGTTGTCAACCTTTTCCAATCTCTCCTCATAATCTCTGCTCTAAATTCAGGGACCAAATTAGGAATGAAGGTAGCCCTCCTTTCCATGAGTAATCTCCTCTCTTGCACAGTTGCATAGTGTTCTTCATGCTTTCTGGAGAGGAACCTATGAGAGTAAAATCCTCGTGGCCTTTTAGGCTCCTTCCTCTTGTTTCCAGTATTTCTCCCCCTTCTTGATGCTGATGCCATTCCTACATAAGATATAATTCAAAATAAACCACAGGAATTCATCATTAGAAGTTAACACATCATCAATCAATTCATACTATTTACCGTTCAATACTGAGGGTAAAACAGGGTGCCCTCAGTATCCTTGTACCAAAATCAAGCATCCAACAAACATTGCAGCAAACCCCCTGGCGCCCAAGGAGACCGCCCGGCGGTATGCTTCAAGCTGCAACACCGCCTAGCGTCCAACAATACTGCCCGGCGATACTGATAACGGTCTCAAAACCGTTATCTTCATGCATAAATTTGATATTAAATCACACCCTTTGTAGTTTAAAATGAGCTTAGAATTAAGTAAAACTCTTAAGTTATGTTACATGAGAGTCAAAAGTTATTTTTAGAGATATTATGCTTGTTTTGCATTGTTTTGCAGGGTTTTTGATGAAAATTGAAGATGGCAATGAAGTAGGAAGGTCATAGACTCAAGAATGAAGAAGAAAAAGGAAGAAAAGAAGAGTTTGTCAACCGCTCAGTGGTAAAATCCACCATTGAGAGTCCTAGTGCAAGGAAAAGTTGTTGTCTGTATCCCAAGCGGTAACGCTGAGCGTCCAAAGCAACAAGAGGCAAACTGCTCAGCGGTCATTTTAGGCGCCTGGGCGGTGGCGTGTGTTGAGGCAAACCGCTGAGCGGCCAATTTAGGCGCCTGAGCGGTTGTCTATTTTTATATTTTGGATTTTGAGATCTTTCTGTTATCTTTTTGGCTTATATATAGCCCTAGTGCGAATCCAAATGTAATTCTTTTGGCAAAGAACAAAGTCCACAGCAACTTTGCACCTTTGGAGGAGATTTCTTGGATGCTTAGGCTCCACTTTATCAATTCTAGGGTGTGCGTTTCCATTCTTCCATTTCATTCATCTAGTTTCACCATGATTATGGTGAACTAAACCCTTAGTTGTTGGGGAACAATGTAATCTTTTGAAACTCTCATATATTGAAATTCTTTTTTACTTTATATGCTTGCACATGCTTGATTTATCAATTGTTGGGTTCTTTACCTTTGCTTAATGCTTCTACCGTTTAACTCATTCGGTAGATGTTGTTTGTCTTTATTGATACGGGGACGCACAGTAATGTCATGAACTGGGGAGAATTCCTTAATTATGTTAATACCGCCTAGGGATAGGGGTAGGACGATCAATTGTATTTTGCTTGCGCTCATTATGCATTATTAGTTACTAGGGGAGGCTAGGGATAGCAAGCCGGTAATTAGTAATAGGCTCTTTTCACCAAGGGATTGGGTTAAGGGTAGACCAAGAAAGTTTGCATGGCAATATGATAAATAAGCAAAGTAAATAAGAAGAGTAGATATATGAGGGTGGATAAGATGAAATTGTAAACCCCAACAACCTCATTCATTCATAGTTTCTCTTAGTCAATTGAATTCTTGCATTTGCATGTTTATTTCTGTTTTGCATTCAAACCATTCAAATTATTTTCTTTTACTCAAGTCTTAAACGATTAGTTTACACAAAAGACAAGGCCTTAAGAGTTCTCTGGGAAGAACGATATTGGGATTCCCGATTATTATTACTTGATACGATCTGGTACACTTGTCAGGGGTTTAACAAGTTTTTGGCGCCGTTGTCGGGGACTCTTGGTTTAACTTTTTCGAGTAGTGTAAATTGATTAATTTTGACTGAATTTTTGATATTTGTATATTTTTTTTTTAAATAAAAGTGCTACTAGGGTTTGTGTTTCTTGTACATGCAACAGGAGACTAGACATACTAGGACCAAGAAAAATACCCAACCTCTTCTTGATGGCTTAAGTGAGACAATTGGAAGAAGGAGAGTTAGACGCCCATCTAGGGATTTATTCCCTTCTCCTAGCAGATTATTATCACCTTCACCAGAAAGAAGAACAGGGGAGATGGCATAACAATTTCCTCCAAGACGCACATTGGCAGATCAATCTAATGTTGTAGGTCCTTTTCACTTTAACAGCATAGCCATGCCTACGGATCAAACGACCAACATGGTGATGAATCCAGCACTAATACACCTAGTACAAGGAAACCAGTTTCACGGCTTGTCAAATGAGAATCCGTATGATCATTTCACCACGTTTAGTGAAATCTACAACACTATGAAGATGGCAGGTGTATCAGATGAACGAGTAAAGCTTAGCTTGTTCCCATTCTCATTACCCGGCAATGCTAAGGCGTGGCTTAATTCCTTTCCTGAAGGAACATTCACCACATGGGAGACTATGGCTACAAAGTTTGTCACTAAATATTTTCCACAGTCCAAAGTTACTCAAGGGAAGCTGGAAATTTCATCATTCAAGCAGGGTATGGAAGAGACTTTAGGTCAAGCATGTGAGAGATTTAAGGGCTTGCTGAGAAAGACGCCAACCCATGGTTTTGACAAAACCACCTTGGTTCTTGCATACCTTGGAGGATTGAACACTCAGTCAAAGATGATGCTGGATGCCTCAGCTGGAGGCAATGTTAAACAAAAGATTGAAGATAAGGCATATGAATTGATAGAAAATATGGCTGTTAATGAGCAAGAAAATTACAGTGAAAGAGGCATACCTACACAAAAGAGAGGAGTTTTTCACTTGCCTGCAGATGACGCTATGCTAGCTCAGAACCATCTTCTGACTCAAAAGCTAGATAATTTAACAAAGATTCTCTCACAACTTCCTAAGGAGATTCGTAATGTTTCCCAAACACAGCAGCTGTGTGATTTCTGTGGTGGTGACCATATCAATGGTCAATGTGCTTTGCTTGAAGAGATGCAGCAAGAAGCTAATTTTATGGGAAATCAGTTTCAAAATACCTACCAAGGTAATGCCAAACAAGGTTGAAAGAATCATCCAAGTATTAGTCAGGCATCGAATTTCCCATCAGGGCAAACAGGAGGTTTCAGGTAGCAGCAACCTTCACCTTTGTGGCAGCAGGTCACCCATTTGACAAAGGTTATCAGAGACTTAAATGATAGATTTGATAAATTCTTGAAGGTTTATGAGTCCAATCAAGTAGGTAATCGAGCCAACATCAAATCTTTAGAGATGCAAGTTGGGTAGTTGTCAAAAAGGGTAGATACCACTGAGAAGCTCCAATTTAGGGCTAACACTGATGTTAATCCTAAAGAGGAATGTAAAGCTTTTGTTACAAGAAGTAAGAGAAGAGTTGAAAGGGAAGTTGTGGAGATTGGAAGCAGTGATGAGGAAGATGAGATAAGAGAAGTCATTGAAATAAGCAGTAGTGAAGGGGAGAAAGAAGAGGAAGAAAAATTCAGTCACAATAGACCATTTATAGAAAACCAAGTGATTGTGGTGCCTTCTATAATCCAACAAATTCCTGCAAGGATGAAATTTTATCTCGGAGATATGATAGATTTGGATACAGATGAAGATGAGCAAGAATTTGAAGTTCAACCTCCAAAAAGGAATTATCCGCCTAAGGTAAAAGATCCAGGTTGTTTGACACTTTCATGTATTATAAATGATTTTGAGGTAGAAGGAGCCATGATAGACTCTGGATCTAGCATTAATATGATGCCTCGACGGTTCTTAAGGAAGATTGGAGGGTTGACATTAAAACCGTCTAATCTTACTGTGACGGTGGCGGATGGTTCCAGTAAAAAACCACTAGGTATGGTGAAAGATGTGGTTGTGCGTGTGGAGCAGCTGAAGTTTTTGGCTGACTTTCTAGTTATGGGCATAGAAAATGATGAGAGGATTCCAATTATTCTTGGAAGACCTTTCATGGCTATGTCTAAAATGTTCATTAGTGCCCATGATGGAAGAATCATGATGTGAGATAAGAAGAATGTGCTCTTACATACTGGTTCTAAAGGGAACAATATTAGAATAAAGAAAAGATCATGATTCAGAAAGTCAAGAAGAGAAGTTGCATCAGAAGAAAGCATGACAGGTACCAATTCTAACAGTTGTAATGCTTTACAGGTACCTAAAAATGAGGAGGTTCATAAAGGAGGAACAATTCACTTAGAAGATATACCACTTCCACGAGGTTCACAGGTAAAATTCAAGAAAAAGGAAGTGGATTGTTGAAAATATCAAAGAAGATGGCAAGGTAGAGATTAGAAAACCATTTACTAAAGCCATCAAAAGAGTGTATAGAA
Source organism: Vigna reflexopilosa (assembly GCA_027742785.1). Lineage (NCBI taxonomy): Eukaryota > Viridiplantae > Streptophyta > Magnoliopsida > Fabales > Fabaceae > Vigna > Vigna reflexopilosa. Next base: position 13,625,705 of record CM050932.1, read on the forward strand.
GGCAACTAATGAGTTGGGAGAATGAAGATCCCAATCGGGATGGAAAGATTTGAAGATATTTAATTTTATCCCATTTGTTGTAGAACAATTTTTAGAATAGGTTTATTACGGTTATGTAAGTTGATGATTTTTTTTAAACATTTTTTGGGTAGCATCTACTGAGGGATGCTAAATTTTTATGTGTCCACTGAAGGATACAGGAAGGTACACCTACTGATGGGTGTTAGTGAAAAGATCGAAGAAACAGAAACAAAAAATGTTGTTGAGGAGGAAAGGATAGAGAAAAATGAGAAAAAAATAGAGAAAGAAGAGATAGAAACAGAAAGGTTGAGTGAGGGAGATAAAGATGATGATAAGGAAAAGGCAGTGGTTGAGAAAAAAGAAAAAAAGAGAAAAATTGTGAAAATAAAGAAGAAAAAAAAATGAAAAGAGGAAGAGAGGAAACAAGAAAATATCATATGAAAAACCTTTTCCTCATTCAAAGAAGTATCATAGGAAGAAAATGAACTACAAGTGCTTTATGGAGATCTTCATTAGATTGGAGATCAAAGCTCCTATGATTGAAACATGGAAACATGTGCTTGGTGTTCTCAATTTCATGAAGAAATTCAGCAGGAAGAAGAAAAAGAAAAGAATATCAAGCACGGGGGTTATCTACACCTACTGATGGGTGGGGATCATCCTTGTTGTTGTAATATATTAGTTTTATTTTATGTAAATTAGTTGGATATTTAAACAATTTTGGGTAGCATCTACTGAAGGATGCTAAATTTTTATGTATCCACTGAAGGATACAGGAAGGTACACCTACTGATGGGTGTTGGTAAGATTCACACTCACTAATGAGTGTTAAACAGGTTTGGGTCAGGCTCGTGACGTTAAACAAGCGCTATTGGGAGGCAACCCAGGATTTTTTTTCTCTTGTACTTTGAATTTGTAGAATAGGTTCACTAATTATATAAACAGATGTATTGTGGTTCATGATTGTGATTTTGATGTTATGCAGGATACATGAATGATGTGTGAGAAAGCATGTGTGTGAGGTTTTGAGCTCCAGAGTTCTTACTAATATATGTATTGTTCACAGGGAATCATGAATTATATTTCCTTAGTCTTGATAATTGATTGATTTGCATGCTTATGTTATATGATCAAGGCCATGTTTGGAAGCCCTTATCTAGCCAAAATTTCACCCAAGAAGTTTAAAATTTTATACCCTTTTTGAACCTTGGCCTTAAACAGGATGAGAACCCTTGATTTGAAATTATTTATCTTGAGTAGGACTGAGAATAATCTTATGTGATGAAAAGGTTCAAGTTTGGGGTTGTATGGGGAAATTTGAAAGGCAAAAGAAGAGCATTGAGTTCAAGTATTGAAAAGAAAAATGCATGAGTAAAGAAAAAGAAAAAGTAAAAGCATGAAAAAGGAACTCAATGCAAAATTGATAAAAAGGGAAGAAGTTGGGAATAAAGGAGTTTGGTGATAGAGAGAGTTTAAACTTGAACCTTTTCAATGATGAAATAACTCTCTTAACTCAAGGATTTTGTAATCTAGAAAAAAACCAAATCTTCTTGATAGCCTAACCTCATTATAAGCCTTGGAAAAGTCCTTGTGATGGTATTTGCATGTAAGGATTTTTATTGTTTTAGATACATGGCAATATTGTTTTATGTGGCATGTGAATAGTAAAGAGTGGAGTGATTCTTTAAACACTTGAGTGATTGAGTGAAACACTTGTTCGGTAAGAATTGTTGAAATCCAAGTTTACATCTATGCTTAGTGGATTGATCATTCATGAATAAAACATCTGTTGGGAAATATTGAAGTAGGTGAACTAGATTGGATTGAAAGCATGCTTGCATTTTGGTATGATTCCACTGAAAATTTGAATTGGAAAATAACTTGTCATGAAGAAAAGGGTTTTGAAAAGTGTAGAACTATTTGATGAAAAATTGGAAGGCCACGTTTTGTTTTGTTTTGCTTGAGGACAAGCAAAGCTTTAAGTTTGGGGTTGTGATAACGGTCTCAATACCGTTATTTTCATGCATAAATTTGATATTAAATCACACCCTTTGTAGCTTAAAATGAGCTTAGAATAAAGTAAAACTCTTAAGTTGTGTTATATCAAAGTCAAAAGTTGTTTTTAGAGATATTATGCTTGTTTTGCAGGGTTTTTGATGAAAATTGAAGATGGAAATGAAGTAGGAAGGTCATAAACTCAAGAATGAAGGAGAAAAAGGAAGAGAAGAAGAGTCTGTGAACCGCCCATCGGTAAATTCAACTGCTGAGAGTCCTAGTGCAAGGAAAAGTTGTTGTCTGGCGCCCAGGCGGTGACGCTGAGCGTCCAGAGCGACAAGAGGCAAACCGCTCAGCGGTCATTTTAGGCGCCTGGGCGGTGGCGTGTATTGAGGCAAACCGCTCAGCGGTCATTTTAGGCGCCTGGGCGGTTGTCTGTTTTTATATTTTGGATTTTGAGATCTTTCCGTTATCTTTTTGGCTTATATATAGCCCTACTGCGAATCCAAATGTAATTCTTTTGGCAGAGAGCAAAGTCCACAACAGCTTTACACCTTTGGAGGAGATTTCTTGGATGCTTAGGCTCCACTTTATCAGCTCCATTTTGAGATTTCTTGTAAACCCCAACAACCTCATTCATTCATAGTTTCTCTTAGTCAATTGAATTCTTGCATTTGCATGTGTATTTTTGTTTTGCATTTAAACCATTAAAATTATTTTCTTTTACTCAAGTCTTAAACAATTTGTTTACACGAAAGATGAGGCCTTAAGAGTCCTCTGGGAAGAACGATATTGAGTTTACCAATTATTATTACTTGATACGATCTGGTACACTTGCCAGGGGTTTAACACTGATCATTGAATTGATCAGCACTCATCATCTCTTCATCTTCTTCTTCACTGCTTTCAAAGTTAATTGGTTCCACTTCTGCCTTCCTTTTATCTCCTTTCAGAATAGCTTTGCACTCTTCTTTAGGGTTGACATCAGTGTTAGCCCTAATCTGATTCTTCTTAGTGGTTTCTATCCTTTTAGACATCTGGTTAATCTGCGACTCCAATGATCTAAAGTTGGCTTGATTACTGTTTAGCTGAGACTCATATCCTTTGAAAAAATTATCAAATCTGTTACTTAAACCTCTAACAGTCTCTGTCAAGCTGCTCACCTGCTGCCATAAAGGTGACGGTTATTACTGCCGGAAGCTTCCTACTTGCCCAAAAGAATTATTTTGATTTTGTCCAATGCTCGGGTGGTTCTTCCAACCTTGGCTAGAATTGCCTTGGTTAGCGTTACCTAGCCTGTATTGGAATTGATTTCCCATGTAGTTGACTTCTTACTGCATTTCTTCGGGAAAAGCACATTGACCATTAATATGGTCACCACCACATAGATCACAAAGCTGTTGAGTTTGAGAGATATTCCTTATCCCCTTTGGAAGTTCAGAAAGGACCTTTGTTAGCTTATCCAGTTTTTGAGTAAGGAGATGATTTTGAGCAGCCATAACATCATCAGCAGGAAGATGCAAAAGTCCTCCTTTCTGTACACCCCTTTCACTTTGCGTCACTTCATTCATAGCCATGTCTTCAATCAATGTGTAGGCCTCATCTTCAGTCTTTCTGTTTATGCTGCCTCCAGCTGAAGCATCTAGCATCATCTTTGGTTGAGTGTGTAAGCCTGCAAGGAAAGCAAGTATATATGAGGTCTTGTCAAACCCATGGACTGGGGTCTTCCTCAACAGGCCTTTAAATCTGTCCCAAGCCTGTCCAAGAGTTTCTTCCATTCCTTGCTTAAATGAAGAAATTTCCAGCTTCCCTTGATTGATCTTTGTCTGCGGAAAGAATTTAGTGACAAATTTTTTTGCCACAGCCTCCCAATTTCTGAAAGTACCTTCTGGGAATGAATGCAACCAATCTTTAGCGTTTCCTCCAAGAGAGAAAGGAAACAAGCTGAGTCTGACCCTGTCATCCGAAACTCCGTTCATCTTGACGGTATTGCAAATTTCACCAAAAATTGTCAAATCATTATAAGGATTCTCATTTGACAACCCGTGAAATTGGTTACTCTGTACTAGCTGGATGAGTGCAGGGTTCATCACCATGTTTGTTACATTATCTGCTAGTATGGCTATACTGTTGAAATGAAAAGGACCTACTGTGATTGATGCGTCCCCTAGTGTGCGTCTTGGTGGAAGTTGGTCCGCCATCTCCTCTATGCCCTGTGCAAAAGTCTCTAGTGAAGATTGCAGAAGTCGTTCAGGAGAAGAAAAATTTTCACGTGCAGGACATCTAATTTTCCTTCTTCTCCTGTCTGATAGCCCTTGTAGAAGAGGTTGCTGGTTCTTTTTACTTCTAGTGTGTATTGTTTCCTGCATAAACAAGAAACAAAAACCCTACAAGCACTTTTAAAGAAAAATAAAAAAAAAACAAAATTTATCCAAAACAAAATATAAACAATAATTACAAACAAGTCAAATGTCAGTCAATTCACACTACTTGAAAAAGTTAAACCACGAGTCCCCGACAGTGGCGCCAAAAACTTGTTAACACTCTGGAAAGTGTACCAGATCGTTTCAAGTAATATAATTGGTAAACCCAATATCGTTCTTCCCAAAGGACTCACAGGCCTTATCGTTCGTGCAAATTGAAATCGTAAGACTTGTAAAGAGAAATTAATTGGTTTGGATGCAAGAAACAAAAAGTAAACATGCAAATGCGATTGATTCAATTGACCAGAAAAAGACTATGTATGAATGGAGTTGTTGGGGTTTACAATTTCATCTTATCCAATCTCTCTTATCTACTCCTCTTATTTAATTCGCTTTGTTATCTAAGTATCATGCAAACTTTCTTAGTCTACCCTTAACCCGATCCCTCGGCGAAAAGAGCCTATTAATAATTACTGGCTTGCTATCCCTAGCCTCCCCTAGTAATTCATAATGCATTATAACCGGAAGCGAAAACAATTGATCGTACTACCCCCTATCCCTAGGTGGTATTGCTTAATCAAGGAATTTCCCCCAGTTCATGACAGTACCGTACGTAATCGTATCAATAAAGACAAATAACAATTATCGAATGAGTTAAACAATAAAAGCATTCAGCGCAAGTGAGAAACCCAATAATTGATAATCAAAGCATACGACAAGCATATAAATAAATAAGAGTTTCAATAAAAGAGAGTTTCAAAAGATTACATTGTTCCCCAACAACAAAAGGGTTTAGTTCACCATTGTCATGGTGAAACTAGATGAAAAATGATGGAAGAATGGAAAAACAAACCCTAGATTGGATAAAAAGGACCCTAAGCATCCAAGAGATCTTCTCCAAGGAGTGAAAACTAAGTCTGGCCGCCCCCTCTTGTCAAAAGAATACATCTAAACTCGCACTAGGGCTATTTATAGCTGAGGAGCGTCACAAAATTTAGGCCCAAGCCCAGCAGACAACCGCCCAGCGTCACACTTTTGGCGCCCAGCGGTTTCCCCTTAATCGAGCCATCGCCCGACGGTGAGTTTTACCGCCCGCAGTTTGCCTCGTACCGCAAAACCGCCTGGCTGCACCGCCTGGGTGCCAGACAGTGGCTGCCCCTCGCTTTTGGCCGCCCCGCGTTGGATTCTGGCGCTGGGCGGGTCCTAGACTCTTCTTTTCTTCATGTTTCTTCTTCTTTATTGAGTCTAAGACCTTCCATCTTTAATCCATTTTTCATATTCATGAAAAACGCTGCAAAATAATGCAAAACAAGCATAATATCTCCAGAAACAGCTTTTGACTCTCAACTGACTCATCTTACGTGTTTTGCTTGATTCTAAGCTCATTCTAAGCCTTGAAGGTTGTATTTTGATCTCAAATGAAGCATGAAAATAACTGTTTTTCAACAGTTATCATAAATCACCTCCAATTTAGCTTTATCTACCTAAATCCCCTTAGATGATATTTTGTGCCCCAAAACAATGCCTTCGGTTAGCATGAAATGGCATTTCTCCCAATTGAGAATGAGATTGGTTTGGATGCATCTTTTCAACACCGTTTTAAGATTTGCCAAACATCTATCAAATGAGCTACCAAATACTGAGAAGTCAGCCATGAAGACCTCTATACATTTCTCCACAAGATCAGAGAATATGGCTTGCATGATTCTTTGGAAAGTGGTTGGGGCATTACAAAGCCCAAATGGCATCTTCCTGTATGCAAATATACCAAAGGGGCATGTGAAAGTCGTCTTCTATTGATCTTTGGGGTCCACAGCTATTTGATTGTAACCTGAACATCCATCCAAGAAACAGTAGAAGGCTTGACCTGCTAATCTCTCTAGCATTCGATCCATGAAGGGGAGAGGAAAATGATCCTTTATAGTGGCTTTGTTGAGCTTCCGGTAGTCAATACACATTCTCCACCCAGTGACAGTTCTTGTGGGGATCAACTTATTCTTCTCATTACAAACCATTGTCATACCTCCCTTCTTGGGTCCTACTTGCACCAGACTCACCCAAGTGCTATCAGAAATAGGATATATGATTTCGGCCTTAAGAAGCTTTAAAACCTCTTTCCTCACCTCCTCCTTCATAATAAGATTGAGCCTTCTTTGAGGTTAGGTCACAAGTTTGAAGCCTTCTTCCATGAAAATCCTATGCATGCAATAGGTGCGACTTATCCCCTTCAAGTCAGAAATGGACCATCCCACAACTCCTTTGTTGCTTATTAAGACCTCCATCAGCTTCTTCTCTTCATCAAAAGACAAGGAGCTACTAATGATAACTAGTTTGTTGTTACCCTCTTCTAGAAAAACATACTTTAAGTGAGAGGGCAACATTTTTAGCTCCACTTTCTTTTCTTCGACAATGTCATGAGTCTTCAAATCTTCAATTTTCTCCTCATGAATTGGAATCTCCTTCAGCACATCAAGATTTGTCAAACAATCATCGAGAATTATATTCTCTTCTTCATTGAGAGACTGTCGAGCATCAATGAGGGTTTTCATAAGAGGGGATGAAATGTGTATCTCCCTCTCCACTTTCACATATGCTTCATCTAGCACATCCACTTAACACTCTCCCTCATCATTGGAATGGGACATAGTTTCAAATACATTAAAGTTCACCTCTTCATCATGTAACCTCACCTTGAGTTTGCCATCGTCAACATCAATAAGCACTTTTGCCGTCTTCATAAACGGCCTTCCAAGGATGAGAGGTACATCTACATCCGCCTCCATCTCCATTATGACAAAATCCACTGGGAAAAAAATTTATCAACTTGTACAAGCACATCCTCCACCACACTATGTGGGTATTTGATGGATCTATCAGCCAATTGTAGAGTCATCTCGTGGGCTTGAGTTCTAGCTCTTCAATCTTCTTGAATAAAGAGAGGGGCATCAAATTGATGCTAGCACCCAAGTCAATCAAGGTTTTCCCAATGGCAAGCTTCCCTATGGTGCAAGGGATGGTGAAGCTACCCGGATCTTTAAATTTAGGAGGGAGGAGCTTCTGGATGATGGCACTACAGTTTCCTTGCACTTCAATGGTTTCCTCCTCATTGTATTTCCTCTTTTTAGTGAGGAGTTCCTTCATGAACTTTGCATAGGCCGACATTTGTTGTAGTGCTTCTGAGAAGGGTATTTTTATCTCCAATTGCTTGAAGATATCCATAAACCGCCCAAATTGTTTCTCCTTCTCCTTTCTAGAGTAAATTTTGGGGTGGGGAAGTTGCTTCTTAAATTCTTTCTTCTTTTCAACTCCCTCTTTCTTTTTCTCTCCGCTCGCACTCTCTTCTTTTTCACTCTCATCCTCTACTTTTCTCTCCTCATTCTCTATTATATTATTTTTCTCTCCACTTACTTTTTCCATCTCATCAGCTTTCTTTTCTTTTGTCTCACTCTTTCTCTCAGGTAACGCCTTACCACTAGTAGTGATAACTTTACATTCTTTCTTTGGATTGGCCTCAGTGTTTGCTCCAAAACTCTTATCAGACTTCTCTTCGAGCTTCTTGGCCCATTTTGATCTCCAAGTTCCTGATGGAAGCTTTAGTGCTATTGTGATTTTATATGGAGACTTTCATGAATTGTTGGAGAATGTCCTCCAACTTAGAAGTCTTGTCTGATAGAGACGGGTGTTGTTGATATTGTTGTTGAGGTGGTCTATTTGATGGCCCAGCTTGTCATTGGCCCATGCTTGGGTGCGGTCTCCAACCTTGGTTGTAGTTGCTTTGCCAATTTTGATTACCCATATAGTTCACATCTTCTTGGGCATTGGCCTGCTTAACACACTGGCCATTTGAATGCTCTCCACCACACAACTCACACCCTTGATTTTAGGCGTGTGATACATTTTGGAGCCCTTGCAACCGAGAGACTTTGTTCTTGAAGATGTTAAGGTGTTGGGTCATTATCTTGTTTTGTGCTAAGATGGCGTCCTGAGATTGTAGTTGAAAGACACCTTTTTGTTGTCCCCTTTAATTCTGCAATTCACTGTCATTTGCAGCCATGTTCTTAATTAGCTCACGGGCTTCTTCTGGTGTCTTCCAACGGATGTTTCCTCCAGCTGAGGCATCCAACATCAACTTGGTTTGGGATCTCAATCCTCCCAAGAACATGTTCAGGATAGTCGGCTCATCAAACCCATGAGTGGGTGTCTTCCTAAGTAGCCCCTTGAATCTATCCCAAGCTTGACTCAACGTCTCACTAACATCCTGCTGGAAAGATGAGATTTCCTGCTTCCCTTTGTTAACTTTGGACTGAGGGAATTATTTGTTGCAAAATTTGGCCACCACATCGTCCCAGCTAGTGAGGCTGTTTTCAGGAAATGAATTGAGCCATGCTTTGGCGTTGCCTCTAAGAGAGAATGGAAATAGGCTGAGTCTTATGGCTTCGTCAGGTACATCATGGAGCTTCATCGTGTTACATATCTCAATGAAGCTGGTTATTGGTTGAAGGGGCTATCATGTGATAGACCATGGAACTGATTACTCTGCACAAGATGAATGATGAGAGCAAGTTTCATCTCCATGTTTACAGCATTGACCCGTGGCCGAGTAATGCTATTAAAATGAAGCGGCCCTGAAAAAGTAGAATAATTCTCCAAAGTGCGTCTAGCTTGCCCATCACCATCACCATTTCTATTGTCAGCCATATCTTCCACTTCCTAATCAGATGGAGGGAAAACGGGTTGCTTAGGAATCACAGGAGTGGGAGAAGTTTCTCTTGACACCCGGTTTTGTCTTCTTCTTCTGCTATTGTTTCTTCGGGCTGTCTTCTCAACTTTAGAATCTAAGAGAAGAGGTTCAGAGGATGTTGTGCTCCTAGTACAGATTGTGCCCTGCATACACTAGAGACAATAGTACTAGAGCACCAAAGTAGCCCAAAATAATAAAAACAAAATCATGCACAGTAAAAAGAATATAAGAATAAAGCCTAAATGGGTTAAAATCACAGAAAAGTAAAGTGATAACACCGACTCCCCGGCAACGACGCCAAAAACTTGTTAACTCTTTGGCAAGCGTACCAAATCATTTTAAGTAATAAACCGGTAAGACCGGATATCGTATTCCAAGAGATTGTTTAACACTTTACAGTCGTATAATTATCTAACTAATTTAGACTAAAGAATGAAACCATTTAATGTAGTTTCAGTGCAATGAAAATAAACAAAATGTATAAGTGATAAATTGAACTTCTTGGGGTTAAAACACTTGAAAATGAAATGATTAGAGATGATATGGTATGGAGATGTTGGAGAATGATTTCACCTATTACACTCTCAAGCAAATTCACATAACTACTTCTTCATTATAATGCCAATGTCAACCTATTAAATTACTCAAACCCAATCCCTTGGTTAGAGAGCCTAGACTTACTCATTCAATCCCAATCCCTTGGCAACCTAACAAGTTCATCTGCATTAAAACTAGAGGTTTAAGACAACCAAAGGTCTAAGCACTATCCCTAGACACTATTTCCTTTAGGTGTTTAGTCCAGTTCAAGGTTTACACAACATTTCCCAACATTTAGCAAACCCTAGAATCATGCTATGGTCGATCAAGTCAAAACAAGCTTTAAGTAAAGGAAATAAACACTAGCAAATAATGAAAGAAGCTTATATTCATTCAAAACAAGTGCATTTACAAAAGAGTTTCATAGTTACATCATTCCCTAACAAAAATGAACTTAGCTCTCCATAGTCATGAAGAGCTTGAGCTTACAATGGAAGAAAATGGAAGAGATGAAGACCCAAGGAAGAAGAAATGAGAGTTCCCACTGCCCAAAATCAGGTCCCGCAGGTCCAAAATGGTGTTTTCGAGCTCCAACCGCCAAGAAGATGGCACCCTCGTTGAATGAGAGCTTTAAATAGGTCTAGGGTGCCATATCAGCAAAAGTCGTGCCCAGCCCCCCTCTTTTAGGGCGCCCGGGCGCCATGATTAAGCAAAAACAGTGAAGCAAAGGGCGCCCAGCCCCCTCCAGGGGCGCCCAAGCACCCGATTTTGAGTGAAAGTGCGAATCAAAGGGCGTCCAACCCCCTTCAAGGGCGCCCAAGTGCCAAATTTTGATTGAAAGTGTGAAACAAAGGGCGCCCTGGCGCCACATTCTAGCAAAAAATGTGAGTTGAAGGGCGCCCAGCCTCCTTCAAGGGCGCCCAGGCGTGGAGTCTGCAGAAAACTTCTTCAGATCTTGCTTTTGTAGCTCTTCCTTGGCTCCCCACTCTTTATAGTTTGGATGCTCTTCCTTTGTGCACTTTTCTTGCTTCTCTTGAGTCCAACTCCTTACTACTTCAACTTCTTTCATCCAATTCATGTTAATTCCTGCCAAAACAAGGAAAACCAAACATAATACCAATAATACTACCTTCAACTCTCTTATTCTCTAACTTAAGCAAAAAGCATGATTTCAAGCTATTTTCTAAGTCATGAAGGGTGTGTTTAGTGTCAAATTTAAGTATAAAAATAACGTTATTTCAACCGTTATCACAACCCCAAACTTAGAACTTTGCTTGTCCCCAAGCAAACAAGATGTAACTCAGTCTTCCACCAATCAACACAATGGTTCAACACATTCCAGAAGTTCTTTCTTCCAAGAGAAGTAATTACTCAAATCAGCTTATCAAACAGAATTCAGTTAAGATGCACACATGCTTTGATTCAAACCACTCATCATGGTGTTCACACAATCACATAATATCCAACAGATGTTATTCTCATGAATGATCAATTAACTAAGCACATATATCATCATGAACTCATGGAATCATTCCTCACTAGATAAAGTGTTTCACTCAATCACACAGGTGTTTCTAAAGGTCACTCCTTCCCTCCACTATCCACATGTCACATAGAACAAAATTGCCTTTCATTTACCACAATCAAACATACTCACATACATATGTCATCACAAGAACTTTTCAAGGCTTATAACGTGGTTGGGCTAACAAGAAAAATTGGTTTTTCTAGATTTATCCTTGAGTTAAGAGAGTCATTAAAAAATTTATCATTCAAGTTCAAACTCTCTTTAAACAACCAATCTCACTCATTCCCAACTTTCCCCTTTTTGCATTGAGCTTTTCTTTCTTTCATTCTATCTTCTTTATCTTTTCATACTTGCTCAACACTTAGCTCAATGCTTATCTTTCTTTTTCAACTTTTCCCAACAACCCTAAACTTGAACCTTTCAATGCCACAAAATGATTTTGAACTTAACTCAAGGTAGAGATTTTCAAAAGGGATTTCATATCATGTATAAGGCTCAAGGTTCAAAAAGGGTAGAACACATTGTGTTCTTTTTCATCGTAGGCGAAAATCATACATTGGCTAAGAAAGGCTAATCAAAAATGGCCTTGATCATATGACACAAGCATGCAATTCAGTAAATCATAGATACCTGGGCAAAATCATTCATGCTTTCAAGAAGATAACAATCATTCATCACAAAAACTCTAGAGTTCAAAACCTCACATATAAGCTTACTCAACATTCCAAACATCCTAGATAAACATCCTGCTTAGCATCATAATCACAATCACAACATCATGCATTTGTTCACATAACTTGTGAACAACCACCTGTATATCAGCATATAGTGCACAATCTCAACATCATCAATATCAAAGCATCATCAAGTAATACCCATCACACAAATATCAATATCAAACCACTGCATCAGATAAAGTTTCCAACCAAATACATCAAACCTATCTACCAACAGAAGCAAATAAGTTCCAAAATACCTATCTAGTGTAGATAACATCCATCAACCCATGCTGCCGTCAGAGTCCACCTCCTCTCCTTCTTCAGCATCCTCAAAGTCATCGTCTTCATCATCCTCCTCCATATCTGGAGCTTCAGCTGTTCCAACTCCACTAGCATGTGCCTGCTCCTTTATGTTGAACTCGTCCATCGTCCACCGGTGTGCAGGGGGCGTATTATACAGCCCTATAATCATCTCAACAGTGGCCACCTACCCCTATAAATGGACTGCAGCCTAGCCTCCATCAGAGACATATACATGTCCCTCATCTGAAACGGCTCTACATCATGGTGTTGTGGTGGCACTGGCTGCGCTGCATCATCTCCTCCACAGTACTTTCTATAATAGGCCTCATCAATAGCCTTCCTCGGTCTCTCTAGTAGTGGAATAGAAGTATCCACCCCAGCTAACTGACAAAGGTGTGTAATAAGAGTAGGATGCCCCAAGCGTACCTTGTTGTTCATAGTACTGGCACAACCCTTTATCTCATTCGCTATGATTTATCCAATGTTCACATTCATCCCTCTGAGCACACAATATAGGAACATGGCCCTGCTGACAGTGATATCTGAGACATGAGAGCAAGGTTCGATGTTCGATGTTGGCATAAGAAAACGTCATCCAATACTGTGCCAAGGGCATCAAATCAGCTCTTTTAATGTGTACAGCTGCACCATTCATGTTCCTATGAAAATGCCCTCCAGGCACACACAACACACTCTCTATGTCATCAAAGTTCGTTCCTTCTTCCATGTTCAGTGCAAATTGACACTGCACACCAGTCCATTCAGTATGAAGGAACCTGTTGATGGAGTCAGGATCATACCTAATGATTTTCCCTCTCACATAGCTCATATAATCTTGAGTGTGAGAGTCACCCAACGACTTTGCATTGGTGTAGAATTCCTTCACCACTACTATGTTGGCTGGTGCAGGATAAGTGGCTAATCTCTCTCAGTTTCTGCTCTCCAGTTCCTCTCCAAATTGTGGAGCTAAGTCTGGTATCCACCCTGCCTTACGCTCCATCAAGAGTCTTCTATCTTGAACAACGAGGTAGTGTTACTCATGTCTACGGGAGAGGAACCTATTGGCATAAGGATGTTCTGGTTCCTTCCTTTTGTTTCCCATGGTCTTCATCCTCTTTCCAGATGAGGAGCCCATCCCTGCATCAAATGCAATTCACAAAACCACAATATATTTCATTAAGCGTTAGTAGATTACACAACACCTTCTAAACACACTGTCTATCATCGCTGAGGAAAAACAGGAGCCCTCAGCGTCACCTAATTATAGAACACACAGAAAAACACAAAAATCCAACAACTGTAGAAGTCGCAATCATAGAGGTAACTAGCGCTGAGCGGTGACAGGTTTTTCTGCATAAAATTCCCTAGCTGGCTTCTACTCTCCACCCACATGCAATTTCTACAATTCCAGACCTCAATCAAATAGTATAATCGGTCCAAAACAATGATTATTTCAATCAATCATGTATAAACATCGGTATCCCTAAAAATTCATGTTTGGACAAACCTATTCATTCAAAATCATACTTCCAAAACCCTAGAATGTAAAATGCTTGACTTACTTGGGTGGAGATGCTTAGTGGATGAAGAATGCTTTGTAAGCTTGAAGAACTCAACCCCCAACAGTAGTGCTCTCTCAAAACCCCAAACTTGAATGGTGGAGTGCTGCAAAAATGGTGAAAGAAAGGTTTTTGTGAAGAGCGATGAAGGAAAAAGTGGAGAGAATGCTTTAAAGAGTGCTTGACAGTGCTTGAGAAGAATGGAGACTAAAAGTGGCGGCCAAGATGCGTCCTAGGGTTTTAAAAACACTTAATGGGCCAACCCACGTTGAACCCAAAGTTTTAAAAAACAAAAACCCAATCTGCAGTACCAGCGCTCAGCCCCAGACTTGCGTTGAGTGACATGCGCGGCCTTAATTCTCTTCTTCCTAGCTTGCCCTAAGCGCTCTTGATCAATGCTTCTCAAATTCAACTCTCAAATTATTGAATCTCATGCAATTTCCACTCACTTCACTCAAACATTTAACAATCAAACCCCTAAATGCAACTAGAAAAGAATCAAAACAGACAAACACAGATAAATTCAATCAACTGGGTTGCCTCCCAGGTAGCGCTTGTTTAACGTCACGAGCCTGACCCAAACTCTTTCTAGCACCCATCAGTAGGTGCAAATATTATCATCACCTATCAGTAGGTGTACCTTCGTAGTATCCTTCAGTAGATACTCAACCATCTAGCATCCATCAAAACATGTTATGCCTTAGTAGGCTCATAACCAAATAAAACAATGTTCCAAAGTATTTAAAAAAATTACATCACAAAAATTAAAAAAATCAAAGAAACCAATGTTTTTAAATCACTGGGTGCCTGTTAACACCCTGGCAAGTGTACCAGATCGTATCAAGTAATAAATAGACGGTAAGTCCAAATATCGTTTCCCAAGGGACTCTTAGGCCTAGACGTTCATGTGAATTGATTCTATAAGACTTGAATGAATAATAATTTGATTTTGTGATGCAAAAACGAAAATAAACATGTATGCAAAAGTTTGATCAATTGACAGATAAAGATATGGATTAATGGAGTTGTTGGGGTTTACAGTTTCATCATAATTCACCCTCCTATATCTACTATTCTTATTAAATTCAACTTTATTATCAATGTTCATGCAACTTTCTAATTTACTATAAACCCGATTCCTCGGCGAAGAGAGCATATTACCAATTACTAGTTTACTATTCCTAATCTCCCTAGTAAATAGTAACGCATTAATGATACAAGCTTAAAGCAATTGACCGTCATATTCCTATTCCTAGGTAATATTTCATCATCAAAAGAATTCTTCTCAGTTCTAGATTTCCCCGTACGTTCCCATATCGACAAAATCAATGATCATGACACTGAATTAGTTAAACAATTCAAGATTTAATCTCAGAGAAGAAAACAAAAATTATTGATAACAAAAGTATATGAATAAAATAAGAACTTGGATATTAGAGAGTTTCAAAAGGATTACATCGTTCCCTAATAACAAAGGGTTTAGTTCACCATTGTCATGGTGAAACTAGATGAATTGAATGGAAAGAATGAAAGAGATAACCCTATAATTGAAAGATTGGAGCTTTCGCATCCAAAATCCGCCTCCATGGAGTGAATAGAGTGTTATGCCGTCTTTCTGCCAAAAGATATCTTCTCTGGTGCGCCCTGGGTCTATTTATAATACAGCAAAATAACAGAATTTTGGCCCAGGCCCATAAGTACACCGCTCAACGGTGAGTTCACCGCTCAACGGTAGGTGCGACCCTCAAGTGGGACGCTCAGCAGTCACGCCCAAGCGTTAAACAGTGTTGTCTCTGAGAAGGCCATCGCTCAGCGGTGAAGCTGGCGCTCAGCGGTGTGCGTGGCCCTTACTTTTCTCCTCAGCGTTGGCGCTTAAGCGTCAAGCAGTTGCTTCTTCTCCAAAGCTGGTGCTCAGCGTTGAAACTGACACTGAGCGGTGGCTGTGATTCTTCCTTTACACCTTTTTTCATCCTTTCTTGAGTCCAACTCCTTCCTCCTTCACTTTCCATCACTCAATTCTCATTTCATCCTGTCAAAACAATGTAAAACCAAGCATAATATCTCTAAAACCACCTTTGACTCTCTTGTAACCTAACTGAAGCAATTTGCATGATTTCAAGCTCATTCTAAGTCGTAAAGGGTGTGTTTTGATATCAATTTCAAGTATAAGAATAACGGTTTTTAGACCATTATCAGTGCCTCCCAGCAAGAACGCTCTTTTAACGTCATTAGCTTGACCTGAAAAAAGATCACGTTCCATCTTCAACGTTGGTGTTTCTCTTGCTTTCATCACACCAACTCATCAACTCTTCCGGTCCATCTGATAACGGTTCAAAAACCGTTATTTTCATACTTAATTTTCATGATTTTTCTTTAGTTTTGTGAATAAAAGAGTTGAGGACATGTTTTATGATTTTTTAGTTAAATTCCCTTGATTTTGTAGGTTTTTGGAATGATTTGAAAGAATGGTTGAATTATCAAATGGTTGGAGTGCAGAAAAGTCAAACAGAATGCAGAAAAGTCAACCAATGAACCAGAAAAGTCAACCAGTTGACCAGAATGCTGAAAAGTTGACCAGCGCCCAGCGTTGAAATTGATCGTCGAGCGGTGGCGCGGCTTGGGGGAAACCGCCGGGCGGTGAAACTAGGCGCTGGGCGGTTTTCAGATGAGCCTGGACCTGTTTTCTGCGATTTGTATGATCTGTTTGGGCTTGAACTTGTTCTCTGTTATATTTATGCCCTATTTAAAGGCCAGAACGTCTTAGGGTTTGTATCTTTTGATGGCTTAGGCACAGAAACACATTTTTCGCCCCTTTGGGGTAGATTTGGAGATGGTGACAACTCTCATTTTCTCCTTTTTAGGGTTTGTATCTCTTTCATTCCATTATTCACCTAGTTTCTCCATGACGATGGAGAACTAATCTTATTTGTTGCGGGGGAAAGATGTAACCTTTGAACTCTCATATATCGAATTTCTTATTTATTTATATGCTTGTCATATGCTTTGATTATCAATTATTGGGTTTCTCATCTGCGCTTATTGCTTTTATCGTTTAACTCATTCGATAATTGTTGTTTGTCTTTATTGATACGGGAACGTACGATACTGTCATGAACTGGTGGGAAATTCCTTGATTAAGCAATACCACCTAGGGATAGGGAGGTAGGACGATCAATTGTTTTTGGTTCCGTTTATCATGCATTATTAATTACTAGGGGAGGCTAGGGATAGCAAGCCAGTAATTAGTAATAGGCTCTTTTCGTCGAGGGATCGAGTTTAGGGTAGATTAAGAAAGTTTGCATGACAATATGATAATAAAGTGAATCTAATTAGAATAGTAGATTTATGAGAGTGATTGGATGAAATTTGAATCCTAGCAACAAATCCATCTCATATTATCAACATCATCCATCCACTTTTGTATTTAACCTCAATTGAACAAATTGCATTCATGTTTATTTTTCCGCACTTTACATTCAAAAACCCTAAAAATATTTTGTTCTTATAGTCTTGATTGGTTAAGCAAAAGCACAATAGTTTAGTGCCGTGAGTGATGAGTCAATATTTTATTGATTTCACTTAGCTTATTGTACCAAATTTAATCAGGGCATTGTGCTTAATTGTCCGGTATTTTTCCGTTTTTTCTAATTGTGCTTAATTTGATCAGAAATTCTTATTTTAATTAATTTGAATTATCTGAGCTAATTATTTTCATTATTAATTGTAGGGGAATTTTTGGAAATACAACTTGGGACATTTGGAGGTTAAATGAAGGTGTGCAACCACCACCCAAAATTAAAGTGTTGATTCATAAGTTGGAATGGACAAACAGTGCTTTATTATTGATGAGAAAATTAAGGAAAAGCATGGACTTTTGAAGCACAAAACATCATTGCCCAAAGCTAGCAAAGTGCAGCACGTCACATTGAAATGCTGGTGGGAATTGGCAATAAAACAAGAAAGTGCACACAGCTGCTTGGACAACACATAGCTCACAACCCACATAAAGTTCCAGCTGCCACCCGAAAAGATGAAGTGATTGGAAGGTGTGTCCTCACGGCTTGATGCTGATTGAGAGGAAACAATTTAATTAAGAAAGTAAGAGCAACACGGCTTGGGTACAACACGTCTTGGAGGTGCAGCCCATAAGAAAGCAATGTGTCCAGGTAGCAAATGAACGTCCATCAATTTAAAAGCTTGGCAGCAGCGCACACAGCAGCTGGGCTTCACTCCACACATTCATGGCCCATAGGAAAAATAATAGAAGCCAGCAGCAGCCTCCACGTTCTAGCACGTGAAATGGAGAGGTGCTTGGGGCAATTACATTCCACGGCCCAGCAGCAGCTTGGGAATGTCCACCAGCTTGCAGCCCATGTACATCTAGCAGAAAGCAGCGCTATCCAGTAGGGAATGAGCACCCACGTTGCTACATCTTTCATCCAGCAGGTCCAACGTTGAAGCAGCTCCAGCAACATGTTTCTTCAACCAGCAGCTGATGGGCTTGAAGCCTAGGTCCAGTATACGGTCCAACAGCTTGGAAGGGTGAGCACGGAATAGGTTATGCAATTTTTAGTTTTTAAAACCTGGGAGGTGTGTGTTGTCATGGGGGCTGAAGCCGCCACTTCCGGCTTTTGGTTCGAAGCACCGTCATTGAGAGAAGGAGATGGAGGGTTACGTTGCTTGAAGGGAGGCATTCATTATGCTACATTCGTTTCTTTTGCAAGTGCTGATTAATGACAACAAAGTTTGTTTTTACTTTTTTATTCAATGAGAAATGCTTACGGGTTGTCATTTTTATTCCTTTTCTTTACTGGCATGTTTTGCACAAGGAACGAAAGAACTCCAATAGGTGTTCGGTCTTTTTAACTCCTTTACGCATGAACCAATTTTGGTTTTTATATTCGAATGAATTCAGATTCCAGCAAGTCACCCATTTCATCTTTTTATCTTTGCTTTTCCCGCTGCAAGGTGCATCTCAGGTATTAGCTTTAATATAGCAATATTTTATTGGACCTGTCATACATTTCAATTGGTTCATACACTTTTGCATTCCATTTCATTCAGCTCCATTGCATTTTATTTATTAGCTTAAGCATGCATATTTCTTTTATTCTGTTGCACGTTTTTCTTTTACAATGTTGACGCGTTGCAATCTTTCATGTTGTCTGTTATGTTCGGTTTATTGTTTTTATTCACCATGATGTCTGTTTTGTTCGATGGTGTTAATTTAATTGCGATGTTAGATTAAGTTTGTTGGTTGGTCATTAATAAAATTGCTTTGTTTCCTTGAGATTGCTTGGACTGTTCTTTTGTTTATTCTGCTCTACCTGGCATTCTATGAAATCCGATTGTGTTCTTGCAATGGGTATACGCTTAGTTGCCCAATTGGTGATTGCATCTTCGCTTAGTTGATCGATCTGTATAGAACACATAGGATGGAATAGATGTATTGCGTTCGCTTAGTTCGTAATTATGATAGCATGATTAGCCTTCGCTTAGTCGGTTAGCTGTGCTGGATTAGAGGCTATAGTAGTTTATTCATGAGACTCTTGCACTTTAATTGTCATACTACTGCTCTGATTTGGCTCAATATTTAATCTCTTGTGTGCTTGCGATTAGGTATACACTTAGTTGCCTAATCGGTGTTTGATCTTCGCTTAGTTGATTAGACTGTATGGTGCATGACTGATTAGATTTGTGCATTGCATTCGCTTAGTCTGCAATTCTGAAGATCGAATTACCCTTCGCTTAGTTGGGTGATTCATGTTGGATTTGGATTAGAGTAGTGTGTACTTGTCTTTAATCTGGGATTGGAAGCATAATAATTGAGTTAATGACCGACCATTTTCATTCTGTCTGTGAAACTTTTTTTACATTTCTACTTTGCATTTCTGTTTACATTTATGTTTGCATCCGTGTTTTGATTTAATTCATCTGCATTCACAAACCTTTCACACACACCCACTTCGTTATTGACCTAATTTCTGAACCGCAGTTGGTTCTTGAGAGACGACCTAGGAGTCACTTCCTAGTTATACTGCATATCTAATTGCACATTAAATTTGTGTGGGTTGCGACACCCATCAGTGAGTCTCTTGGGAAAACGATACTTGGACTTACCATTTATTATTACTTGATACGATCTGGTACACTTGCCAGTTTGTTAACAAGTTTTTGGCGCCGTTACGAGGGACTCATGGTAGAACTATTCTATGTGTGTGATTCTTAACTGATTAGACTTTCTATCTTTCTACCTCTTTCTTACTATCTTTTTATCTTTCTGTTTTTATTTTTCTTTCTTTGTAAAAAAAAAATATATCTTTTATTGTTTGGGCTAATTCTGTGCTCTAGTGCAGTGTTCTTTAGTGTATGGAGGATAAAATTTTTGGTACTAGGAGCACAAGATCATCAAGAGGCAGATAAGGAAGGATAATTGGTTCACCAACACTCTGATGTGAAAAGTGACAAACCCAAACCTGGCATATCATAGAAATTCAAGAATAGGTTATGAGTTGTCAAGACTATCAAAGCAAACAGAATTTTGAAGATGGAGGATCCTTAGAGTTGGTGACAAGAAAAGTCTCGGGATGTTGTTGGTGTCATGGAGGAAGGAAGGACGCCAACACAAAATATCAACACCTACTGATGGGTGTTTGGGCTTTACCGGGTCAAGCTAATAACATTAAAAGAGCGCTTGCTGGGAGGCAACCTAGTTTCTGAATTTTTCTATCTTTTATTTCGTTTTGATTTTATTTTAATTGATTTGATTTTATTTGATTTTATTTGATTTTATTTTATTTTATTTGATTTGATTTAATTTAATTTGATTTGATTTTATTTGATTTTATTTTATTTTATTTTATTTTATTTTATTTTACTTGATTTTATTTTATTTTATTTTATTTTATCTTATTTTATTTGATTTTATTTTTTTGGGTTATGCGTTGCTTCTGATGGCAGTAATGATAGCATCTACTGATGGATGCTTCTACAACATCTACTAATGGATGTTAGGTGATTTGGTGTCTACTGATGGATGCCAATGAAGATAAGAAAGATTAGCATCTACTGATGGATGCTATATGGTTAGACATTTAGTCATGGATGTCACTAACGGCGTTTACTAATGAATGCTACTGGGATAACATCTACTGAGGGATGCTAGAAGATTTAGGTATCTACTGAAGGATACAGGAAGGTACACCTATTGATGGGTGACGGTAATTTTTGCACCTACTGATGGGTGTGATGGGTGTCGCACCCCATGCAAAATTTAATGTGCATAAAAGAATGCAGTATAGACTAGGAAGTGACTCCTAGGTCGTCTCTCAAGAACCAAATGTGATTCAAGAATTAGGTTAGACACGAAGTGGGGGGGTTTTGTGAAAGGTTTTGTGAATGCAAACGAATTAAATTAAAACACGGATGCAAACAAAAATGTAATCACAGATGAAAACATAATTTAATACAACAAATACAGAAATTTAACGACGAAAACGCAAACAGTACTGTAAAAAATACGGGATCAACACGGAATGAAAACAGTCAGTCATTAACCTAATCACAATGTTCCCATCACTGATTATCAAAATACAGTTGCTACTCGGACCTCTAATCCAACAGAGTTAACCGACTAAGCGACGATTAAATCTGTCTTCATAACTGCGAACTAAGCGAACGCAGTGTTACTATCAACTCTGATTTACACCATACAGTTCCATCAACTAAGCGAAGATGTCACACAAACTGGGCAACTAAGCGTATACCCAATTGCAGGTGCAAATACAAAATTAATATTAACCAAGTCAGAGCTACCACACAGTCACAGTTCATAAACCTCAGGGAAACTTTGCAATATGGCTAACGACCGACTGAATTAAATTAAGCTACCATGTAAATTAAATTAAAACGACTAGAAACCTTAGACAACATTTAAATAAATTAAAATGCTAGACACCAACACTGTTACAATCAACTATCTATGACAGTTAAATTAATTTAAATGCAAAACTAAATTAAGGAAATCAAAAACAACTAATCCTACTATGTAAATTAATTCAAAACAAAGAAATGATCAAACATGCTTTTTCCCTACACATTCACGTGACATCATATTCATCTACTAAAGAAATTGCAAATGAAAATGGTCTAAAAAACCTTCATGGCCGTAAGGTATGCACACCAACTTCCAAATTGAATTTCTTCCTCCAATAAACCATTAAATATACTGATTCCTTGTCCCATGTGCTCCATCTTTCAAAAGAAAAACATGTCCCTTCTACTTTATTTTGAAAACCATGCTCCCTCTCTCCATGGCAAAAACAAATTGCCGAACCACACTCTTCACCATGTAGAAAAAGTGATTCCAAAGCCAAGATGCCTTGAATGCTTCTCCCTAGGTGCCACATGTGCAAAGTCAAAGCAAAGAAAAACAATCACAATAAACTCCCTTCTTCAAAGCCACTCTTGGCAATTGCAATTGCTAGCAAAGATGACCACCAAAATTGGAAACATTCCTTCCATGAAAATAAGCTTCATATTGTGCTTGGCCAAAAGTGGTAAAAATTTAATGCATCATTCTCTCTCCTTTCTACAGACCATTTTCATTTTCTCCACCAACACAAACATCCAAAACCTTTTCTTCATCTATCATGAACATGAATGCACCTTAGAATCCCAAGTTTTCATTGCAAAAGATTACAAGAACAACAACCCCAAAGTTCTACTCATTAACCCAACTTCAACACTACCATTTCTTCAAGTTTCTTAGCAAAAGCGAAAATAATACTTAAGCCATCACTCCAGCTCTGTCCAGCCACCATAACAACACAAAAATTTGGTCCCATCCTTGCTTCAAACATCAAAACCAAAAATCAAAAAGAAAGAGCCCAAACCACAACACCCACACATCAGGTTAAGCTCTATTCAACCCAAAACTCACATAGAACTCCATTTTTATCATCCAATCCAAGAAAACCAAAGTAAATACGAAAATATGGCAGCAAAGAAGGAGAAAAACGAAATAGCTCTTCATTCAAACCAAAGACCCACCATGAAAATGCAAGAAGAAACACTTCAAACTCATGCTTCCAACTTCAAAGAACAAGAAATAAGATGGGGAATGGAAAGGTGTTTCACCACCACCAAGCAACGACAACCAAGATTTAAGTAAGAGAAGAATAAAATTGCATCTTTGTTCATTCAAAAGGCCAAAACCGTGGGCACACCAAGCTCTCCATGAGAGTTCATACAAAACCTAGAAAGTGAAGTGTAAAGTCTCCCTTTTTTGTGTGTCTCGGCCATTCTCACTAAAAAGCCATCCCACACCCTAAAAATGATGGGGTCCACCTCTAAGAAACCCTAAAGTCTATGCCAAGTGTCCCACACAAGGGTTTTTTACAAAATTGCCCATAAAAGGGTCCAAAACACCTAATTCTAATCAAGGGCTTCTGAAAAACGAAATTACAACTTTAATTAAAATCTAAATGACTAAATGTTGAGCCTTTGAGTGTGCCTCACCATATCCTAATGCTCCAGATGATATTTCCACAATTTCCCTGTAACCAAAAATACGCTTAATCAGCTCAAAATATCCAAATTAGCGAAAATACGAATTTCCGACCAAATTAAGCAGAATTCGGAAAACGGGGAAATAACAGACAATTAAACACAATTCCCTGGTTTATTTAAGTGCAATAAACTAAATATGGTTAAAGAAATAACGACTCATCGAAATAGACCACACTTAGTCTTTTGCACTCCTGGGCAAAACCAAGACGAAAACCAGGGAACTACTCAAACATCAAGGAGGTGACACAGACTCGACAGACAGACAACAAAGACTCACAAAACAGAAACAGAGTTGCGCAATTCTCACAAAATCTGGACAGTGAAAGTCATAGGCAGAATCCCACACAGAGTCAATGAAATTAGATACTCATGAAATCATCCAAACAGTTCAGTACATGGAAAACAGTCAATCAGTTCAAGAGATGAATCAAAAGCAATAGAGCCTCACAGATGCATACAATCAGTGTTTCTCTCAAGTGTTTAAGGTAAATCAATGTCACTCAATGCACTCAAGAAAGCAAACACAAATAGACTTGGCAAGCCTCTAATATCAACACTCAAGCACATACGCATGTTCAAATCAAAAGGTCTTTTCATGGTTGTAATGGGGCCAAGGACAAGGGAGGATACATCTGGATAAGAAGCTACAAAGCATAAGGAATAGAGGAGAAATGGGGAACAAGTGTAAACACATTCAAACACACCCACAACCTCTAATTACATCATCTTCTTGACTCCATTATTCACAATTATTTTTTTGTATTTTTTTTTTTCATTTTGTCTCTTTTTTATTTTCTAATCAACACACAATTCAAAAGACAAGATACATGATATTTACATTGCAACGGCAAGAAGAGGACTCACTAGCCAATTCATCTGCAACTCCTAAGAGACCACACTTATTCCCAAAACAATTCCAAAGCTCCAAAATTCCTAAGGTTCAGGTAATCATGGTTTTTCACTTAGGCTATTGTATGAGCTTCAAAACAAAGAAATGGGGGAAGTATAGGCTCAAAGAGGCTAACAAAGAGATCATAACAGGGTAAGTTATCTGGCTAGAGAGGCTCAATCAACAAAATGCCTTTATCATTTCCAAACATGCATATCAATCAAGAATCATCAACAGAGTCAAGCTAAGGCATATGCGCAAGCAATCAAGAGACATATCACACACAAGAAAGAATATCAAGTGTCTCAAATCTCACATAAGGTACTTCTATCACAATCAATTCAACTCTCAAACATCATAATCATATTCCAAGCAGAGAAAAGCAAGGATTTCAAACAGATCAGAGTATCAATGAAGTGAAGGAAAAACTGACAACCTAAACAAAATCCAGAAATCAAGAGAAACAGGTAAAACTGTACGCAAGACAAAACATAAACTACCTAGAAAACAAAAAAAAAAATTTAACGCAGAAAACATAAACTAACAACTAAAAATTCAGAATCTCCCCCAATAGACCACACTTAAACTACACAGTGTCCTCAATGTGTCACAATCATCAGATCAGAAATCAGTATAATCAATAGATCATGGACAAGTGCAATAAAAGCATGAAAGGAGGAGAAGGGAAGAGCAAAACTCCCCTGATCATGGTGGGAGTTGCCAATTTTGGACTTTTAGGGAGAGGTCTGCCACCATCGGATTCAGCAAGGAGGTATTGAGGAAGAACTGCTTCATCCTCCAGATTTGATCGAGCAGGGAGATATCCTCCACAGCTGGATCTAAGAAGCAGTGATTGTTGATGAGTAGGTTCAGTTGGTTCCTATTAATGTTAAAGCTCTTGTGTATGCTTGCACCTTTGTTTTCCACTGTGGGTGCTTATTGGTCAAACTCATGTGTACCTCCTGCAACATTGTTAGTGCAATGTGGTTCTACAGAAATAACATGCAGAGGTATAACACCCAATCCCAATGTAATAGGTTGAACCTCAGATAAACCCTCAGTACATGAATCAAGTTCAAATTTAGAAGCAATATCAACAACAGAATCAGATTCATCTTCAGTGCATGGAGAATAAACATTCAGACAAGATATCAAAAGTTGTTTCTCGTCATGCAAAGAGGGAGAACTAAAAGCATGCTCATCAACAATACAATCATCAACATACCTATCATCAGCATAATCATCAACAACAGAGTCAATCTTAGGTATGTTTACCTCCACTTCCTTGAAGATTGGTGGAATAGTGGAAGGTGAAGATGGTCTACCTATCTCAGATGTGTTGCTTACATCTGCCTGTTCCTCAACATTTTCATCAGATTCACAATTAGTATCACCAATCATAAAGTTGGAAGCTGGTTGTATCACAGAATTGATCTCAACACAAATAGAGCAAGAACCAGCTTCACAACTACATTGAAAATTTTCAGAAAACTGTGAAAGATCAAAATTTAATCCTAAGTCTGAAACATCTTCATTTTTCACAGTTTCAATGTCAAAATACACACTAACATGTGAATCTGCAGCAGTATCGAGAATATTTGAATGCATAAACAACTCAGGCAAAGCAAGTGGCATTTCAAGTTTAGAGAAAACCTGTGTTGATTCATGATTCATCTCACCAGTAACAGCAGAATGAGCAACTGCATCCTCAGGTGCAAGAGCAGGCACATAGGAGTGTAGGAAAGTAGATGGTACAATAGTAGGCTCATGACTCTGCTCCTCATCCCCTATGCGGGTGACACTGACATCATCAGTAATCTGAATAGTCTGAATTGGAGGTCCCTCTAAAACACGAGATTGTTCCTCAATGGCCTGCCTGGCTATCTGCCCCCACAACTCATTCAATGTTGGCTCAGAAGAAGTAGAAGATTTGGAAGGTGGTCGGGCAGATGCCTCTTGTTGTTCCTGTTTCCTCTGATTTTTCTGTTGTGGCTGCTTGTTGTTGTATATGTCGGTAGCATAAGCTTGAGGCTCATCATGAGTAATAGGGTGGTCCAAAGAAGGACATGCATCCGTAGAGTGGTCACTGAAAGGACATATAGCACACAGTCGTGCAACAGATGCAGATGAAGGTGCTGGTCTATGGTTGGATGCCAGTTGTGTCACCAAACTCTCAAGAGAATCAAGCTTGCTTACCAATTTCCTACCAACAGCTGATAAAGAATGGGCAGGCTCATGATCCTGTGGCTGCTGTGGTTCCTGAACAGGTGGAGAAGGCAAACAAGGAGTCTGGAATGATGGTTCCTAATATTGATGTTCTGAAGTACCATACCATCCCAAGCTAGGGTCATTCCATCCAGGATCGTTACTGTGACCATACTGAGCAAGGAAGAATTTATCCAAGAACGTATGCTTAAGATTTTCCCAAGAAGTGATGGATCCTGGAGGAAGACAATACAGCCAACCCCTTGCTGCTTCTTGTAATGAATGCGGAAATGCCCTTAAAAACATGACTTCATCCAGCACATCAGGAGGTTTCCTTGAAGATCAAATGGTGTAGAACTCCTCCAAATGTCTATGTGGGCATTCACCTGCAAAACCATAAAACCTAGGCAGCAAATGTATCAGTCTAGTGTTGAAAACACAACGAATATCCTCCTCATCAAGTGGAACCGGCTCCCTAGGAGCACTCTCATGAGATGGAGGAGGAACTGTAATGTTCTCAACATAGACATCAGCTGAGTATACATCACAAGCAATATCAGAGTCAGATGCAGAAGGATAGTCATAGACACAGGCAGAATAAGCATTACTCACATAACCAAAATAGGTAGACATGTAGAAGAAGGGGGAAAAGAAGAATGCAATGAAAATATGTAACAAAAGCTACCTAAATGCAACACACAATAACGAACACAGAAAACAGAACATCACACTCACAACAGAAGACAAAACAACACACACTAACACAACAAAAGACCTAAACCCGAACCGTTGGTCCCCGGCAACGGCGCCAAAATTTTGATGGGTGTCGCACCCCATGCAAAATTTAATGTGCATAAAATAATGCAGTATAGACTAGGAAGTGACTCCTAGGTCGTCTCTCAATAACCAAATGTGGTTCGAGAATTAGGTCAGACACGAAGTGGGGTGGTTTTGTGAAAGGTTTTGTGAATGCAAACGAATTAAATTAAAACACGGATGCAAACAAAAATGTAATCACAGATGAAAACAGAATTTAATTACGACAAATACAGAAATTTAACGACGAAAACGCAAACAGTACTGTAAAAAATACGGGATCAACACGGAATGAAAACAGTCAGTCATTAACCTAATCACAATGTTCCCATCACTGATTATCAAAATACAGTTGCTACTCGGACCTCTAATCCAACAGAGTTAACCGACTAAGCGACGATTAAATCTGTCTTCATAACTGCGAACTAAGCGAACGCAGTGTTAATATCAACTTTGATTTACACCATACAGTTCCATCAACTAAGCGAAGATGTCACACCAACTGGGCAACTAAGCATATACCCAATTGTAGGTGCAAATACAAAATTAATATTAACCAAGTCAGAGTTGCCACACAATCATAGTTCAGAAACCTCAGGGAAACTTTGCAATATGGCTAATGACCGACTGAATTAAATTAAGCTACCATGTAAATTAAATTAAAACGACTAGAAACCTTAGACAACATTTAAATAAATTAAAATGCTAGACACCAACACTGTTACAATCAACTATCTAAGACAGTTAAATTAATTTAAATGCAAAACTAAATTAAGGAAATAAAAAACAACTAATCCTACTATGTAAATTAATTCAAAACAAAGAAATGATCAAACATGCTTTTTCCCTACACATTCACGTGACATCATATTCATCTACTAAAGAAATTGCAAATGAAAATGGTCTAAAAACCCTTCATGGCCGTAAGGTATGCACACCAACTTCCAAATTGACTTTCTTCCTCCAATAAACCATTAAATATATTGATTCCTTGTCCCATGTGCTCCATCTGTCAAAAGAAAAACATGTCCCTTCTACTTTATTTGGAAAACCGTGCTCTCTCTCTCTCCATGGCAAAAACAAATTCCCGAACCACACTCTTCACCATGTAGAAAACGTGATTCCAAAGCCAAGATGCCAAATGAAGATGCCTTGAATGCTTCTCCCTAGGTGCCACATGTGCAAAGTCAAAGCAAAGAAAAACAATCACAATAAACTCCCTTCTTCAAAGCCACTCTCGACAATTGCAATTGCTAGCAAAGATGACCACCAAAATTGGAAACATTCCTTCCATGAAAATAAGCTTCATATTGTGCTTGGCCAAAAGTTGTAAAAATTTAATGCATCATTCTCTCTCCTTTCTACAGACCATTTTCATTTTCTCCACCAACACAAACATCCAAAACCTTTTCTTCATCTATCATGAACGTGAATGCACCTTAGAATCCCAAGGTTTCATTGCAAAAGATTACAAGAACAACAACCCCAAAGTTCTACTCATTAACCCAACTTCAACACTACCATTTCTTCAAGTTTCTTTGCAAAAACGAAAATAATACTTAAGCCATCACTCCAGCTCTGTCCAGCCACCATAACAACACAAAAATCTGGTCCCATCCTTGCTTCATACATCAAAACCGAAAATCAAGAAGAAAGAGCCCAAACCACAACACCCACACATCAAGTTAAGCTCTATTCAACCCAAAACTCACATAGAACTCCATTTTTATCATCCAATCCAAGAAAACCAAAGTAAATACGAAAATATGGCAGCAAAGCAGGAGAAAAACGAAATAGCTCTTCATTCAAACCAAAGACCCACCATGAAAATGCAAGAAAAAACACTTCAAACTCATGCTTCCAACTTCAAAGAACAAGAAATAAGATGGGGAATGGAAAGGTTTTTCACCACCACCAAGCAACGAAAACCAAGATTTAAGTAAGAGAAGAAGAAAATTGCATCTTTGTTCATTCAAATGGCCAAAACCGTGGGCACACCAAGCTCTCCATGAGAGTTCATACAAAACCTAGAAAGTGAAGTGTAAAGTCTCCCTTTTTTGTGTGTCTCGGCCATTCTCACTAAAAAGCCATCCCACACCCTAAAAAAGGGTGGGGTCCACCTCTAAGAAACCCTAAATTCTATGCCAAGTGTCTCACACAAGGGTTTTTTACAAAATTGCCCATAAAAGGGTCCAAAACACCTAATTCTAATCAAGGGCTTCTAAAAAACGAAATTACAACTTTAATTAAAATCTAAATGACTAAATGTTGAGCCTTTGAGTGTGCCACACCATATCCTAATGCTCCAAATGATATTTCCACAATTTCCCTGTGACCAAAAATACGCTTAATCAGCTCAAAATATCCAAATTAGCGAAAATACGAATTTCCGACCAAATTAAGCAGAATTCGGAAAACGGGGAAATAACAGACAATTAAACACAATTCCCTGGTTTATTTAAGTGCAATAAACTAAATATGGTTCAAGAAATAACGACTCATTAGGGTGCTAGAAAGGTTTGGGTCAGGCTCGTGGCATTAAACATGGGCTACCTGGGAGGCAACCTAGTTTTCTAAAGTTATCTTTTTAAATTGTGTTCTATTTGTTTCTGTTTTTAGAATAGGTATTGATGTACTTGGTTGGACACTATATCTGATGCAGTGGTTTGATATTGATATTTTTGCATGATGGGTATTGCTTGATGATTATGAGGTTAAGTAGGGTATTTGATTGAATGATTGGAATAAGCTTGTGTGAGGTTTTTGAGCTCCAGAGTTCTTATTGATATATTTTCTATCTACTGGAAGCATAAATGATTTTGCCTGAGTTTCTGTGATTGATTGAATTACGTGTATGTGTCACATGATCAAGGCCATTTTTGATAAGCCCGTTTCTAAGCCAAAAATTTTGTCCCACATGAAAAAGAACATCTAATGTTCTACCCTTTTTGAACCTAAGCCTTAAACAGGATGAAAACCCTTGCGATGAAAATCTTTGCCTAGAGTTAGGTTGAGAAATATTTTTGGGATATTGTAAAGGTTCAAGTTTGGGGTTGTTCGGAGAATTGAAAAAGAAAAAGAAAAGTTAGGCATTGAGCTTATGAGTTGAAAAGAAAATGCATGAGAAAAGATAGAAAAAGAAAAAGCATGAAAAGAAAAGCTCAATGTGACGAAAAGGGAAAGTTGGGAATGAGTGAGATTGGTAAAAAGAGAGTTTGTGCTTGAAATATGAATGTATAATAACTCTCTTAACTCAAGGGTTTTGTGATCTATAAAAACCAATTTTCCTTGTTAGCCCAACCACATTATAAGCCTTGAAAAGTCCTTGTGATGACATGTGTATGTGATGATGTTTGATTGTGGCAAATGAAAGGAAATTTTGTTCTATGTGACATACAGATAGTAGAGGGAAGAAGTGACCTCTTGAAACACCTGTGTGATTGAGTGAAACACTTTATCTGGTGAGAAACGATTCCATGAATTCATGATTATATCTATGCTTAGCTAATTGATCATTCATGAGAATAACATCTGTTGGAAGATTATATGATTAAGTGAACACTACGATGAGTAATTTGAATCAAAGCATGTGCACATCTTGACTAAATTTTATTGATGAGTTGATTTGAGTGATTACCTATCTTGAAAGAAAGAGCTTTTGAACGTGATTGAACCATTGTGTTGATTTGTGGAAGACTAATTTTCATCTTGTTTGCTTGAGGACAAGCAAAGTTTCAAGTTTCAGGTTGTGATAACGGTTCAAAAACCGTTATTTTCATACTTAATTTTGATATCAAATGCACCCCTTTAACTTGGAAACTTGCTTGGAATCATGATTTTTCTTTAGTTTTGTGAATAAAAGAGTTGAGGACATGTTTTATGATTTTTTCGTTAAATTCCCTTGATTTTGTAGGTTTTTG
Organism: Vigna reflexopilosa; assembly: GCA_027742785.1. Taxonomy (NCBI): domain Eukaryota; kingdom Viridiplantae; phylum Streptophyta; class Magnoliopsida; order Fabales; family Fabaceae; genus Vigna; species Vigna reflexopilosa. Next base: position 13,656,931 of record CM050932.1, read on the forward strand.
GAATGATTTGAAAGAATGGTTGAATTATCAAATGGTTGGAGTGCAGAAAAGTCAAACAGAATGCAGAAAAGTCAATCAGTCAACCAAAAAAGTCAACCAGATGACCAGAATCCTAAAAAGTTGACCAGAATGCAGTTGACCAGCACCCAGCGGTGAAATTGACTGCCAAGCGGTGGCGCGGCTTAGGGGAAACCACCGGGCGGTGAAACTAGGCGCTAGGCGATTTCAGATTGGCCTGGACCTGTTTTCTGCGATTTTTATGATCTGTTTGAGCTTGGACTTGTTCTCTCTTATATTTATGCCCTATTTAAAGGCCAGAACGTCTTAGGGTTTGTATATTTTGATGGCTTAGGCACAGAAACACACTTTTCACCCCTTTGGGGTAGATTTGGAGATTATGACAGCTCTCCTTTTCTCCTTTTTAGGGTTTGTATCTCTTTCATTCCATTATTCACCAAGTTTCTCCATAACGATGGAGAAATAATCTTATTTGTTCTGGGGGAAAGATGTAACCTCTTAACTCTCATATATCGAATTTCCTATTTATTTATATGCTTGTCGTATGCTTTGATTATCAATTGTTGGGTTTCTCATCTGCGCTTAATGCTTTTATCATTTAACTCATTCGATAATTGTTGTTTGTCTTTATTGATACGGGAACGTACGGTACTGTCAGGAACTGGTGGGAAATTCCTTGATTAAGCAACACCACCTAGGGATAGGGGGGTAGGACGATCAATTGTTTAGGCTTCCGTTTATCATGCATTATTAATTACTAGGGGAGGCTAGGGATAGCAAGCCAGTAATTAGTAATAGGCTCCTTTCGCCGAGGGATCGGGTTTAGGGTAGATTAAGAAAGTTTGCATGACAATATGATAATAAAGCGAATCTAATTAGAATAGTATATTTATGAGAGTGATTGGGTGAAATCTGAATCCTAGCAACAAATCCATCTCATATTATCAACATCATCCATCCACTTTTGTATTTAACCTCAATTGATCAAATTGCATTCATGTTTATTTTTCCGCACTTTACATTCAAAAACCCTAAAAATATTTTGTTCTTATAGTCTTGATTGGTTAAGCAAAAGCACAACAGTTTAGTGCCGTGAGTTTCTTGGGAAAACGATACTTGGACTTACCATTTATTATTACTTGATACGATCTGGTACACTTGCCAGTTTGTTAACACCATCTTTATAAAGGTTCAAGTTTGGAGTTGTTGGGGGAAATTGAAAGGTAAAAGAAAGGTATTGAGCTCAAGTGTTGAATGAAAAAGCATGAAAGCTGAGCTCAATATAAAAGAAAAGGAAAAAGGGAAAGTTGGGAATAAGTGAGATTGGTAAAAAGAGAGTTTGTGCTTATAACTCTCTTAACTCAAGGATTTTATGATCTGAAAAACCAATGTTTCTTGTTTGCCCAATCGTATTATAAGCCTTGAAAAGTCCTTGTGATGGCATTTGTATGTAAAGACGTTGATTGTAGTAGACAAATGTCAATTTTGTTTCATGTGACAGATGAATAGTAGAGAGAAGAGTGACCTCCTGAAACACTTGAGTGATTGAGTGAAACAATTTTCTTGGAAAGGATTGATAAATTTCATGATTACATCTGGGCTTAGTGGATTGGTCATTCACAAAAATAGCATTTGTTGGAGAGTATGCGATTATGTGAGCAATCTGTGAACTTGAATGAATTGAAGCATGTTTTCATCTTGATTGGACTCAATTGAAGAGATGAATTGAGTAGTTACTTATTGTGAAAGGATGTGTTTTGAAAAGTGTTGAAGCATTTTGATGATAGGTAGAAGGCTTAGTTTTGTTTTATTTGCTTGAAGAGAAGCAAAGTTTTAAGTTTGGAGTTGTGATAACGGTTGGAAAACCGTTATTTTTATACATTAATTTGATATCAAAACACAACCTCTATGACTTAAAATGAGCTTAAGACTCAAGTAAAACACTTAGTTGAGTCACATTAGAGTCAAAAGTTGTTTTTAGAGATATTATGCTTGTTTTGCATTGTTTAGCAGGGTTTTGATGAGAATTGAAGATGGACGTAAAGAAGGGAGGACTTAGACTCATGAAAGAAGGAGAAAAAGGATGAAAAGAAGAGTCAAGTGCACCGCTAAGTGCCAATTCCAGCGCTGAGCGCCAGTTTCGTCGGTGAAGTCATTGCTTCTCGCTTGAGCGGCACCACTGAGCGTCCTGTGCGATTACAGGGTCACCGCTGAGCGGCGTATTGGACTGCTAAGCGGTTTTGCGATTAGAGGCAAATTGCTAAGCGTCCATCAGATGGGCTTGGGCTTAATAATTTGTTACTTTTATGCGCTATAAATAGCCCTAGTGCGATTCTCAAAGAATTCTTTTGGCAGGCAGAGACGTCCAGAGCTGTTCTACACTCCTTGGAGGCGATTCCTTGGATGCTTAAGCTCCAATCTACCAAATTTAGGGTTTATTCTTCCATACTCTCATTTAATTCCATCTAGTTCACCATGTCTATGGTCAACTAAACCCTTTGTTGTTGGGGAACAATGTAATCTTTTGAAACTCTCTTATATTGAAATTCTTATTTTATTCATATGCTTGCATATGCTTATATTATAAATTGTTGGGTTCCTTACCTTTGCTTAATGCTTTTCTCGTTTAACTCATTTGGTAAATGTTGTTTGTCTTTATTGATACGAAGAAGTACAGTAATGTCATGAACTAGGGGTGGTAACGGTCTAAAAACCGTTATTTTCATGCTTAAATTGATATCAAAATACACCCTTTATGGCTTAGAATGAGCTTAGAATCAAGTAAAACACTTAAGTTGAGTCATTTGAGAGTCAAAAGCTGTTTTTAGAGATATTATGCTTGTTTTGCATTGTTTTGCAGGGTTTTGATGAGAATTAAGGATGGAATTGAAGAAGGAAGGTCTTAGACTAAGTAAGAAGAAGAAAAATGAAGAAAAGAAGAGTCTATGCATTGTTCAGCGTCAAAATGCACTGCTGAGCGCCAGAATTCGAGGGAAAGCATTGTTTGGCGCCCATGAGATGAAGCTGAGCGTCTAGGGCGATTAGAGGCAAACCGCTCAGCGGTGAAACTGATCGCTGAGCGGTGGCGCGGCTTGAGGGAAACCGTTGAGCGGTAAAATTCGACGCTGAGTAGTGGTCTGCTGGGCTTGGGCCTAAATTCTATTACTTTTCTGTGCTATATATAGCCCTAATGCGATTTGAGATTTATTCTTTTGGTAGAAGAGGACGTCCAGAGCTATTTTACACTCCTTGGAGAAGATTTCTTGGATGCTTAGGCTCCAATTGATCATATCTAGGGTTTGCTTTTCCATTCTTTCATTGTATTTCATCTAGTTTCACCATGTCAATGGTGAACTAAACCCTTTGTTGTTGGGGAACAATGTAATCTTTTGAAACTCTCTTATATTGAAATTATTGTTTTATTCATATGCTTGCATATGCTGTTATTATCAATTGTTGGGTTCTTTATCTATGCTCTATGCTATTATCATTTAACTCATTTGATAAATAAATGTTTGCCTTTGTCGATATGGGGACGTACGGGGAAGTCATGAACTGATAGTGAATTCCTTGATTAAGCAATACCACCTAGGGATAGGGGTAGGACGATCAATTGTATTTTGCTTCTGTGGTACTTGCATTGCTAGTTACTAGGGGAGACTAGGGATAGTAAGCCAATAACTAGTAGTAGGCTCTTCTCGCCGAGGGATTGGGTTTAGGGTAGATGATGAGTCAATATTTTCTTGACTTCACTTAGTTTATTGTACTGAATTTAATCAGGAAATTGTGCTTAAATGTCCAATATTTTTCCGTTTCTGCTAATTGTGCTTAATTTGATCGGAAATTCTAATTTTAATTAATTTGAATATTCTGAGCTAATTATTTGTATTTTTAATTGCAGGAAAATTTTGAAAATACAATTTGGGACATTTGGAGGTTTATTTTGGATGTGCAACACAAGATTTTATTTTGAAGAATGCACTTGATTTTCCTAGAGTGGCACACGTCCTTGCACACATCATGGCCTAAAAATTGAAGAAATGTTGCGGCTACAATTTTTATTTGGCTTGGAATAAAAAGAAAAAAAAGAAATGTCAAACAAAAGTCTTGATTTATTTTTGAGAAAAGCTTCTTGCTTGCTGTCACAGCAGCATGGTGTCACTCACGTTAGAGGGCATTTATTTTTCTTTAGAAGAATTTGGTGTGCTGGCTGAAAAATATAGCATCACGGCCCACAAGCTTGCTATCAAGGGTTGATTAATTGCTGAGAAGTGGTGCTGCTACGTAAAAGAGGTGTGTGCAGGAAGAGAAAAAAAAGAAGGACTCCACGCTGGCAGCAAGAAAAATAGGGCACGGACAATGAAGCAAAGGGGGTGGAATTTGGCAATTAAAAAGAGGGTATCAGCCGTCACACAAAGGAAGGGAGCTGGTCTGGGAACGTGTTTTGAAAGGTTTTTTTTTTTCTTCTTTGAACATTAGAGAGTTGTTTTTCATTCAAGGAACGAAATGAACGGTGATGTCAATTGAATTTTTTCTCTTCTTTTAGCAAGTGCACGGTGACTTCCAGCATTTTGAACTTATTACTATTAGTTTAGTTTTTGTTTTATTAAGTGGCGATTTTGTTTGCTTTTACTTTGCTTGGATGAAAAAGAGTGCACGCAGAATGGTGTTGGAATGGACTCACCTTCTTCTTTTGATTTAGAATGAAACGCTTTTCATTGTTGATGGGTGTGCACGCCGTTTGATGCGAGAGTACAAATTCAATTGCTTTTCATTTAACTATAGGTGTACGGTTGTTGAGTAGAAATTACTTGGTTTTTGGGAGGAAGTGAATGTTGTTCCGTGAGGACAATTCATTTCTTTTTATTTTGCTTCTAGAGTAACGGTGCTTTAATATAGGAAAAGAGGGCAGCAGCTGTTACGTGATGAAGAAAGGGTGCACACGTCCAGCTGGAGAAAGTTTTAGATGCACATTTCAATCATTTAATTAGCATTAAGGGTGGCTGAATTCTTTTGGAGCGCTGCACCCATTTCTTGAGCATGAAGAGTATATTAGGTGGAGTAGGTGGCAGCTCTCACGTCCAGGAGAAAGCCACGGCCAAGAGTATTTTCTTTTTTTTAAAAAAAGCAATTTCATGTTTAATTTCTTTTGGTAGATGCACAAGTGATCACATAAGGTGTTAGATAAATTTATGTCTTCTTATTTTCTCTTGCTTTAATGTATTTTAAATTGCATTTTGAGTTGTTTTTCATTTTCTTAATTTAGTGTTGGATTTTAATAGCTTTAATAATTTTTGGATATTTGTCTATTGCAGTGTTAGGTTTTGCATTTTCTTTTAGTTCAATGATGTCTAGTTTGTTTGGTTGTATAAATTTCATTGTCATGTTAGTTTACGCTAGTTGGGTTGGTCATTAATAAAATTACTTTGTTTCCTTAAGATTCTTGGACTGTTCTTGTGTTTATTCTGCTCTGCCTAACATTCTATGAAATCTGATTGTGTTCTTGCAATGGGTATACGCTTAGTTGCCCAATTGGTGATTGCATCTTCGCTTAGTTGATCGATTTGTATAGAACACATAGGATAGAATAGGTGTATTGCATTCGCTTAGTTCGTGATTGATGAGTCGATATTTTATTCATTTCACTTAGTTTATTGTGCTAGAATTAATCAGGGAATTGTGCTTAATTGTCCGGTATTTTCCCGTTTCTGTTAATTGTGCTTAATTTGACCGAAAATTCTAATTTTAATTAATTTGAATATTCTGAGCTAATTATTTGTATTATTAACTGCAGGGAAATTTTGGAGATACATTTTTGGACATTAGAGGAGACATCAATTCATTCAAGACTCTCCACATGGAAATTTAGAATTAGTTATATTTTAATTTACTAGTTTAGAATTAATCAAAATTGTAATTTAGAAGTTTAGTTTTTTTTTAGACAAGCTTGTGCACATTGGGCCAAATTTTGGCAAAAACATGTTGAGCCCAAAGATGAGAGAGACACTTGGCACCTTAGGGTTTTATTTTGGGGTGGACCCCACCCAAAATGAGGACTCTCGGCCTTAGCTAAAGGCAGCCGACACTTCACCAAAAAGGACGTTATTCATTCGGTTGGGAACGTTTTCTTGGGAGACTTAGCTGGAACATTTTTTTTACATAACTTTCCTTAGAACCATGTTTACTCTGTTGGATTTTGGATGAATGGTGGAGTATATTTCGAATTTTATTTTATTCTCTTTACAAGCATTGCACTCATGAAACAATGTTGTCTTTAGTTTTTCATTCAATGATGCACATGGATAGCTTTTATTTTTAATTGGAGAAAGTTGTTCACGGCTGGAAGCACGCTGTTACAGTGATTTATTTGGAGCTGCACGGTGCCATTTTCATGTTGCTTTTCATGAAGGCATGAATGAAGCACATTTACTTTTCTTTTTCATTTCTTCTTGCAAGCGTTGGAGAGGAACCACCGGGATTTATTATTTTGGTTTGCAATTGATGTTATGGTTTCTAGAAGAAAGTGGCTTTGCTTTTGTTTTTCTTTTTGGATTGAGAGGTAAAAATGGTGAGTGTGGGTCCATTGATGTCCAGAAGGGAGTTCTTTAATCATTGTGTAATTCTCTCATTTTGATTCTTGAGAAAAGTGGGCTGGCTGCCACGGTCTGCACGGTGATGGGAGGAAAGAATTGTAATCAAAATGCTTTTGGTTCTTTTTAAAAGAAAAGAGAGGCACGAAACTGATGCACTGATGGCTTGGTAATTGTTGAATTTGAGAGCAGCAACCTCACGGCCAAGAGGTTCATTCTTTAGGCCATTTGGAATTTAATTTCACATAGTAGGTCACGTGAATGTGTAGCACAAAGCATGTTTGATTATTTCTTTGTTTTGAATTAATTTACATAGTAGGATTAGTTGTTTTTTATTTCTTTAATTTAGTTTTGCATTTAAATTAATTTAACTGTATTAGATAGTTGTTTGTAACAGTGTTGGTATTTAGAATTTTAATTTGTCTTAATGTTGTCTAATGTGTTAGGTCGTATTAATTTAATTGTCATGTTAGCCTAAATTAATTGAGTTGCTCATTAACGATATTACATTGCTTCTTTGAGATTTTTTGGACTGTTCTTGTGTTTATTCTACTCTGCCTGACATTCTATGAAATCTGACTGTGTTCTTGCAACGGGTATACACTTAGTTGCCTAGTTGGTGATAGTATCTTCGCTTAGTTGATCAATCTGTATAGAACACATCAGATGGAATAGATGTATTGCGTTCGCTTAGTTCGTGATTATGATAGCATGATTAACCTTCACTTAGTCGGTTAGCTGTGCTGGATTAGAGGTTAGAGTAGCTTGTTCATGAGACCTGTGCACTTTAATTGTCATACTGCATCTCTGATTTGGCTCAATATTTAATCTGTTGTGTGCTTGCGATTAGGTATACGCTTAGTTGCCTAATCGGTGTTTAATCTTCAATTAGTTGATTAAACTGTATGGTGCCTAACTGATTGGATTTGAGCATTGCATTCGCTTAGTTTGCAATTTTGAAAACTGAATTAGCCTTCGCTTAGTTGGGTGATTCGTGTTGGATTTGGATTAGAGTAGTGTGTACTTGTCGTTAATCTGGGATAGAAAGCATAGTAATTGAGTTAATGACCAACCGTTTTCACATTCCGTTTTTACATTTCTGTTTCCATTTCTGGTTACATCTGTGTTTACATTTCTGTTTGCATCCGTATTTTAATTTAGTTCATTTGCATTCACAAAACCTTTCACAAACCCCCCCTCCACTTCGTGTTTGACCTAATTCTCGAACCACAGTTTGGTCCTTGAGAGACGACCTAGGAGTCACTTCCTAGTCTATACTGCATTCTTTATGCACATTAAATTTGCATGGGGTGCGACACCCATCAGTGATTATGATAGCATGATTGACCTTCGCTTAGTCGGTTAGCTGTGTTGGATTAGAGGTTAGAGTAGTTTATTTATGAGACTCTTGCACTTTAATTAACATACTATTGCTCTGATTTAGCTCAATATTTAATTTGTTGTGTGCCTGCGATTGGGTATACGCTTAGTTGCCTACTCGGTTTTTAATCTTCGCTTAGTTGATTAGACTGTATGGTGCATGTCTGATTAGATTTGAGCATTGCATTCGCTTAGTTTGCAATCTTGAAGTCCGAATTAGCCTTCGCTTAGTGGGGTGATTTGTGTCGGATTTTGATTAGAGTAGTGTGTAATTGTCGTTAATCTGTGATTGGAAGCATAGTGATTGAGTTAATGACCAACCGTTTTCACATTCCGTTTTTACTTTTTTGTTTCCATTTCTGTTTACATTTGTGTTTACATTGTTGTTTGCATTCGTGTTTTAATTTTGTTTATCCGCTTTCACAAACTTTTCAACAACCCCCCCCACTTCGTGTCTGACCTAATTCTCGAATCACATTTGGTCCTTGATAGACGACCTAGGAGGTACTTCCTAGCACTATACTGCATTCTTTATGCACATTAAATTTGCATGGGCTGCGACACCCATCAGTAGACTAAGAAAGTTTGCATGACAATTGGATAATAAAGCGAATTTAGTAAGAAGAGTAGATATAAGAGAGTGGATAAGATGAAATTGTAAACCCCAACAACTCAATTCATCCATATCTTTTTTCTTGCCAATTGAATCAATTGCATTTGCATGTTTACTTTTAGTTCTTTGCATTCAACCACAAGTTAATTTTCTTTCAAGTCTTACGATATTGATTTACACGAAAGATAAGGCCTTTAGGTCCTTTGGGAGAACGATATTGGGTTTACCAATTATATTACTTGATACGATCTGGTACACTTGTCAGGGTTATAACAAGTTTTTGGCGCCGTTGCCGGGGACTCGTGGTTTAACTTTTTGAGTAGTGTAAATTGATTAAATTTGACTTGATTTTATGTCTGTTTTTATTTTTGTTCTAATAAATGTTTTCTAGGGTTTTGTGCCTAATGTTTGCAGGATGCAGTATGGACGAGAATTTGACTATATGGGCACTCAATTCTACCAAAATGATTTCAACCACTGGTGGGAACCTCACTCATACATGGATCAAAGCCAATTTGGGCGAGTTGCTGAGCAACAAAGTACTCCACTCAGGGAGTATACAAATTCTGACGAACTTCTTTAAAGGATCATGAATATGGCAATATACCATGTCAAAGGTGTAGAGGAGAATATGAAGAGTAACGAATTCTTTTTGTAGGACATGGATACAAGTTTTTCTTCTACTAGGAGCATGGAAGAGATGCAACAATATTACTGGCAGCAACAATTCTCTTTATCAACAAAAACATGGGAGGATGAGCAACAACTATGTCATCAGTTAGCTAATTTGATGGAACAAGTCAATAGCCTTAATGAAAAGTTCGACAAATTTTTGAAGAAGTACGATTCCAAGAGCTATGAAGTTACCTTCAGGAATTTGGAGACACAAATTGATAAGGTTGTTGATGAGGAGAAGATAGAGAGAGAGGTGAAAAAGATAGAAGAGATAGAAACAAAAAAGGTTGTTGAGGAGAAAAAAATGGAGAAAAAGGAGGAGAAGATTGAGGAAGAAAAGATAGAGAGAGATATAGAGGAAGAAGAAACAGAAAAGTTGAGTGAGGGAGAGAAAGATGAGGAGAAAGAAAAAGCAGTGGTTGAGAAAAAAGAAAAAAAGAAAAAATATGTGAAAATAAAGAAGAAAATAAGAAAAGAGAAAAAGAGAAAGTTGAAGGGGGAGATTAAGAAAAAAAGGAAGAGAGGAAAGAAGAAAAGATCATATGCAAAACCCCTTCCTCATCAAAAGAAATATCATAGGAAAGAAAAGAAGTTTAAGTGCTTTATTGAAATCTTCAAGAAATTGGAGATTAAAGTTCCTATGATTGAGACATGGAAATAGGTGCTTGGTGTTTTCAACTTTTTGAAAAATTTCAGCAGGAAGAAGAAAAAGAAAATAATATCAAGCAAGGGGAGTATTTTTCTGTTTTTTTTTATCTTTCCATTTTTATTTTTCTGTTTTTATTTTTCTTTCTTTATTAAAAAAACGAAAATAAAATAAAATAAAATAAAATAATATCTTTTACTGTTTTTATTTTTTGGGCTAATTTTGTGCTCTAGTGCAGTGTTCTTTAGTGTGTGCAGGATAAAAATTTGTATTAGGAGCACAAGATCATCAGGAGGCAGTAAGAAAGGAGAATTGGTTCACCAACACCCTGATGTGAAAAGTGACAAAGCCAAACCTAGCACATCAAGTGAAATTCAAGAATAGTTTATGGGTTGTCAAGACTATTAAAGCAAACAGAGCTTTTAAAGTTGGTGACAAGGAAATTTCCGAGATGTTGTTGGTGTCATGAAGGAAGGAAGAACACCAACATAAAAAAAATATATCAACACCTACTGATGGGTGTTTGCTGGGAGCATCCCAGTTCTTGTAATATATTAGTTTTATTTTATTTTGGACATGTAATTCTTGGATTTTTAAACAATTTTTGGGTAGCATCTACTGAGGGATGCTAATTTATATGTATCTCACTGACGGGTACAGAATGGTACACCTACTGATGGGTGTTGGTAAGGATTGCACTTACTGATGGGTGCTAGAAAGGTTTGGGTTAGGCTCGTGACGTTAAACTAGCGCTACCTGGGAGGCAACTTAGTTGATTGATTTATTATTGTTGCATGTTTTAAAACTGTTCTAGTTGCATTTAGGGCTTAATTGTTGCATAAGTGAGTAAAGTGATTGGGAATTGTATTTAGGGTTTAATTGTTGCACTTTAGAAAATCCATTCTCTATCACTTTTGCATCATTCATAATCCAATTTTGGGATTTTTGAGAGAGCACTGCATTTTGGTTTCATCCATCCTCAGTTATAAGAATTTTGCATACATTTAAGGTATTTCCACCCCAAGGACAAGTTGTTATTGTCGAGATGATCATAGGTAGGCATGTATGACACACCTCCTGCTCATAGGTGAACGATGGATGAGTTCAACAACAGAGTGGCTTGGCCAGAGCAGGCACAGAGGAGTGGAGTTGGAGCAGCTGAAGCTTCATTTAGGGAGGATGATGACAAGGATGATAACTTTGAGTATGTAGAGGCTGGAGAGGATGAGGACTTCGATGACGACATGGAGTGATATGGCATCTACTGATGGATGCGAGTGCTTAGAATAGGGGTTTTATCTTTCACTTTTGTACTTTGAATTTTTAGAATAGGTTGAATTTTGATTGTCAGTGTCTATGCTTGGCTTGAACACTATTTCTAAAAATGTTTGACTGAATGAAATGCATGATGAATCTATTTGATGATGATTGGATGTGGATGATGATTGAGTTGTGTTGCATGTTGATATCCAGGTGAAAAGTTCACTAGCTATGTGAACAGATGTGTGATGATTTATGATTGTGGTTATGATGCTAAGCAAGGTGTATGAATGAATGATATGTGAGAAAGCATGTTGTGTGAGGTATTGAGCTCCAGAGTATTCATTGTTATATGTATTGTTCACAAGAAAGCATGAATGATATTGTCTGAGTCTTGATAATTGATTGAATTGAATGTTTATGTTATATGATCAAGGCCAAAGTTAAAATGTTATACCCTTTTTGAACCTTGGCCTTAAACAAGATGAAAACCCTTGATTTGAAATTATTTACCTTTAAGTTGGGTTGAGAATAATTGTATGTATTAACAAGGTTCAAGTTTGAATGGCAAAAAGAAAGGCATTGAGCTCAAGTGTTGAAAAAGAAAAATGCATGAGTGAAACACTTGCTTGGTGAGAATTGATAAATTCCATGTTTATATCTATGCTTAGTGGACTGGTCATTCATAGATAAAACATCCATTGGGAAATATGTGATCATGTGAACTGAATTGAATTAAAAGCATGCATGCATCTTGATTTGATTCCACTGAAAATCTGAATTTAGTAGTTCTTGTCATAAGAAAAATGAATTTTGGGATTGTTGAACTATTTGATGAAAAATTGGAAAGCCAAGTTTTGTTTTGTTTGCTTGAGGACAAGCAAAGTTCTAAGTTTGGGGTTGTGATAACGGTCTAAAAACCGTTATTTTCATGCTTAAATTCATATCAAAATACACCCTTTATGGCTTAGAATGAGCTTAGAATCAAGTAAAACACTTAAGTTGAGTCATTTGAGAGTCAAAAGCTGTTTTTAGAGATATTATGCTTGTTTTGCATTGTTTTTCAGGGTTTTGATGAGAATTAAGGATGGAATTGAAGAAGGAAGGTCTTAGAGTCAAGGAAGAAGAAGAAAAATGACGAAAAGAGGAGTCTATGCACCGCTCAACGTCAAAATGCACCGTTGAGCGCCATAATTCGAGGGAAAGCATTGTTTGGCGCCTAGGAGATGAAGCTGAGCGTCTAGGGCGATTAGAGGCAAACCGCTCAGCGGTGAAACTGACCGCTGAGCGGTGGTGCAGCTTGAGGGAAACCGCTGAGCGGTGGTCTACTAGGCTTGGGCCTAAATTTTGTTACTTTTCTGTGCTATATATAGCCTAGTGCGATTTGAGATTTATTCTTTTGGAATAAGAGGAAGTCCATAGCTATTTTACACTCCTTGGAGAAGATTTCTTGGATGCTTAGGCTCCAATTTATCATATCTAGGGTTTGGTTTTCCATCCTTTCATTGTATTTCATCTAGTTTCACCATATCAATGGTGAACTGAACCCTTTGTTGTTGGGGAACAATGTAATCTTTTGAAACTCTCTTATATTGAAATTCTTGTTTTATTCATATGCTTGCATATGCTGTTATTATCAATTGTTTGGTTCTTTATCTATGCTCTGTGCTATTATCATTTAACTCATTTGATAAATAGATGTTTGCCTTTGTCGATACGGGGACGTACGGGGAAGTCATGAACTGATAGGGAATTCCTTGATTAAGAATTACCACCTATGGATAGGGGGAGGGACGATCAATTGTATTTTTCTTCTGTGGTACTTGCATTGCTAGTTACTAGGGGAGACTAGGGATAGTAAGCCAATAACTAGTAGTAGGCTCTTCTCGCCGAGGGATCGGGTTTAGGGTAGACTAAGAAAGTTTGCATGACAATTGGATAATAAAGCGAATTTAATAAGAAGAGTAGATATAAGAGAGTGGATAAGATGAAATTATAAACCCCAACAACTCCATTCATCTATATCTTTTTCTTGCCAATTGAATCAATTGCATTTGCATGTTTACTTTTAGTTCTTTGCATTCAATCACAAGTTAATTTTCTTTCAAGTCTTACGATATTGATTTACACGAAAGATAAGGTCTTTGAGTCCTTTGGGAGAACGATATTGGGTTTACCAATTATATTACTTGATACGATCTGGTACTCTTGTCAGGGTTTTAACAGGGGGGAATTCCTTGATTAAGCTAATACCGCCTAGAGATAGGGGTAGGACGATTAATTTTATTTTGCTTCTGTTTATCATGCATTATTAGTTATTAGGGGAGACTAGAGATAGCAAGCCAGTAATTAGTAATAGGCTCTATTCGCCAAGAGATTGGGTTTAGGGTAGACCAAGAAAGTTTGCATGACAATATGATAAATAGGCGAATTAAATAAGAGTAGATATAAGAGGGTGGATAAGATGAAATTGTAAACTCCAACAACTCCATTCATCCATAGTTTATTCTAGCCAATTGATTCACTGCATTTTGCATGTTTATTTTCGTCTTGCATTCAAAAACCTAAATTTAATTCTTTCTCAAGTCTTATGCGATCAATTTACATGAAAGTTAAGGCCTAAGAGTCCTTTGGGAAAATGATACTCGGACTTACCCGTTTTATATTACTTGATAACGATCTGGTACACTTGCCAGGGGTTTAACAAGGAACCACTTCATACACTTTGCATAGGCAGGAATTTGTTGCAGTGCTTCGGTCAACGGTATAGTAATCTCCAATTGCTTTAAGATCTCTCTAAAACACTCACATTGTCTCTCTTTAACTACTCTTTCACGCCCCTTGGGATGTGGAAGAATTTTTTCATCTTTCTCTATTTTTTCTCCCCCCTCTTCTTCTCTTATTTTTCCATCTCACCCTCACATATTTTCTCTTCTTCTTCCTCTCTCTTCTCTAACTCAACGATCTCTTTTTTCTCTTCCACTCCTTCATCAACTAAACTCACTATGGCTTTACACTCTTCCTAAGGGTTAACCTTAGTATTAACCCCAAATTGCTTTTCTGCTTTGTCCTCCATCCTCTTGGCTAGTTAGCCAGCCTGCATCTCCAGATTTCTGATAGCAGCTTCAGTGCTCTTATTGGTGGAGGTATTCACCTGCATAAATTGTTGGAACATCTCTTCCAACTTGTTGGTTCTCTCATTCAAAGCAGATACCTGTTACCAAAACGATGGTTGTTGTTGTGGTCTATTGAATTGCCCTCCGCTTGTCTAGCTTGTCCATTCTGACCTTGACCCATGCTTGGGTGAGGTTTCCACCCTTGGTTGAAATTACCTTGGCGAAACTAGAATTTATTGCCCATGTAATTGACTTCTTCTTGGGCCTCCTTTGGACAAGTACATTGACCATTGATATGGTCACCACCACATAGGTCATAGAGTTGTTGTTGAACCTGTGAAACGTTCTTCAGCTCCTTCGGCAACTGACCGAGTGTCTTTGTCAAATTCTCCAGTTGTTGAGTTATGAGTTTGTTCTGTGCAAGCAAGGCATCTTAAGTTGGTAATTGTAGAACTCTCTTCTGTTGAAGTAAAACTCCACTTTCACTGTTCATCTTGTTTTCATTAGTAGCCATGTTATCTATCAACTCAAAAGCTTCCTCCGGAGTCCTGCACTTGATATTACCTCCAGTTGAGAAATCTAGCATAAGCTTCGTTTGAGAGCCAAGACCTCCAAGGAACAAAAGGACTATTGATGCATCATCAAAACCGTGCATGGGTGTCTTCCTTAATAAGCTTTTATATTTATCCCATGCTTGACCTAGGGTTTCTTCCATGCCTTGCCTGAAAGAAGAAATTTCCTGTTTACCTTTATTGATTTAGGACTACGGAAAGTACTTGTTCAAAAATTTTGACACCACAGCTTCCCAGTCAATAAAGCTATCCTCTGCGAAAGAGTTCAATCATAGCTTAGCATTGCCTCCCAATGAGAAAGGAAACAAACTAAGCGTGATAGCTTCATCTGGCACACCATTGATCTTCACAGTGTTGCAAATCTCGTTGAATGTGCTCTTCACCAATTGTAGCAACGCCGGTTTCACCTCCATGTTTGCAGCATTGACCCTCGGCCTTGCAATGCTATTAAAGTGATGAGGGCCAACAACAGTGGTGTGATCTGCCAGAGTGCATCTTCTAGTGTTCTCTTAAAACATCTTTGTTGGAACAATCAGTATCGTTCGGAGAGTATAACGCAGCGGAATAAAACTTAGAATAGTGGAAAGCGTGTTCGGTCACTTTTTAAATTAAAATGGTCAGTTTTCAAAAATAAATTTTCTAAGAGAAAATTTGTCGAACAATTGATGTGCAAATAAAATTAAAGAGTGTAGGGAGTAGTGTTAAACCCCTGGCAAGTGTACCAGATCGTATCAAGTAATAATAATCGGTAATCCCAATATCGTTCTTCCTAGAGAACTCTTAAGGCCTTATCTTTCGTGTTAACAAATCATTTAAGACTTGAGTAAAAGAAAATAATTTGAATGGTTTGAATGCAAAACAGAAATAAACATGCAAATGCAAGAATTCAATTGACTAAGAGAAACTATGAATGAATGAGGTTGTTGGGGTTTACAATTTCATCTTATCCACCCTCATATATCTACTCTTCTTATTTACTTTGCTTATTTATCATATTGTCATGCAAACTTTCTTGGTCTACCCTTAACCCAATCCCTTGGTGAAAAGAGCCTATTACTAATTACCGGCTTGCTATCCCTAGCCTCCCCTAGTAACTAATAATGCATAATGAGCGGAAGAAAAATACAATTGATCGTCCTACCCCTATCCCTAGGCGGTATTAACATAATCAAGGAATTCTCCCCAGTTCATGACATTACTGTACGTCCCCGTATCAATAAAGACAAACAACATCTACCGAATGAGTTAAACGGTAAAAGCATTAAGCAAAGGTAAAGAACCCAACAATTGATAAATCAAGCATATGCAAGCATATAAAGTAAACAAGAATTTCAATATATGAGAGTTTCAAAAGATTACATTGTTCCCCAACAACTAAGGGTTTAGTTCACCATAATCATGGTGAAACTAGATGAACTAAATGGAAGAATGGAAAAGCAAACCCTAGAATTGATAAAGTGGAGCCTAAGCATCCAAGAAATCTCCTCCAAAGGTGTAGAGCTGTTGTGGACTTTGTTCTCTGCCAAAAGAATTTTATTTGGATTCGCACTAGGGCTATATATAAGCCAAAAAGATAACAGATAGATCTCAGAATCCAAAATATAAAAACAGACAACTGCCCAGGCGCCTAAAATGACCGTTGAGCGGTTTTCCTCAACACACGTCACCGCCCAGGCTCTTAAAATGATCTCTAAGCGGTTTGCCTCTTGTCGCTCTAGACGCTCAGCGTCACCTCCTGGGCGCCAGAGAGCAACTTTTCGTTGCACTAGGATGCTCAGCGGTGGAATTTACCGCTTAGCGGTTCACAGACTCTTCTTTTCTTCCTTTTTCTCCTTTATTCTTGAGTCTATGACCTTCCTACTTCATTGCCATCTTCAATTTTCATCAAAAACCCTGCAAAACAAGCATAATATCTCTAAAAACAACTTTTGACTCTCATGTAACACAACTTAAGAGTTTTACTTGATTCTAAGCTCACTTTAAGCTACACAGGATGTGATTTAATATCAAATTTATGCATGAAAATAGTGGTTTTGAGACCATTATCAAGTAGAAAAAGTGATTAACGGTTTCACTAAAAATAATTTTTCAGATTACAACAGTAATGAATAAAAATATGATTAAACCTTCCTTCGACGAACGAATTGGAAGAAGAACACTCTGCCAACTCGAAGAGAACCGCTCCGACTATCGACACACGAAACGCGAGCTTCTCCTATTCACGAGACCAGGCAGAGTACCTTGCTAACTCGAAGAGAACTTGCTCCGACTATCGACACACGAAACACGAGCTTCTCCTATTCACGAGACCAAGCAAGGGAACTGAACAATGCTTAGGAAAACTTCCTCTGACAAACAGTATTCTGCAAGAGTTTCTTTTCAACAACGTTGTTTCTGAACTTCACAGAAACCCAATATATAGCCAGCTGCTCTGAATATCAAAGGTCAAGTCCCAACTACCAGTAATAATCGATTATTGTAAGTGATAATCGATTATCCAAGTCCGTTATGGATTATTCAAAATACTCGATCATTGCTTCACATAATCGATTATTTCAGAACATTTTCTAAAATAATACAAGTTTAAAATAAT
The DNA here is from genome assembly GCA_027742785.1 of Vigna reflexopilosa. Classification (NCBI taxonomy): domain Eukaryota; kingdom Viridiplantae; phylum Streptophyta; class Magnoliopsida; order Fabales; family Fabaceae; genus Vigna; species Vigna reflexopilosa. The sequence goes on from CM050932.1 coordinate 13,674,394, forward strand.
TTAAAGACATTTCTACTACATTTAAATTCTACAAAGTGATTTTAAATAATTCTAATATCTTCTTCAAGTAAAACTTCTTGTAGTAGCGTCAAAACAATTTACTTCAAGATTTACCAATACTCCTTATTGGTAACAATCTCTTCAGTGCTCTAGTCGGATTCTTGTGGTGAGGGTTGTAAAAGTCTCTCCAGAGAAGGAAACAATTCTCTAGAGGTTCGAATCCTCCGTCTCCATGGAGTTTCACTCAATCCTTCAAGAAGAGGTTTTGAATTTTTCTTGCTCCTAGTTTGAATTGTATCCTACATACACAAAAAATAAAACCCTAGAAAAAAATTATTAGAACAAACAAAAAAAAATTAAAAAATCAAGTCGAAGTTAATCAATAATCACACGAATGGAATAGTTAAACCACGAGTCCCCATCAACGGCACCAAAAACTTGTTAAGACTCCAGCAAGAGAATCGAATCATATCAAGTAATATAAATGGTAAGACCAAGTATAGTTTTCCCTATAGACTCATTAGCCTAGATAGTCATGTGATTTGTTGATTATTTAAGACTTGATAAACGAAAATTAGGTTTAGAATGCAAAACAGAAAATAAACATGAATGCAATTGTTGATTAATTAACCAAAAGAATACGCAGGTGAATGATGTATGGATGAATTATGTTGTTGGGGTTTCCAACTTTATCCTATCCACTCTCATGTATTTACAAATTCAACTCCTTCATTAATGTTAATGTCACTTTCTAATTTACCCTAAACTCGATGTCTCGGTGAAGAGAGCCTACTCCTAATTACTAGTTTACAATGTCTTGTCTCCCTAGCAATTAATCATGCATTACATTCGCACAGAAGCTTAAAGGCAATCAGTCCTCCTATCCTTATGTCTAGGTAATATTGCTCCAGAGAGAATTTCCCCATGTCTAGATTTCCCCGTATATGTCCATATCGACAAAATCAATGTTCATGCAATTGAATGAGTTAAACAAAGCATGCATAAAGCGTAGAGGAAAAACTCTAACAATTAATGAAGTAAAGCATATAAAATAATTAATCAATTCAATACATGAGAGTTTCAAAGGATTGCATTGTTTCCCCAACAACAATGGAGGTTTAGTTCACAATAGACATGGTGAAACTAGATGAAAATAATGAAAAGAATGAAAGATAGAACCCTAAAAGTTCTAGATTGGAGCTTCTGCATCCAAAATCTACCTCTGAGGGGTGAAAAGAGTGTTTATGCACCTCATTCTATCAAAAGATAGACCCTTTAGGTCGACTAAATCCTTATATAGCTTATAAAAATAACAGAAATTGGCTCAGGCCCACGCTGATAGCACTCGGCACTAGAATTGTCACTCAACGGTAGGTGCGATACTTGGAATAACGCTCAGTGTTGACGCCCAGGCGCGTGGCAGTGTCACCAAAGAGGATGGCGCTCAACGGTAAAAGTGCCGCTCAGTGGTGGCTACGGCACTAGTTTTTCCCCTCAGCATTGGCGCTTAAGTGTCAGCCAGAGAACTCCACAGCAAAGATAGCGCTCAGCGACGAAAATGGCGCTCAACATCATCTGCGATTCTTCCTTTGTGCACTTTTCTTGCTTCTCTTGAGTCCAACTCCTTACTACTTAAACTTCTTTCATCTAATTCATATTAATTCATGCCAAAACAAGGAAAACCAAGCATAATACCAATAATACTACCTTCAACTCTCTTATTCTCTAACTTAAGCAAAAAGCATGATCTCAAGCTAGTTTCTAAGTCATGAAGGGTGTGTTTAGTGTCAAATTTAAGTATAACAATAACGGTATTTCAACCATTATCGGACGTCATGTCGTTCGGTCTGAATACTGTGGGGGCTACATATCAACGGCTGATGGATAAAATCTTCGCCAACCAGATCTGCCGCTACATGGATGTATATGTGGACGAAATGGTTGTAAGGTCAAAATCTGGAGTCAACCACGTCTAAGGCGTGGAGGAAGTTTTTTGGCAAGTTAGGAGGTACAACATGAGATTGAATCCTGCCTAGTGCACTTCTGGGGTGGCCGCTGGAAAATTTCTAGGGTTTATGTTGACCGCCCGGGGAATAGAGGCGAATCCTGATAAGTGCACAGCCATTCTGGAAATGAGAAGCCCAACTAGTCTGAAGGAAATCCAACGTCTGGTCGGTCGGTTAACCACCTTATCCATATTTATTCCAAACCTCGCGGAGCGCATCCGCCCGATAGTCAAGCGAATGAAGAATGGAGCCGGCACAGAGTCATAGGATGCGGATTGTGAGCGAGCCTTTACAGAGGTCAAGGCCATATTAACCAACCCCCTGGTAATGAACCGACCGTGTCCAGGAGAAGATTTACACGTGTACCTAGGGATATCGGTCGACACTATCAGTGTCGCTCTGGTATAAGAACGACCGCAACCCCGACTCATTTACTTCATTGGGCAGGTGTTGCAAGAAGCAGAGACGCGATACCAACAAGTGGAGAAAGACGCATTAACACTTCTTAACATGGCCCGGAGGCTCCGCCCGTACTTCCAAAGCCATCAGGTGGTCGTGTAGATGGACCATCCTATCTCGAAAATATTTTGAAAGCCCGACTTGGTCGAACGGATTGTCGATTGGGCCGTGGAGTTGTTAGAATTTGGGTTGCGTTATGAACCCAGGGGGTCGGTTAAGGGCCAACATTTAGCAGACTTTGCGACGAAGTTACCATAGAGTTTACCTCTCAGCCAGTGGAGTTTATACGTTGACGGAGCCTCCGAACGTGTGGGCGAGGGTGCCGGAGTGGTTTTGGAAGGGCCAGATGGTTTCTTGCTTGATCACTCCCTCATTTTCAAATTTAAAGCATCTAATAACAAGGCTGAATATGAAACTCTGATACGGGATTGCAGCTAGCCCAGGACATGGGCGTGCAGCGGTTGACGTGTCGAACGGATTCCCAGTTTGTCGTCGACCAAATGAACGGCGAATTTCAAGTGAAGGACGAGCATCTCCTTAGGTATTTTCACAAGGCTAAAGCATTGGTCAGCGAATTCGAACAAGTTATCATCCAGCACATCCCACGAAAGGAGAACGCTCGGGCAGACACACTTTCTAAACTTAGCAGCGGAATGTTTAGCCATAAATGGTGACGGGGGGAAGATTGCCAGATCGAAATCCACAAACTAATGCAGGACCAGGACGCTGGACTGCCGGTAAAACCAAGTGACGCGCGTAGAATTGCCCGGTTCTTGCCTATTGGAAACGATCTCTTCAGAATGGGGTTCTCTACTCCTCTCCTCAAGTGTTTAGACCACTCATAGGCGGCGTGTGTAATGGACGAGCTTCATAACAGTATTTGCGGTTTCCACACCGGTGGACGTACTCTGAAAGGCCGCGTCATTCGAGCCGGCTATTATTGGCCGATGATGGAAGAAGATGCCAAAAATTTTATACAAAGATGTGAAAAATGCCAAGCTCATGCTAACATCCTGAACTCTCCACCCAACAAGTTGCACGCACGCCTTAGTTGCGCCATGGTCGTTCGTCTAGTGGGGTATGGACATCGTGGGACCATTTCCTCCCGGGAGGGCCCAAAAGAAGTTTATTTGTGTCACTATCAATTATTTCACAAAATGGGTAGAGGCTGAAGCCCTCGCTTGCATAACTGCTCGTCAGGTGTAGAGCTTCGTCTGGAAGATAATTTGAAGGTTCGGCCTCCCGTGCATGGTGGTAACGGAAAATGGTCGGCAGTTCGTCGACAAGAAATTAGCTTCATTCTACCAAGTCTTGGGAATAAAGCACGTCACGAGCTCAGTAGAACACCCTCAAACGAACGGACAAGCGGAGGCGGCGAACAAGGTGATAGTGGTCGAACTTAAAAGGAGGGTAGGCAATAAGAAGGGCGCGTGGATGGACAAACTCCCCGTGGTACTATGGGCCTATAAGTGTACACTGCACGGCACAACCGGTGAGACACCCTTTAATCTCACGTACGGGGTAGATGTCATGCTGCCTGTGGAGCTTGGAGAACCATCTCTACGACAACAAGTGGAGGACCTTCGACTGAACAGTGACGAATTGAGGATCGAGCTGGACACCTTGGATGAACGCAGAGACAGTTCGGTGCTACAAGCGGAAGCCCGCAGAAGAATGGTAGAGAGGAAGTACAATACAAAAGTAAGGCCCAGGAGCTTCCAAGAGGGAGACTTAGTTTGGAGGAAGACGGGAGACGCCTGGAAAGTAATCTCTCATGGCAAACTCACGAAAAAATGGGAAGGACCCTTCAAGGTGACCGAAGACCTCCATAACGGAGCATACCGTCTGTCCCACCCGAACGACAAATCCATCCCTAACACATGGAACGCTTCACATTTGAAATTTTACTTCAGTTAAAAATTACTGTTGTATTAAGTTTTTCTCAATGAAATGAAATGACATATGGATGCGTCTTTCCTCCAATTTCTTATGTTACATTCCGAATTCAACCGAGCGGTGAATGGCGAGTTCATTAAGAACCACTGCCGCCCTCGTCGCAACAAAAAAAACCGGACAGTGAAAGGCGAGCTCATTAATTGAACCACTACCGTCCAGCCCACATAACAAGTGAGGCGGTGAAGGGCGAGTTCAGTAAGAACCACTGTCGCTTCACTCTTAACGAAAATTGGGCAATGAATGGTGAGTTTGCCACGGAACCACCCCCTTCCCGGTCCTTGTCCTAGCAAAAACTAAGTTTATAACAACGTTAATCGCCCAAGTTTTTCAAAAGACGGACCGCAAAAATGCTATGTCTTCTAAGGTCGCCTGATTTCAAATTAAGTACCCTTAACACGATTCGATGAAGAGTAAGGATAAACATTAATAAATGTTAAACACAAACCCACACATGTGAAAATAAATCCGAAACATGAAAGTAAGAAAATTTCATATTACCAAAAGTATGAAGGGGTGTACAAAAGTGTGAACGATCGGCCAAGGGAAGAATACCTATACTAAGTCCCAAGTTATCTCAAAATCAAAAAGCAAAAAGCGAAATACAATCATCTACCCTTCATAAAAAACAACGACTAATTGTCACCATCACCATCGTCATCACCGGCCACCTGATCTCCTTGTCGCCTCGTCATCACCGGCCGCCTGATCGTCAGTTGCCTCGTTGCCCGACAACCCCACCGACATCATTTTTCCATTATAGACGTCTTGGGAGATATCGAAGCCGACGACTAGAGGATCTGCCTCCAACAAATAAGTCGCCAGGCGAAGGGCCTTATTAAAGCCCTCCTCATGCTCAATTTGAACATTCTTGCTCAGAAGGTCGATTGTCGCGTTGGCCTTTAAAACCTCGCTGGCCAGCATAGTCTTTGGGTGCGCAACCCAACCAATTCCTCTTCCTGTTCTTTTTCATTCTCGCCCAGCTGTCGCACTTCCGCCCGCAACCTCCCAGTCTCCTCAACCGCTTTGTCGCACTTAGCTCGGGCATCCTTTAGTTGTTGGGTGAGCATCGCTAGCTCGACACAAGCGTCTTCAAACTTTTTTAACAAAGCCGCTTGACTCTTTTCACCCCCAGAGTGCTCAAGAGTAAGGTTTCCAGCTGAAGCCACAGGTCTTCCACAATCTTCTTCTCGACGACTAGTTCGTTCTGCACGTCCTCGACCCCACGCTAGTCGGTGAACTGGCGGAGATACCAAATCAACATGGCCCCTAGAGTTGTAAACTCCAAGGCAACATTGGTAAGGTCCTTCTCGGATATTGGTCCCACCGCCTCCCACTGAGACGAGCTCATGCGGAAGCCCACCCGATCCCCCACATCAAATGTTGGGTCGAAAAGACCGCCCGAAAATGGCCGGGGAACGCTACCTTCCCAGTGGCTCCTCTTCGAGGAAGACTTCTCTCCGTCCTTAGACTTTCTTTTCTTTTTGGAAGAGGAAGGTTAGACCTGAGTAGCAACAGCAACGGCAGCGCCTGAGGACTCTAGGTTCATCACAGGAGTTGGTTACGCAGTTTCCTCTACGACCGCTTGAGCGATCGATTGAACTACCGTCCGAGACTGAGCAGTAGTCGTCGCACGACTAGACCCGACCGAACGAGCGTCTCTTTTCTTGGAAGCAGGTGGAAGGTAGCTGGTTTTGCGAGGTTGTGGAAGAGACATGATATCTGCAAGGAAAACACAAATTTAGCTAAGTTAATATCAAAATAACATATAAATAGTGGCAAACGCCGTACCGAATGCCATTTGATCAAAATCCTCATGGCAAGGCACTCAACCAATTGGCGGGCGTGAAGGCGGCGAGGCAAGTTGCTTATAGTTTTGACGGCCTCAACTTCGACGGGGCTCATGACGCCGACCAGCACGGGATTTATTTTCGTTGGATCCCTTGTCCAATTAAAGGGGAACGGGGGATCACCTGCCTTCTCATGAAATTGGGCACGGTCAGTCTCCTTTATTATTATTTTGAAGTATCTCTTTGATAACGGTCAAAAAACTGTTATTTTTATACTTAATTTTGATACTAAATGCACCCTTTTGACTTAGAAACTTGCTTTGATTCATATTTTTGCTTTAGTTTTGTGAATAAGGAAGTTGAGGTTATACTTGATGATTTTATTACTAAATTCCCTAGATTTTGTAGGTTTCTAGAATGCTTTGAAAGAAGGGTTGAAGTATGAAGGAGTTGTAGTGCAGAAAAGTCAACCAGAATGCAAAAAAGTAAACCAGTCAACTAGTCAACCAGAGTGCAGAAAAGTTGCACTGAGCGACATCGCTGAGCGCTAGTTTTCACTGTTTTGCGCCTGAGCGTCACCATTGAGCGTCATTTCAGTGTCACACCTACCGTTGAGCACCACTTTGGTGTTGAGCGCCGGCGATGCGTGTTTTGGGCCAGTTTTCTATTATTTTTATGATCTGTTTTGGGCCTGAACCCATTTTCTATTATTTTTCAGCCCTATTTAAAGACCTGAACGTCTTAGGATTTGTATCTTTTGATGGCTTAAGCATAGAAACACATTTTTTACCCCTTTGAGGGCAGATTTGGGGATGTGAGAGCTCTCCTCTTCTCCTTCTAGGGTTTTATCCCTTCCATTCCATTGTACATCTAGTTCTTCCATGACCATGGAAAACTAATCTTATTTGTTGCTAGGGAATGATGTAACCTCTAAACTCTCTTGTATTTGAATTGATTCTTATTATTTATATATGCTTTTTTCATTACTTGTTAGAGATATTCTTCTTTGCTCAAATGCTTGTGATGTTTTATTCATGTATAACATAAATCTTATGATTTGTCTAAGTATCAGGAGATTTCTTACTCCTAGGGTTGGACGATTTAGGGATGTGACAGCTCTCCTCTTCTCTCCCTAGGATTGTTATCAAGAGATATCTTATAAATCACGATCTGGGGAATTATCCCAAAAGCAATGTTACCTAGACATAGGGATAGAAGGGTTGGTTGCCATTAAGCTTCTCTGCGAATGTAATGCATAATTAATTTCTAGGGAGACAAGACATTGTAAACTAGTAATTAAGGATAGGCTTTCTTCACCGAGCCATCGGGTTTAAAGTAAATTAGAAAGTGGCATTAACATTAATGAAGATGAATTTGTTTATGCATGAGAGTGATTAGGTGAAATCTAAACCCTAACAACATATCCATCTCATATTATCAACATCATCTATTCACTTTTGTGTTTAGCCTCAATTGATCAAATTGCATTCATGTTTATTTTTCCGCACTTTGCATTCAAAAACCCCAAAATATTGTTCTTATAGTCTTAATTGGTTAAGCAAAAGCACAATTGTTTAGTGTCGTGAGTCTCTTAGGAAAACTATACTTGGTCTTACCATTTTATATTACTTGATACGATTCAGTACACTTTCGAGAGTCTTAACACTCTTCTTGAAGTTTTTGAAAGACTCCAAGTAGGGCTTAAAGAGACAACAATCTTGAACGGACGTTAAGGACACCCAACCCTGCTTGGCGCGCGGCCGGACATGATAATAGTGGAAGAAAATGGAGACTGTCGAAATAATCGCCAAGGCCGAACAAATAGCCACGAAAGCTTGTATACAGGCCCACTCGTTCGAATGTAATTAGGAAGGGGCTACATTCTACTTTCGGAGCACAACCGATTGGAAAATGATGAACGGGACGCGGACGAACATCTAATTAAATAAGTACGTATATACAAAAAAGAAGTCTTCCGTGTTGTCCCCCTTTCCGTGAAAAACTCGTTCGTTAGGGCAACTGACACCCAGATGGAACAATCGGGCGTCCTCCTCGTCCCGAGCCAAGAAAGAATGATTGGCCCATTCTAGTAGACCATCTCGAGTCTTGTACTCAAACTCATAGGAGCCTACGTCATACGAGGCCCACCCGTACCCGCAGATAATCGGCCAGCCGCCTGTAGGTTCCTCCTTGGTCGCTTCCGCTTCAATTCCGCCCTAAAGAAGGAAGAGCGACTCTCCATTTATCATTTGGTCGCCACTATAAATAGGTGACCCGGGAGGAGATTCCCTCGCTTGATCCGCCCTCTCCAGATAAGACGATGATATTGAACTGGGAGAAGAAGCCCCACTACCGTCGGACTAGTCCCTGTCATCCCCACCCACCGACCCATTTGAAGAAGACAACTGAAAAGTAGTCATTTATTACCTTGTTAAAGCAACACTATGTCGAACGGTAAAAAAGGAAGGAAGGAAGTAAGAGTGAAAATGACATTGCCACACACCCCTATGTATATTGAAATTTTTTGAAACCGCCAGCAAATCTCAACCGTTGGAATCTACCACGGTCAAGGGCCCAGATTACGCGATGGTCCCACTACCCGAGGCCACCGGCCTATTATGTCACGACACGTATTTTCCCGCTCAAACCAACTTCAAAGGAGCGCCACCCAACCCCGGTCCATTTTTAAACCCAACGACAAATTAATTGTCTAGGGCTTGGAGGGCCTGATGTACTAGGGTGAACTGGGCGTTCCAGACGGACGATTGTTAAGCAACGACAAGATTGTACGGCCGTGACGGACTGATTAACATACGTGATTAAGGTAAGACGGGATTAAGGGTTATTGGGCTGTGATTGGGCCTTAATTAAGGTTTCCCTAATCCAAGGCCCACAACCAACACTATAAATACAGGTCAAAGGTAAGAGGTAGGCAGTTTCATTAATTGCATATTTAATACAACTCTCAGATTACCGAACGGACTGCTATTGACTTTAGCATCGGAGAATCTTTGGCAGGTACCCTCCCAAAAAGGACTTAAACGAAGGAAAAGACAAAGCGAGAAGAGGAGGACATAGAGGAGACCGATTGGATTCAGGAGGAAATTATGTAGGAGTTAGGTGACTCGATCTCGTACCGGAACAATTAGGTTTTTCCGTTATTTCACATTTTTAATATCTTTTTACGTTATATTTATTTTGTTGACAACATGTGCATGAAAGTAATTTTAGCTTTTATCCATTTATTTATTTTTAAATTTTAGTTATATTTATTTTATTGTCACATGTGCATGAAAGTTATTTTATTTTTTTATTTTTTTTAATTATTTTATATTTATTTTGTTCATACGTACATAGAATTTATTTGACCTTTTTACCCATTTATTTTATTTTCAAACTAATTGTTTATTTATATTTTTTTGTCATTTGATATTTTTATGATATTAATTATTTTTTCTATATTATTTTTTTATATGATATTTCATTAGTAGATCACTTAATATGATAAAATTTAAAAAATATATTTTAATTTTATTTTGTAAAATACTAACATTTAAAAATAATAATAATAATTATATATTATTAAGTTATAATATAAATACTTTTATTATTGAATATTCTTTATATTTTAGTATTTAAAATTTTAATTGATATTAACTAATAAATAATAACATGTCGGCACTTATGATCCAAATCCGTGGGATGAATCAAGCCACCTGAATCTTCTTTATGCTCCAACTCATAAATATTTATTTATTTTTTTAATATTTAAATTTTAATAATATAAAAAATATTTACTTTTTTCACACACACACACATATATATATATATATATATATATATATATATATTATATTGACCCTATACAAAATATTTCTAGATCAGTCACAAAGAGGTCAAGTGGGACGTATTTTGTGTTGAATTAACTTTTCCAAATATGGGTCAATTTTATTATTTTAAAAAATATATATGATTAAAAATCACAACTAATAATGGTTGGGTGAATTTATGATAATTTTTAAAAGAATAAAAATTTATAACTATTTATTTTTTATCTACAAGACTTAAACTTAATTTTATTTAAAAATGTCTCTTTATTAGTTAAATCAAAAGAAGTTTATATACTTGCGGTATTAAAAGATAAGTTTTGTTCCTAAATTTGAAGATCCAAATATTAAATTGTTATTTTTGAATATTTTATTTAAAATTTTAATATGTTAAATGATTAATTGGTAAGGAAATCTCAGAAATTTGAGTTTTGTAATGTTCGTTTGTCTTTTTCGTTTTCCCTGTTTTCTGATTTCCTCCATTTTTGACTCTGCCAAAGGTTTTCAGCTCAAATACAAGCGAAACGGTAACATACGGATTTTGAGCTTAACGTTTAGCTGCACTCAAAACCAGAAGAATAATTATAGTATATTCTTCATCTTATTTAGAAATCAATATTATCTTCCTACTAAATTGTAATATTCTTTTTTTTTCTACTACGTTTTATTCCTTTAATTTTGTTTCAATGGAAGTCTTTAACATGCTCATTTAAAGTAATAACTATTAAAAAACAAGTTAACTAACTAAAATATAAAAATAAAAATCAGAGGGTTGGACTAAAATTGGATTGTTTTAAATATAATTATTAGAATTAAATAGTAAACAAGTGACACAAACACTAACAGGTCATGGTCATATCGGTTAAGATGACAAAATAAGTCAATATAATCTATTTTAGTTTAACTCAGACCAGTTCGCAACTCAAAAATAGATCAATAATCCGTTCTATTCATTATTATTTTTTTCTTTTTTTCAATTTTTTAATATTTTAGATCTTTTATTTTTAAAATTTGTTTATGTATATATTTATAAATAAAATATTAAAAACATAATTAATTAATATAAATATTTATTTTTAATTTTTAATTAATTAATTAATAATTTTAATTAGATAAATTAAAATAGTTATTACATTTATATGTTAAATTTTTTTATTATAATTAATAGTTAAAACTTAATTTATAAATGTTAATGAATTAAATTAAAAAAATATTTTATATTTAAATATTTACAAAAATATAATATAAAAAATTTAATCTTTTAAATTATTTTAATTTTAATTTTTAATTTTAAAAAATAAAAAATAAAATGACCAGCCCGCTGGTGAATTAGAAAAATCGGACTAAAACAAATAGTTAGTTAAAATTTCAATTCAATGTTCTCGTTTTGACAAATTGGTACATGAATAACAATCTATTTTATCACCTAACACATAATACTTATATTATCCCATAATATTTAATACTATCGTATCACCCAACAATAAACACATGATAAAAGCTAAAAAAGTAAAATTAAAAATTAAAAAATTAAAAATATTATGAATTAACACATTATATCTAACATATGATAAAAACTAAATAAAATAAAATTTAAAATAAAAAAAATTTAAAACATTACGAATTAATATTTAATTAAGTTATTTTAACAATTGACACTTAATTATACTACAAAATAAAGGGACCAAGTTAATTTAAATAAATCTATAATCGAGTCTAATTTCCAATTTGCATAAATTGCAAAAGTGGTTTTTGCCTTCCTCCGTAAGGCTTTTTCTATACGAATAGAAACTTTAAATAAAAATGGAATGAAATTATTACATAATTTGTCATTTTATTATGGAAATAAAGTAAATACCTATAGTAGCCCTAAAAATAACATGAGAAACTGATTAATAAAGTAATAGAAAAAAAATCAAGATATGTTAATAATCTTTTTTAACAACATTTTAAGATTAAGTATCATTATTTTATCGTTCATATATTTAAAATGAATCAATAACAAATTATTATTTAAATAATTGTAAAAGTATTGTTAAAAAGCCATTTTAAAAAAAAAGTTGGTGTGAGGAATCCTAGGGTGAAATTCAATACAGTACAAAATTTGGTATCGAAATACATTCACTGACCGAGTTTCCAAGACTTGGTGCAAAACACTTGGAGCGCACCTTGTTTTGGGTTTCACCTGTGGTTTCATAGATATATTTAAGGATCCTTCTCTTCTCATACGAGGTTCAACAAACAAAAAACCAAACCAAAGCAATTTCAGGTTGTCTGATTCCAATTAAGAATCACCATGAGTGCATCAACCAAAGCATGGGTGGTGGCTACAAGCATTGGAGCAGTGGAAGCCTTGAAAGATCAACTTGGTGTTTGCAGATGGAACTTTGCTCTCAGGTCATTGCAGCAACATGCCAAGAACAACATCAGATCCTATGGTAAAGCCACGAAATTCTCCTCTGCTGCATCTTCTGCTTCAGTTCCCAGTAAGATCAAGAGAACCAAAGAAGACTCCATGAACAAAGTCATGGAATTCAATTGCTGGGGTCCCACTACTACCAGATTCTAGATCTGCATAATTCAATCCCTTTATGCATCATTCTGTATCTACTTTCAGCCTTCTTCTTCTCCTCTGCAAAATCTACTTACCTCATTCATCAAATCTTAGCTACTAAAATGGATACCAAGAAAAAATTAGCTGTATTTTCTACTAGCCTATGGCTAGAGGATTCTGGATTCGTGTTAAAGTTTGTAACTTTTTTTGTAGTTTACCCAGAAATATTTCCCAATAGACACCAACTTAATCTGCCATTGACATCATCATCTACCTTCTTACTATCTCATAAAGGCACCTTCTATTGTTACATAACATATGTTATTATAAATGCACATACAGTGCATTGAAGAGACAATTGAATATTTATAAAATAAAAATATATTTTAAAATTCAAAATGTAATTTTATATTGAAAATTTTCTTAACTTTATTTTTCTTGTCATTTGTTTTTAAAATTCGTCCTTATTGTTTTATGATATTGCTTGTAAAGTATTTAGCTTATTAATGTTTGTATTAATAGGTAGATATTTTTTTTTAATTATTAGTCCCTGTTAAATGTCTTTTGTAGAGACTTATTCAAAATGAATATAATATTGTATGAATTAAAATAAAATACAATTATATTTCTTTTAGAGATACATATTTAAATTATATATATTACGATTACATTAGTAAGATCGATAATAAGACATCGTGAAATTTTATAATTTTATAGACTGAAAAGATATTTTTATATATTTAAATGAAAATTATAAAATAATTTTTTTAATAAAGAATGGTGGCAACTATTCTATATTAAGAAAACTAAAATATTTTTTTTCTATAGAATATATATCTTTGGAAAAATAAAAAGAAAATGAAAACAGTTATATAATATAGGCTTAAACAATCCATTGGTCCTCATATTTGTGTGCAAATCTCAATTTGGTCCTCAAGTTTTGAACTGTCTCAATTGGGTCATAATTTCTGTAAAAATGCACACATTTTACCCTAACTGTTAAGTTGTCTCAAACGGCGTTAATCGATGCTGAGATGAATTTTTTATTTTAGACTTAATCCCTCCCTTGGTCCTTATGTTTGTGTGAAAATCTCAGTTCGGTCCTCAAGTTTTGAACTGTCTCAATTGAGTCATAATTTTTGAACTGTCGACAATGACGACATTTTTTAGTTTGAGAGGGAAAAAAAGTGTGAGTCGGGGGGTTTGAGGGTTTGAGGGTGGAGGAATGAGTGAATTGTGATCAGTGATTGAAAGGAAAAAGAAAGACCATAGCCACGTGGATTTAATGATTTTAAAACATAAAAAAAAAATTACAGCTCAGTTCAAAGTTAACGCCGTCTCAATACACTTAACGGTTGGGTAAAATGTTGTAAAATGTTTGCATTTCATAAGGACTTGAGGAAAAACTTGAGAACCAAACTGAGATTTTCACACAAACATAAGGACCAAGAGAGGTATTAAGCCTAAAATAAAAAATTCATTCCAACATCAGTTAACGCCGTTTGAGACAACCGGTTAGGATAAAATGTGTGCATTTTTACAAAAATTATGACCTAATTGAGACAGTTCAAAACTTGAGGACCAAACTGAGATTTGCACACACAAATATGAGGATCAATGGAGGGTTTAAGCCTATAATATAAAATCTAAAAAAATATTTTATTTATGATGTATTATGTCCTTAGATTGTTTAAGTGAAGTGTTGTGTAAATTGCTATTTCATTTCAAAATATACAACTATATAATGATATCAATCTTAAAAAAAATAGGGTTAAATATGTTTTTAGTCCCTATACTTTTGGACGATTTTGGTTTTAGTCCATTTTCAAACTAAGGTACAATTTAGTCCTTCAACTTTAGAAAACTCTGGTTTTAGTCCTTTTTACCAAATTTTTTTAACTTTATTTGTTGTTTCAAACGCGTTTCTCAGTTAACATTGAAGCAAAAATGTGTCAAACAGTGTAAACAATCCAAATGCTATAATGAAACGTGCTTGAAACAGCAAATAAAGTTAAAAAAATTTGGTAAAAATGACTAAAACCAGAGTTTTCTAAAGTTGAAGGACTAAATTGTACCTTAGTTTAAAAATGGACTAAAACCAAAATCACCCAAAAGTATAGGGCTAAAAACATATTTAACCCAAAAAAAATAGTAATATTTTTTTACTTAAATTACAGAGTTTAACACACAGGTACAATTAAAAATATTTTTTATAACAAAAGTAAAAAAAGTTCCATTATCACCGTATTTTATTTTAAAGTTAACGACGAAATCGCTGTAAAATAATTATGCCATAAGTTCCAAGATTATCAATACTAAATTATTACATTGTGCCGGAAAGATCCAATGAAAATAATAAGAAACTCATTTGCAAACTCTAAAAATGTAAAAGATTATTTAAAACATTATAAATAACTTAAAGTATATAGATGGACAGAAATATCTATATATATTTCTTTTTTTGACGTCTACTTTCTTCGAAAGAATCGAAGGGTAGAACCACGGATTCTTTCCCGTACGTTGCGTAATGTAACTTATGAATAAACGTTTCATATTTTTATTGTTATTTAAGACAAACAGCGCGTACCATGAATCTTTTAGGAGACAAGACAACGTGTGGATTTTTTAAAGTGGTAGGATTCAGCTGAAAACAGGGGGCACAACGCCCCTGGTTTTGCTTTTCTTAAATTCCTTCCACCCCGATTAAGCCTGTGGTTTGGCATTAACCGCCTTCCTGAAAATCACTCAATCACCCACATATATATAGAAACAAACAAACCACTCGATCAACGCATCAAAACAATACATACCAATTTTTCATCAAAAAGCCATAGCAGTTATCATGAGTGCAGCAACCAGAGCTTGGATTGTTGCATCCAGCATTGGGGCAGTGGAGGCATTGAAGGATCAACTGGGGGTGTGCAGGTGGAATTATGCCTTGAGATCACTCCAGCAGCATGCCAAGACCAACATTGGATCATTCACTCAGACCAAGAGCTTGTCCTCTGCAACTTCTGCTGCTGTTGCCAACAAGGTCAATAGGACCGAGGAATCCATGGGGAAAGTCATGGACTTGGGTTGTTGGGGTCCCAATACTCTAAGGTTCTAGAGTGGAAAGTGAATGCCACACCTGCGTTGTGCTACGAGTTTCATCCTATACTGCATTGTAGCCTTTCTGATGTCATCCTATTATATGCTTTCTTTGATTCTTACAAAATTTTGTCTATGAAATGGTGTACATATATGATATTCTATGAAATGAAAATTGAGGTTTAATTCTCAGCTTCTACGTGCTTTGTTTCCAATTTTTATTATGTGGGTATATGGATCTGTGAATTTTTTATAGAGGGCAAATCATAGAACATCAGTGTCCTAATCGTGGAAAGTAGAGAGAGGAATCGACCTGATCTGTGTTCTGATTCGCGCTTGTGCTTAAGTAATTGAAAACAATCAGAAAAAAGAAGAAGAAGCAACACTAGAGAGGGTCCTTTTCATCGAGATATAAACAAGTAAATGATCCAAATAACCCAACAATGTTTTCATGTTATTTTCATGCTACTTTGGTCAAATTACTCCCTTCTGCTTAAAATAAACCATGGATGGCAATAACTAAGAAAATCTAATCAGATCAGTCAATCTAAAGACTGTCTTTAATTCAAAATAGGATGTTTTGGATAGAGAATCAAAATTTAGAAAAGTCTGTTATTTCCTTAGCTAAAGACTTGTCAATGAAAGAAAAACAATTTAGTTTCACTTTATTTACAGAGATATGGCTATGATGCCAAACTATGCTATGTGATAATAACATGGAACTCAATATAAGATGACATGAGTCTGTATAATCATTCGACTCTACAGTTGTCTTAAAAGTCTTCTCTCTAAGGATTTGAGAAATTAGCTAGTGTAATCAATTCATCATACACAGTCATCTTATTCCCAATATTTACATCTCAATCAACAAATTTTCAATTAGATTTCGTTTGTTACCCAACCCAGTCATCATACTTCCAATATATACATATAAATATAGAGTAAGGCCAGAGTTAGAAAGAATCGTACAAAATCTGAACTGGGGTGGCGGTTTCTGGGAACCTCGCAAGTTTTGGACATTTAAAGATTCTAAAGTTTTTGAGAGACTCGCACACCATTTGTGCACTACTTATGCTCTTGAGTTCTGGTAGGTGCTTCAATGATAATGACACTAACTTTGGATGTGTTACTACAATAGTATCTCTGTTAGTCACATAAGATTTTTTACCACCAAAGCTTTCATAATCTATTCCATCAACTGAGATTATTTCTTCCATTGATTTGCAGTTATGAACTGTTATCTCTTCTAAGTTCGGTAGATAAGCTAGCAATCTAGGTGTGAGAAGCTTCTTGATAAGGGGACAATGGTAGATGAAAAAGTACTTCAGACAAGTAAAAGCTCTTCCTGGTGGAAAGGTTTGAGCTGCAACTTCACCTTCCTTACATAGACCATGCAAATTTTTTAGGCTATAGAGTTCCAATGATTCTAAGCTGTGGAGAGAGGTGCAACATGAGGAAGAGCAAGATAAAGAAAACATGTACTCTGGTCCATCACAGTCTGCAATCTCACAGCGCTTTAAAGAGGTGGCATTTTTCAATGACATAACGTCACTTAAGCTCCGAATGTCATGACATCTTTCAACCTTCAAGCGTTGAATGTCTAAAGGGAGCATAAGGGGTGATTCTCCTGTTCTGATTTTGCAATTAGAAATTATCACATCCTTCCTAAAGCAATCCTCGGCAAAACAACACCACGAAGAGTTACCAAGAGACTCTTCAGTGTCTAACTGAAGAAGGTAACTTCTAGGTCCATATATGTGCATTGTTTTCACATAGGAATTGAAATGGTGCATGTTGTACAAGTTAGCTGCAAAAGTTTCCAACTTTCTCAGGCATGATGTATACTCTACTTTCACTTTTATCTTTCTTGACCACCAGTGGAGAATAAGAAATTGGAGACTAGTCAATTTTGCTACTTCTTTTCCGGATGACACCAAGTCTTTTGCATAAAGATTAAGCCATTTGAGGTTTACTAACATTTCCAAACCTTGAGGCATTTCTGTGATTGCAGTAAAAGATAGGTCCAACCTTAGTAAGGCCTGAAGCTTTGCCAGTGAAGGCATGTGCTTCAATCGCTTACAAGATGTTAGCAACAAAGCAGTGAGCGTACTCAAGTCAGACACAGATTTTGGCAAAACCTCAATATCTGTGAAAGACAAATCAAGAACTTCAAGAGCAGACATGTGAACAAAAAACGAATCAGAGATCCTTGTCAAGGATTCATTGTGCTTCAAAATCAAGGTTCTAAGTTTAGGACACCTAGGTGATATCTCTGTTGGAATTTCATGTATCCAATTACACATCAAGGAAACCTTCTGTAGGTCCTCACTCCATTCTACTTCATCAGGAATCTTAGTCAATTGCAATCCAGCCTTCACCAGGAAATTGTTGTTCTCCTTTATAACATTAATAGCCATTGCCCTCACCAAATCATGCATTTTCACCAATTGACTACCCACATAATACCCTTCTACATTGTTCATTGGTTCCACATGTTGGCATCCCCTTTTCATCATGCTAATAGCTATATGACTGCTAGCATCCTGTAGCCCCATGCATTTCTTTCCACCAACAAAATTTTCCACTTTCCCCAGAAGACAAATGTTCTCAAGCTTATTCACTATGGTGTTCCCTTCATCAAACATGGCCTCCAAACTTTTCATTCCATTCACCAGCCCCTCATCAACAAAACTCTCTATCAAAACATCCCTGTCTATTTCAAAATCTTCAGGATACAATGCACAGCATAAGAAGCACTGCTGTACCATTTTATCATTCAAGTGATCATAGCTAAATCTCAACACCCGGAGCACCTCCATTTCCATTTCCTCGTGCTTTGCTTCTATGTTTCTTAGTTCTTCCAGTGTGTGCCGCCACTCACAAATCTCTTCCACTCCCCTCATGCTCCTAGCCATTGTAATAATTGCAAGGGGTAAACCAGCACATTGCTTTGCAACAGATCTTGCAACCTGTTTTACTTCTGGAGAAAGAGTTGTCTGTTGTCCAAGGTTGTCTACAAATAAGGTCCATGCTTCTTCCATAGAAAGAGGTTCCACTTTGACACTGTTTTTACAATTCATCCTTCGACACACATCTAAGGAACGACTTGTCAAAACCAGTTTTAGCCCATCTGCTCTCACAGGAATTCCCACCCTCTCTAGAGGAAAATGGTTCCACATATCATCTAGAAAAAGAACACATCTTTTCCTTCTCACCAAGGCCCGTGATAATCTTGCTGCTCTCTTCCTTTCATCACTTTCTTTGGAAATATCTATCCCAACTATTTTTGCCACATCGCACTGCAATTTGTGAATGCTAAATGACTTTGAGATAGTCACCCAAAACACACTTTCAAAGTTGGTGACTGCTGTTAAAAGCATATTATGTATGTGCATTAGCACACTTGTTTTTCCCACTCCTCCCATGCCATACACACCAATCATCAACACACCATCGTTCATCAACCAGTCCCATATCTTTCGAACATTTTTCTGAAGCATTGCACCTGCTAATTCTGTTGTCAACAATGCACATCCTTTTGATTCCTGCGCACTGCCCACAATACCTCCAGGGAACCTACCACGCGCCACGAGATCTGTAACTTGTCCTGTTAGTTTCCTTACTTGTACAATTAGCTTTAGATGCCTAAACATTCCACAATCTCTCAATTCCTGAACCATGCCATGCACTTCAGTTTTCTTTCTTTTAACATTTCTCAACCAATTTTCAACTTCTCGTTTCCTTTTCTTTCCATGCTCTAGCTCTTCAATTTCTAGCTCTCTGTTTATGTCATGTTCCAGGCAGCATAGCTCTTCTAGTTTCATCTCGAGCATTTGTACATTGTCATTGAAGCCGTTGAATCCGCTGAGAATATCCAAGATTAGAGAATATATTTCACTGGTTTTCACCAAGCCTTCTACGATTCTAGTGGCCATAACATGCTCCTGCCGCAAACAGAAACAGAAAAGGAAGGGGAATAAAATCAAGCAGTTGGTTGCCATAGAAAGTTGTAAAAGGAAAATAAGAAAAAAGATAATAAAAATGTTCTAATTCGAAGGCTATTCATTCAGGAAACCAACTACTGCAATGCAAAAACAATGTTTGTAAATTGTAATGGTTGAATTATGCAGTCTGCGGAGTGCGCTTGTAGAATACCATTTATCTCCCAGATTTAAGGAAACTCATTGAATTTATTAATTAACATGTTCATGTTCCTTGTTTCTGCTAATTTCTCTTGAAAGGAACTATGTCTGGTATAAGATTATTCATGTAACATCATATAAGGGTATGATCTTTGAAAAAACTGAATTATGGAGAACCAAAAAAGCATGTTATCATATTTCAAGGCAAAACATTCGAATAACCATCATGCCAACAAAATACAGTTGCAAAAGAAAACAAGCAACTTTTACTGGTGTACATCCAGCAAGAAAAAGGAAACTGAATTTACTCAATTAAGGGCCAGGAATTAAAATAATTAAACAAAAAAGTGATAAAGAGTGGAACTAAGAAGCTGATTTTTACCTGAATACAAGATTTGAATTCTTAGAAAGAATACATAGTTCAGGTAACACACAAAGAGCTTTTTGATCCAGGGATCCTTATTCTGCGTACGAATGATAACACAATGATATATGTGCATCTGAACCAACACGACCAACCAAACATGGCGTAAGAATCATGGAAAAAATATGAGCATGCAAGAATGGTAGAATTCAGTTTTTGCCAAGAAACAGAAGAAGAAAAATTATGTCACACCACTGGTGTTCCAAAGTCTTTGCCGTGACTGCATGGTATTGTCTTTGAAAAGTCAGCACGTAGAAAACACAAGTGCTGGTTAACAAGTTAGTTAGTTGGTAATAATCACCATTAGAGTTGTTCAAAACTAAACTAATAAAAAAATAATAAAAAATTATATTCCAGAGTGATTCCTAATCTATACGACGTGAATCAAATCTATACAAAGGATTAACACAGTCCGTCCAAAATTTAAAAAGTAATTAATTGGTGATTCTTTTTATATATTATTCATCTTTTTCATTTTTATTTTCACTGATATAACTGAATCAAAATCACGCGCAAACACCCTAGTCACCATTGACTAGACCCAGATGTTGTTTATTCTCAGTATATTGTTTAAGTTTTTTCTTCTGGAAGATTCATTCTTTCTCAAGTGAGTCAAATGTATGGAATTTTCTTCGAGTCTTGCCGTTAGTTTTGACCCTGGTTTGATGAAAGTAATTTTAGTATGTTATTCTATCAATTTTGTCTCACATGGGAGAGAGTGCTACTAGTCTTGCCTAAAACTGTTTGCATTCTTGGTTTAATCAAACTACTAATAATGGATAACCATATCAAAGTATCTTCTATAAAATTAGACCATTGACTACATTAGCTTAGAGATGAATTTCACATATTCAAGTCCTGTTTAAATTTGCAATAGATGTTGGATTTTGAATTTTAGAAAATATAAAAAACATGTTATATAAAAGAGTTCATGATTTATTTTATATTACATATTCATAATATTTCAATTTTAATTTCTTAAATTAAAACTTAATTTTCAAAAGAAAAGTTCATTTAAATAAAAAGATATTGTTTCCAGATATGGGTTCGATAACTTTACTTTTACACTTTAAATTAGTCACTTATAATATTTTTACATCACTTCTTTCTCCATCTTGTTTGTTCTTCCTTATCCAAAGTCTAAATTCGAGCAATGGATACCTTTTAAAGACACTTTGACGGTCAAGTTAGTTTTTAATTATTGAACGATTATCACAATTAAGTCTTAAATGTCCAATAAATGTAATCACTTACATCTTTATCTTACTTTTATATTTATAGGTTTCAAAGTAGACTTTCCTACTCTAACTCTAACTCGACCCGTAGATAAGGATTTCTCACTCTCCACCATATAGCTTTCTATCTCTACATGAGATTGTGACTATTGAGAGTGTCAGAATGAACCCTTAAGTCGGAGCTCCTACATTCATACATACAACACTTGACATATAATCAATAAGAAGTCCCTCTTGGAACTCTTTTCCACACTTTCCATTCATAAATGTACATGTCAACATACAATATATCACAACCTTTAATAATATCTCAAGAATAACTCACTTATTGTTAAGACTCGGCAAGTGTACCGAATTGTATCAAGTAATAATAAGTGGTAAGACCAAGTATCGTTTTCCCTAGAGACTCATTGGCCTAGACAATCATGTGATTTGTTGATTATTTAAGACTTAAGAACAAAAATTTGGTTTAGAATGCAAAACAGAAAATAAACATGCATGCAAAGGTTGATCAATTGACCAAGAAAATATGCAGGAGAATGATATATGGATGAATTATGTTGTTGGGGTTTACGACTTTATCCTATCCACTCTCATGTATTTATGAATTCAACTCTTTCAATAATGTCAATGCCACTTTCTAATTTACCCTAAACCTGATGTCTCGGTGAAGAGAGCCTACTCCTAATTACTAGTTTACAAGGTCTTGTCTCCCTAGCAATTAATCATGCATTACATTCGCACAGAAGCTTGAAGGTAATCGATCCTCCTATCCCTATGTCTAGGTAATATTGCTCCCGAGAGAATTTCCCCATGTCTAGATTTCCCCGTGTGTGTCCATATCGACAAAATCAATGATCATGCAATTGAATGAGTTAAACAAAGCATGCATAGAGTACAGAGGAAAAACCCTAACAATTAATGAAGTAAAGCATATATTATAAAGCAACAATTCAATACATGAGAGTTTCAAAGGATTACATCGTTTCCCAAACAACAATGGAGGTTTAGTTTACCATAGACATGGTGGAACTGGATGAAAATAATGAAAGGAATGAAAGATAAAACCCTAGAATTTGAAGATTGGAGCTTCTGCATCCAAAATCCGCCTCCAAGGGATGAAGAAAGTGTTTCTGCGTCTTCTTCTGCCAAAATATACCATCTCTGGGTCGTGCAAATCTATATATAGTTCATAAAAATAAAAGCAAAACTGGCCCAGGCCCACAAAAATGGCGCTCAACGCTAGGTACCGCTCAGCGGTAGGTGCGACACTCAAGAACAACGCTCAGCGTTGACGCCTAAGCGTTTGGCAGAGAGTTCACTGAAGATATTAGTGCTCAGTGCTAGGTATTGCTCAATGGTGGCTGCGGTACTTGGTTTTTCCCCTCAGTGTTGGCACTTAAGCGTTTGACAGAGAACTCTACCACGAGGCTGGCGCTCAGCGGTGGTTGCAGTTCTTCTTTTGTGCACTTTTCCTTCTTCTCTTGAGTCCAACTCCTTACTACTTCAGCTTCTTTCATCCAATTCATGTTAATTCCTGCCAAAACAAGGGAAACCAAGCATAATACCCATAATACTACCTTCAACTCTCTTAATCTCTAACTTAAGCAAAAAGCATGATTTCAAGCTAGTTTCTAAGTCATAAAGGGTGTATTTAGTGTCAAATTTAAGTATAAAAATAACGGTATTTCAACCGTTATCACAACCCAAACTTTGAACTTTGCTTGTCCTCAAGCAAACAAGATGAAACTTAGTATTCCACCAATCAACACGATGGTTCAACAGATTCCAAAACCTTTCTTTCAAGATAAGTAATTACTCAAATAAGCTCATCAATAGAATTTAGTCAAGATGCACACATGCTTTGATTCATAACAACTCATCATGGTGTTCACACAATCACATAATCTCCAACAAATGTTATTCTCTTGAATGATCACATTCCTCACCAGTTAAAGTGTTTAACTCACTCACACCGGTGTTTTTAGAGGTCATTCCTTCCCTCTACTATCTAAGTGTCACATAAAACAAAATTGCCTTTCATTTACCACAATCAAACATACTCACACACACATGTCATCACAAGGACTTTTCAAGGCTCATAATGAGGTTGGACTATCAAGAAAAATTGGTTTTTCTAGGTTACAAAACCCTTGAGTTAAGAGAGTCATTCATATATTTATAATTCAAGTACAAACTCTCTTTGAACAACCCATCTCACTCATTCCCAACTTTCCTCTTTTTGCATTGAGCTTTTCTATCTTTCATTCTATCTTTTCTTCTCATGCTTTGCATACTTTGCTCAACACCATAGCTCAATGCTTATCTTTCTTTTTCAACTTTCCCAACAACCCCAAACTTGAACCTTTATCAATACCATATAATGATTCTCAATTAACTCAAGGTAAAGAGTTTCACAAAGGGTTTTCACATTTTGTTTAAGGCTTAGGGTTCAAAAAGGGTTTTGCATTGGCTAAGAAAGGGCTAATAAAAAATGGCCTTGATCATATGACACAAGTATGCAATTCAGTCAATCATAGAAACTTAGGCAAAATCATTCATGCTTTCAAGTAGATAGCAATCACATCAACAAAAATCTAGAGCTCAAAACCTCACATATAGGCTCACTCAACATTCCATATTTTTCAAATAAACACCCTACTTAGCATCATAATCATAATCACAACATCATGCATCTGTTCATATAGTTTGTGAACACTCCACTTGTATATCAACATATGGTGCACATTCTCAACATCATTGAATAACAAGCATCATCAAGCAATACCCATCACATGCAAAATCAATAGTCAAACCATCATATCAGATAAAGTTTCCAACCAAGTACATCAAACCCTACACTACCAACATAAGAAAATAAGTTCAAAATACAAAGTAAAAAGATAGAAAAATCTTGTTCTAGTGACTATAGCATCCATCAATAGATGTTATATCAACCCATGCTATCATCTAAGTCTTCATCCTCTCCTTCCTCAGCATCCTCAAAGTCTTCATCTTCCTCCTCATCATCCTCCTCCATGGCTGGGGCTTCAGCTGCTCCAGCTCCACTAGCCTATGCCTGCTCCTCTGGCCATGCCCCATGTTGTTGAACTCGTCCATGGTCCATCGGTGTGCAGGGGGCTTGTCATAAAGCCCAATGATAATCTCAACTGTGGCCACTTGCCCTCTGTGAATGGACTCCAATCTGGCCTCCATCAGAGACATATACATGTCTCTCATTTAGAAGGGCTCTGCCTCGTGAGGTGCTCCACGTCCCTATGGTGGTCCTCTCCTCCTAGGACGTCTTTGAGGCATTGGCTGGGCTGCCTCATTTCCTCCGCAATACTGCCTATAGTAGGCTTCATCAATGACCTTTCGTGGTCTCTCCGATGGTGGAGTAGAAGTGTCCACCCCAGCTAGCTGATACAGCTGTGTAATAAGAGAAGGATGCCCTAGGGGTGCCTTGTTGTTCATAGTGTTGGAACAACACTAGATCTCATTGGCAATAACTTTTCCAATGTTTACATTCAATCCTCTGAGCATGCAATACAGGAACATGGCTCCCGACAGTGATGTCCGAGACATGAGAGCAAGGTTGGATGTTGGCATGAGAAAATGTCATCCAATATTGTGCTAATGGTGTTAGAACAACTCTCTTAATGTGCACAGCTACACCATTCCTGTTTCTGTGAAAGTTCCATCTAGGCACACAAAGCACACTCTCTATATCATCAAAGTCAGTGCCCTCCTCCAAGTTCAATGTGAACTGACACTGCACACCTATCCATTCAGTGTTGAGGACTCTGTTGATGGTCTCAGGATCATACCTAATAATCTTCCCACGGACATAGCTCATATAATCCTGAGTGTGGGAGTCACCCAATGGTTTTGCATTGGTGTAGAATTCATGTACCACTGCAATGTTAGCTAATGCAGGGTAGGTGGCTAGCTTCTCCCAGTGTCTACTCTCCAGTTCCTCTCCAAACTGTGGAGCTAAGTCTGGAATCCATCTTGCCTTGCGCTCCATCAAGAGTCGCCTATCTTGGACAAGGAGATAATGTTGCTCATGTTTCTGGGAGAGGAACCTGTTGGAATAGAATCTTTTTTGTTCCCTCCTCTTGCTTCCTACAGTCTTGATCCTCTTTCCTGATGAGGCGGCCATCCCTACATCAAATACAATTCACAAGACAAAAGAAATCTCATTAAGCATTAGCAAAGCACAAAATCTTGTCCAGAACTACTGGCAATCAGCGTTAAGGGCAAAACAGGGTCCTCAACGTCACCTGCAATCAGAACACACAGAAAAACACACAAAATCTAGCAATTGCAGAAGTGGCGCTCAACGCTACCTACCGTTGAGCGGTATCAGTTAAGAATTTTTAAAATGGCCTTAGTTGGCTTCTAATCTCCACCACATGCAATTTTTTCAATTCCAGACTTCAATCATACAATTTAATCGGTCTAAACAGTGCCTATTTCATTCAATCATGCATAAACATCAAAAGCCCTAAAAATTCATGCTTAGACAACCATTCTCATACAAAATCATGTTCTTTAAAACCCTAGAATGAAAAATGTATGACATACTTAGGTGGAGATACTCAAATGTGTGCAAAGTGATCAATGAATTTTGATGAATGAACCCCAAACTATTGTGCTCTCTGCTGGGACAAATCGGCAAGTGTACTGAGTTGCACAAGTAATATAAAATGGTAAGACCAAGTATCGTATCCCACAAGACTCTCGGCGTTGCACAGTTGTGTGAAAACAAGATTAATTAAGACTTGAAAATAAAAAGAGATCATTGGGTTTGACAAAAATAATAAAATAAAACAAAATAAAATTGATCAGTGGCAAAAGAGCACATAAATGAATGAAGGTTAATTTATATGAGATGTGTATGTTGTTGGGGTTAGATTTCACCAAGTTCCCTCTCATGTATATAAGAATTCTTCTTTATGCATTAATGCCAACGTCTCTCACTAAATTACCTACCCTGATCCTCGGTGAATAAGCATATCCCTAATTTCTAGTTCATACAATTCCTAGCATTCCTGGTAAAATGATGTGAAGAACAAGAGATTAAGACGACCAAGACTCATACCCTCATCCCTGAGAAATATAACCCTTAGGAGTAATTCAAAAAGAACCTGAATTGAAAGGAACCTCCCAGCACTCATGAAATTCATAAATCATGCTATTGTATAAGCAAGCATGAAAACAGATGAATTACTCTAACAATTAATGAAAAAACATATGAAATTAAGAATCAATTCAAATACATGAGAATTTACAACGTTACATCATTCCCCAACAACAAATAGAAATTAGTTCCCCATAGACATGGGGGAACTCTATGAACAATGGAAGAAAGAATGTGAGAGAAAGCCTAAGAATTGGCTAAAGAGTGGAGTGTTATGCTCTTCTCTGCCAGGGATGCAAAACCCAGAGCCCCAGGGTCCTTTAAATAGTGTTACAGGCGTGCCAAAATAGGGTCCAGTCCAAAAGAATTGAAACGGAGCAGAAACAAGGCCCGGTCCACGAAAATCGTCGCCGAGGCGCCTAAGGAGGTCGTCCGGGCAAGAAGGGCGCCTAAGGAGGTCGTCCGGGCGAGAAGAGCACCTCATGTATGGCCCGGGCCAAAAACAGTCGCCCAAGCTACGAGGCCTCGTCGCCCGAGCGACCCGGGCGACCATCGTCGATTTCTGGCGCTGAAAAATTGCATTCTGGTTGACTTTTCTACATTCTGATTGACTTTTCTGGTTGACTGATTGACTTTTCTGGTTGACTATTGACTTTTTTGCATTCAGGTTTGACTTTTCAGCATTGCAACTGTTTGGTACTTTAATTCTTCCTTCGAATCATTCCAATAGCCTACAAAATCAAGGGAATTAGTTAAAAAGTCATTAAGTTCCACCTCAATTCTCTTATTCACACAATTTATTGAAAAAGTATGAGTCCAAGCAAGTTTCTAAGTGAAAAAAGGATGCTTTTAATATCAAAATTACATCACAAATAACGGTGTTTTAAACCGTTATCACAACCCCAAACTTAGAAATTTGCTTGTCCTCAAGCAAATAGAATGAAACTCAGCTCTTCAGAACAATCACTATAATGACTAAACCTTTTTCAGAAACTTTTCTTTCAAGACAAGGAATCACTTTTATCAATTCCGCATAAAGATCTTCAGTTAAGATATGCATATGTTTTAATTCAATCAAAATCAATGTGATGCTCATACATTTTCAACAGGTTCTACCCTTAAGAATGATCAATCAACCAAGCAGAGATGTAATCAGAAATTCAAAGAACCACTCCTCACCAAGGAAAGTGTTTCACTCAAGCACTTAAAAGTATATCACTCAAGCACTTAAAAGTGTTTCACTTAACTCAGAGGTGTATAGTGATGTGTTTCACTCTGTTATCACCATGTCACACAAATTAATTTTGCCTTTTATTTAACCACAATCAAACATACTCACAAGCAGGTACAAGGGCTTTTCATGGCTTGTAACTTGGCTGGGCTAAGAAGGAAATTGGTTTTTCTGACAACAAAATTCCTTGAGTCAAGAGAGACATTTGTGAATTTAACATTTAAGAACAAATCTCTTTCTTTTTCCCAGCTTTCCCATGTAGTGAGCTCTTTCTTTTATTTTTCTTTTCTTTTCTTTTCTTTTCTTTTCTTTTCTTTTGCCTTTGCTTTTGCTTTTTATTGCTCACTGCCTAGAGAAGTGGGTTGTTACCTAGCAACCCCAAACTTGAACCTTTATCAGTACCTCATCAAATGTTCTCAACTTAACTCAAGGTAAAGATTTTTCAAAAAGGTTTTTCAAACATGCATAAGGTTCAGGTTCAAAGGTTAAAACAAATTATTCTCTTTTCAGTGGGCAAAAATTATGTGAAGGCCAAAAGAATAAGGGATAAGAAAAGATGACCTTGATCATATGAAACCTGTAAGCAATCGGTTCAATCATAGAAAATTTGGGCAAAATCTTTCATGCTTTCAAAGTAATAACAACTATTCAAAAAAAACTCTGAAGCCCAAAACACTCACAGGTAAACTCACAAGTTCTAAAATTCAGAAAAACATCATGCTTAGTATCTCAATCAAATTTTATCTCAAGCACATGTTTCACATATTTTAAGTCATCTCTTAGATCACATCATGCATCATCTCAACATCAATCAAACACTATAATCCCATAAAGCAATAATCATCAAAAATAGAGCACAGTTGAATCAAAACAGTTCAGTTCATTCAAGCAGAGCACAATAAAATAAAATAAAGCAAAAAAAAAATTAAAAGTTAAAAAGTAAAGTTCAGAGAACTGGGTTGCCTCTCAGCAAGCGCTTCTTTAACGTGACTAGCTTGACCCAGTCTCCATCATCATAGCATCCATCAGTAGATGTTGTTAGTAACATCCATCAGTAGATGTCTAATCACATAACATCCATCAGTAGATGCTAATTTTTCTTATCTTCATTGGTATCCCTCAATAGACATCAATCTTTTTCATCTTCATTGGCAACCATCAGTAGATGACTAATCACCTAACATCCATCAGTAGATGTCTAGTCACCGTCCCCTTCCATAGCAACATCCATCAGTGGATGTTGTAGAAGCATCCATCAGTAGATGTTGTCATTACTGCCATCAGAAGCAGCATATAAACTAAAAAAAAAAAACTCAAACACACAAAAACAAACTCAAATCCAAGTCACACAAATAATAAATTAAAAAGAAAAAAAATAAAATAGAAAAGAAAAGAAATAAAAAAATAAAAATAAAAATAAAATAAAATAAAATAAAACAAAATAAAAGATAAAAAATTCAGGAATTGGGTTGAAGATATATTTTTTTCTTTTTGTTGAATTTTTTTAAGAATTTAATATAACCAGGAACCTGTTACAGTGTCCCAATCATAGGAACTTTAATCTCCAATTTCTTGAAGATTTCCATGAAACGCTCAAACTGTTTCTCCTTTTTCTTCCTATGATCCTTCTTTGGGTGAGGAAGGGGTTTTTCATATGATTCTTTCT
The DNA here is from genome assembly GCA_027742785.1 of Vigna reflexopilosa. Classification (NCBI taxonomy): domain Eukaryota; kingdom Viridiplantae; phylum Streptophyta; class Magnoliopsida; order Fabales; family Fabaceae; genus Vigna; species Vigna reflexopilosa. The sequence continues at coordinate 13,703,914 of CM050932.1, forward strand.
TTTTGCTTTCATCCTTCCCCTCTCTCTTTTTCTCCTTGGGACACTCCTTAGGACACAAAGGACTTTTCTCAATTTTTTTCTTTTCTCTCTCAACCCCTTCTTTTTCTTCCTCTACATCCTTCTCTTTTTCACTCAAACATTCTTTTTCTTCTCTCTCTATTTTTCTCTCATCCTCTTTCTTTTCTTCCCTCTCTTTTTCCTTTTCTTTTTCCTCACTTTCTTCCTTTTCTTTCTCTACTTCATCTTTTTCTTTTTCACTCAACCTTTCTTTTTCTTTTCTCTCATCTTCTTCCTTTTCTACCTTTTTCTCCTTCTCACTCAAACTTTCTTCTTCTTCTCTCTCTATTTTTCTTTCATGTAAAGCCTTGCCACCTTTAGTGATAGTGACTTGACATTCCTTTCTAGGGCTATCATTCATATTGGCCCCAAGATCATCCAGCTTCTGATTTATGAATCTGCAATGCACTTCCATCCTTTCGAATGTTGCTTGAGTGCTTTCTTGAATTGAGAGAGATTCTTGCATGAACCACTTGAGGGTCTCCTCAAGCTTTGTGGCATTGTTGGCTTCTGGTGGTTTAGTGAATAGTCCACCAACTTGCTCATATTGATTTTGATTTATGTTTGAGTGAGGTTCCCACCAGTAGTTGAAATTACTTTGGTAGAATTGCATCCTTGTTAGATCATATTGTGAGGCCTGTGAAATTTTCTCTAGAGAAGGTTCTCTAGATAATTTATCTCCTTTAGGCCTCCTTCAAGTCCCTGCACAAAAATTCTAGGGAGAGACTGTTAGTACAAAAATAAAAATGAGAAAAATAAAAATTAGGGATTGAAAAATAAAAATTAAAAAAATAGGAAAAATAAAAATAAGAAAATAAAAATAAAATAAAGTCAAAATTAATCAAGGATCACACAAATAGAATAGCTTAAACTGTTAGTCCCCGACAACGGCGCCAAAAACTTGTTGGGACAAATCGGCAAGTGTATCGAGTCACACAAGTAATATAAAATGGTAAGACTAAGTATCGTATCCCAAAGGACTCTTGGCGCTGAACAATTGTGTGAAAACAAGATTAATTAAGACTTAAAAATAAAAAGAGATCATTGGGTTTGGCAAAAATAATAAAATAAAACAAAATAAAATTGATCAGTGGCAAAAGAGCACAGAGATGAATGGAGGTTGATTTATATGAGATGGGTATGTTGTTGGGGTTAGATTTCACCATGTTCCCTCTCATGTATATAAGAATTCTTCTTTATGCATTAATGCCAACGTCTCTCACTAAATTACCTACCCTAATCCCTCGGTGAATAAGTCTGTCCCTAATTACCAGTTCATAGAATTCCTAGCATTCCTAGTAAAAAGATGTGAAGAACAAGAGATTAAGACGACCAAGACTCATATCCTCATCGTTGAGAAATATAACCCTTAGGTGTTGATATTCTCCTTGCTTGATATTCTTTTCTTTTTCTTCTTTCTGCTGAATTTCTTCAGAAAGTTCATAAAACCAAGCACCTGTTTCCATGTCTCAATCATAGGAACTTTAATCTCCAATTTCTTGAAGATCTCCCTAAAGCACTTAAATTTCTTTTCCTTCCTATGATACTTCTTTGGATGAGGAAGGGGTTTTTCGTATGATATTTTCTTTTTTCCTCTCATCCTATTTTTCTCATTCCTCTTTTTTCTTACTTTTCTCTTTTTCTTTTCTCTTACTTTCTTTTTTATTTTCACACATATTTTCTTTTCTTCTTTTCTCTCAACCACTTCTTTTTCTTTCTCATCATCTTTATGTTCCTCACTCAACCTTTCTATTTCTATCTCCTCTATCTTTTCCTCCTTTCTCTCTATCTTTTCCTCCTCTATCTTCTCACTTTCAGAGATAGTGGCTTGACATTCCTCCTTAGGTTTAACTTCAGTATTAGCCCTAGATTCATCAATAGACTTAATTATGCGATCAAATTCTATCTCCATCTTTTTACAACTCGCTTTCCTGCGTTCTATATAGGAGATGAAATTTTTCATAACTTGTTGGAATGTCTCTTCAAGTCTTTTTGATGGAGAGAGTTGTTGTTGCCATTGTTGTTGTAACAATTTCTAAAATTGTATAGCAGCTTGCCCAAATTGGCTTAGATTAATGCATGAATGAGGTTCCTTCCAGTAGAATTGAGTGCCCATATAGTCAAATTCTTGTTTGAATTACATCCTACAAACATTAGGCACAAAACCATAGAAAACATTTATTAGAAAAAAAATAAAAACAAAGATAAAAAATCAAGTCAAAGTTAATCAGTAATCACACTACTAGAATAGTTAAACCATGAGTCCCCGGCAATGGCGCTAAAAACTTGTTAACACTCCGGCAAGTATACCGAATCGTATCAAGTAATAATAAAACAGTAAGTCCGAGTATCGTTTTCCAAAGGACTCTTAGGCCTAAACGTTTGTATGAATTCTTGATTTCTTAAGACTTGATGGAACGAGAATTAGGGTTTTAAATGCAAAATAGAAAATAAACATGCATGAAAAGATTGATCAATTGACAGTTGAATTATATGGATGAATGATGTTGTTGGGGGGTTTATGATTTCATCCTAATGTACTCTCATATATTTAAAAATTCTTCTTAATTCTACTTCTTTATCAATGTTAATGCCACTTTCTAAATTCCCCTAATTCCAATATCTTGGAGGATAGAGTCTACACCTAATTACTAGTTCACTATGTCTAGTCTCCCTAGTAATTATTCATGCATTACATAATTCGCATAGAAGCTTAAGGCAATTGATCCTCCTATCCCTATGTCTAGGTAATATTGCTACCAAGAGAATTCCCTCATGTCTAGACCTAACTATACGTGTCCATATAGAAAGAATAAATGATTATGCTATTGAATAATGTCTTAAACAAAGCATGCAAATTAATTGAGGAAAAACTCTAACAATTGATTAAAAGAAAGCATATGAATTAAGCAAGAATTTCAATACATGAGAGTTTCAATAGGATTACATCGTTTCCCCCAACAACAAAGGGGTTTAGTTCACCATAATCATGGTGAAACTAGATGAAAAGAATGAAAAGTATGAAAAGATAACCCTAGAATTGTGTTTACTCTGAATCTGGTTTGGTATTGTACAAACATGGTTGTGCATCATCAAAAAATGGGGAGATTGTTGAGATTGTTGACATTACAATATCTATATCACTCTGGTTTTTTATGATGACAACACATTTTTAATAACACATGTATTGTTGGTTTGTTACATGTTCTATTGCTTATTGATTAATATCTTGTTGAACATGTTTGTGTGTTTATCTTGATATGTGAATGCACATTTATTGGGCTTGTATATGTTACATCATATCTGGTTGCATTACACATGTTTTGAAAGAAGAAAACCACATGCACTTTTATGAACTTAAATTGTGTGGCATATCTGCAAGTTGTAAGTCGACTTCATTATGGGGGAAGTCGAATTAAGATCGAGACTATGCATAGATTTTCAGAAACAGTGCTATGTGAGATTTTACATTGAAAAAAATTTCAAAGTGAACTATTGTGTCGAAGTCGACTATGTGCACCACACATTCGACTGTGTTAGTTGCTTGCTTTGAAATTATGTTATGCTCATGAACAGTAACGACCATATTTTTAAAAGTTCGTTGAGCATTGAATGTTGGTCAACTGTATTGAATAAGGAATTAATTTGTTTGACTAGACTGCTACTATTTTGACTTAACTGTTATAATTGTTTTAATACAGTCGACTCTATTAGTAGCGTATTCGACTGCAGGAGCGTTTGTTTTATAGAAATCTATAAATAGACGAGACTTGAGTTGTTTCAAAGAACTTTGAGAACTTTTGGAAATCTAACATTTTCATATTCTGTGTAAAATTGTTTCTTTGAAGATTTGAGCTCCAAGAACTCATCAAGAAGACGGTTGTGATCTTTCTTTGAAGAGTTTCTGAAGGAGAATTGTGTCACGCTTACTGCTTGATCAGAATCTGCACAATTTAGGTGTTTCTGAGTTGATCAAGATTGTTGTTGGCATCCATTGTCATTGTTGTGTTACCTGCTATGACTACAGGGGTTGGACTCGTGGAGTCTGGTACACTTTGAGGATTGGTCAAAGTGGGTTGTAGATTGCAAGAGAGGGGATATCTTGCTACAAGTCTTGCTGTGAGGTTTGCCTATATTTTGGTTAGAGGGTTAGAGATGTGTTTTATATTTTTGACATTGAGGTCTCTATAAAAGCCTTGTTGTAAAAACCTTGACCATTATAGTGCATTTGCTTCCTGGTACTGAAAGGACACTGGATGTAAGCATTGAGGCCGAACCAGTATAAAAACCTGCGTTTGAATTCTCTATCCCTACTCTTTTACATTCAGTCGACTTTACAATTCGCGTCTACTTCAATTTTCCACTTCACTTAATTTTCTATAACTTGCGATTCAAGAAAGTTTGTAAAGTTTTGTACTTTGAATCAAAGATTGCGAAAAGACTCTGATTTTGAAAACTCACCAATTCACCCCCCTCTTGGTGTTAAAACGAAGCTTACCTGTTTCTCAACAACTTCTTCCTTTGTTGTCTTTTTCTTCTTCCTTTACCTGTGACAGAAAACAATTTTTACCTTTCTTGCCTAGCTTGGCAGCTTTTGTACTAGTCCCTGGTGCATCTTCACATGTAGCTTTGAGACTGGTCTTCTTCACTTGGATCTGTTGCTTAGCATTGAAGACACTGAAAACAATTTTTACCTCCTCTTCTTGGTCTTTAAGTGTTATAGTTTCATTATCAACATTGATGATTACCTTGGCCGTCTTCATGAACGACCTTCCAAGAATAATAGGGATCTCCAGATCTTCCCCCATCTTCATCACCACAAAGTCCACCAGGAATCTAAGGTTGTTAGTTTGAACCATCACATCTTCCACCACACCATAGGGCTTTTTGGTAGATCCATCCACCATAAATAGAGTCATCCTTGCAGGCTTGACTTCAAGACCACCAATCTTTTCAAGTACATATAAGGGCATCAAGTTGATACTGGACCCTAAATCAATTAGGGCTTTCCCTATTTTATGACTCCCAAAGTGCAAGGAATGATGAAACTTCCCAGATCTTTATCTTTTGGAGGAAGTGCGTTCTACAAGATCACACTACACTCGCCCTGTACCTCAATTGTTACGTCCTATAGATATTTCTTTCTTTTGAGGAGTTTCTTCAAAAATTTAGCATATTCAAGAATTTGTTGCAATGCTTCAGTCATAGGAATTTTAATCCCCAATTTCTTGAAGATTTCTTCAAAATACCTTAATTGCATCTCTTTTTCTTTTCTAGAACACTCCTTAGGGTAAGGAAGACTTTTCTCAATTCTTTTTTTTTTCTCTCAACCTCTTATTTTTCTTTTCTCTCCTATTTCACAATTTTCTTTTTTTCTTCTTTCTCATTTTCACTTTTTCTCTCTTCTTTTTCTTCTATCTCTTTTGACTCAACTTTTTCTTTTATCTCTTCTTCTCTCTCATTTTCTCTCTCATCATTCATGCTCACAATAGCCTTGCACTTTTCCTTGGGGTTAACTTCAGTATTAGCCCCAAATCCTCTGTTAGGTATCTCCTCCAACTTCTTGGCCAGTTGACCTACCTACATCTCCAAATTCCTTATAGTAGCTTCATTGCTTTTCTGATTGGAGATAGTTGCCTGCATGAATTGTTGGAGGGTTTCCTCAAGTTTTGTTGTTCTATTAGCTAGAGAGGGTTGTTATTGCCACTGTTATTGTTTTTGTTGTGGTGGTCTATTGAATTGTCCTGCAGCTTGCCCAAATTGACCTTGTCCCATGCTTGGATGAGATTTTCACCCTTGATTGTAATTGTTGGGACGAAACTAGTTACCCATGTAGTGAACTTCTTCATTGAGATTCTCGGGCATTGCACATTGACCATTAATATGATCACCACCACATAGTTCACAAAGTTGTTGTTGAACCTGTGAGACATTCTGGAACTCCTTTGGCGATTGAGAAAGCCTCTTTGTCAAGGTCTCCAATTATTGAGTAATAATCTTGTTTTGAGCAAGCAAAGCATCATAAGATTGTAACTGTAGAACTCCCTTATGTTGTGGTGGAGCTCCTCTTTCACTGTGCATCTCATTGTCATTGGTAGCCATGTTGTCAATTAATTCATAGGCTTCCTCTGGAGTCTTGCACTTGATATTGCCTCCAGTTGAGGCATCCAGCATCAATTTAGTTTGAAGGCCAAGACCTCCAAGGAAAAGAAGGACTATCGTTGCTTCATCAAAACCATGAGTAGGCGTCTTTCTCATCAAACTCTTGTATCTATCCCATGCTTGTCCTAACGTCTCTTCCATGCCTTGCTTGAAAGATGAGATTTCCTGCTTTCCTTTATTGATCTTTGACTGTGGGAAATATTTGTTTAAGAACTTTGCAACCACATCTTCCCACTCAGTAAATCTATTTTCAGGAAAAGAGTTCAACCACAATTTAGCATTGCCTCCTAGTGAGAAGGGAAACAAGCTCAACCTGATAGCATCATTTGGCACTCCATTTAGCTTCACAGTATTGCAGATCTCATTGAAAGTGGTCAGATGTTCATATGGACTTTCATGTGACAGTCCATTGAATTGGTTGCTCTTCACTAGATGAATCAACGCAAGCTTCATCTCCATACTTACGGCATTGACCCTCGGTTTTGCAATGCTGTTAAAATGATGAGGGCCAACAATTGTTGCATAATCCGCCAAAGTACGTCTACCCCCATTGTTGTCCATGTTTTTCTGATCAAATTGTGAAAGTGTCTCTGAAGAAGGTTCTCTGTTCCTTCTTGTCCTTTGCTAGTCTCAAGTCCTTCAAGAAGAGCTTTAGAACTTTTGCTGCTTTTAATCCTGATTGTATCCTGCATAAACTGAACACAAAACCCTAGAAAACGTTAGCCCAAAAACAAAAATACTGATACAAAATCACAAAATAGAAAAATAAAATCAAAATAAACTAAATAAAAAATAAAAAAAATCAAAGTTAATCAAGAATCACACAAATAGAATAGTTTAAACCGTGAGTCCCCAGCAACGGCACCAAAAACTTGTTGAGTCACGAGCAAGTGTACCAGATCATACAAGTAATATAAAATGGTAAGACCAAGTATTGTATCCCAAGAGACTCACGACACTAAACAGTTGTGCTTTTGCTTAACCAATTAAGACTTAAGAACAATATTTTGGGGTTTTTAAATGCAAAGTGTAGAAAAATAAACATGAATGCAAATTGTTCAATTGAGGATAAGCACAAAAGTGAATGGATGATGTTGATAATATGGGATGAATATGTTGTTGGGGTTTAAATTTCACCTAATCACTCTCACATATAAGAATTCTTCTTCTTCATTAATAGGCAGTAAGAGCAGTAGGGACCGAACGGTCACAGGCAGTGGGAGCAGTAGGGACCGAACGGTCACATGCAGTGGGAGCAGCAGGGACCGAGCGGTCACAGGCAGTGGGAGCAGCATAGACCGAATGATCACATGCAGTGGGAACAGCATGGACCAAACGGTCACATGTAGTGGGAGCAGACTACTACTTTGAATAATGAGTGAATATGTGTTCATAAAGATGAGCTTTGGAGGAAAGAGATAAAAAAAACATTTGATAAAGATATAGAAAAGAGAGAAAAAGCTGAGACATTGCAGGAAAAGCAAAGGAGAGAGAAGAAAAAATGCAGATTCCTTCGCCACGTCAGTTGGGAGATAACTCCGTTTATGCCAATTTAACGGGAATTGATACAATTTATACTACTTTGGGATAAAATACAAGCATTTTTAAAACCAAGTACTAAACATAAATTCACCTCTTAACATGGGGACGAAGTAAGCATTTAAGCCAAAAGAAGAATAGTGAATAAGAATATTTATATTATTATTTAATATAAAAATGATAAATGTAATTTTTTTATCGATAAATTTTTTAAGACAAAATTATTTCACCGTTGTTTTTATTTTTTATTATCAATAAACATATATTATTTTTTAAATAATATTATTTTATGAAATAAAAGTAAAATATATTTTTTAAAATTTAATATTATTAAATGATTAAGTAACTAGAAATTATAAAACTAAAAAATAGTATATCAAAAAATTATACTTTAAATATAAATCATTTTTTAACATAATAAAGAAGTTGAAAATATGTTAGAAAGAAAATTTAATAATGGTAAAAATGTGTATAAGGACATACGTTTAAATAAATATTTATTTATTTATTTTAAAAATAAACTTACTTTAAAAATAATTTCTAAGAATAGAATGTGTATTAATGTGATCAACTATATCACTAAATTACTATTTTGATATATGAAAACTTTTAATATTAAAAGTAATTCTGCAATTTTGTGATTTGGTATATTTAACTACTAAATTTAACAGCTCACCTTAACATATATTTTTAAATATATTTATCATTATAAAAAATTAAAATGATTTTTATGCACATGTGACTATAAATAAAATATAAATGAAAAAGAAATTTAAAATGTTAAATAATTAAAAATCTAATTTTTAGGACACTTGTTAACAAAATAAAATAAATAAAAGTAAATTTGTTATTATATACTTTTATTATATTACTAAAAAAACTAATTTTTAGAACTCTAGCCAATAAAATAAAATAAATTTATTAATATTTTATTTTATTATATTATAATAGATAGATTTGACCACAATCTAAATTTGGTGAAATAATAACTTCATATAAAAGTTTTCTCAAAGAATTTAAAAAACACTCATAAAATATCAGTGTGTTGGCATTGTGTCATTTACTCTTGTTTAGATCATGGAGTCGAACTACCATCAACACCTACACAATTTGTCTTCCTAGACGTTCGGTTGCACCTCCCATCTTCCCGTAATCAACTCTGTCCGTTTATTCCACTCTGCTCTTGGATTCTCCTGAGATGAGTTCGACCGGGTACCTGTTAAAGGTCCTCCGACAATCAAGTTAGTACACTGTTCACTCAAGTAAGTGGAGAGCAGTAGTAAATGCGCAGTAAATGTATCTAACTACCTCATACCTTTAACCTCTATTTATAATTTTTGTTATGGGCCCGTGATTAGTGAAATCTTAATCACGGCCCAACACTTGCCCAATAATCCTAATCACGTTTTTACCTTAATCTTGCCTTGATTTGCAACATCAACCGGATGGTCAGCACAAGACGTCCGATCTCCTCGTCGTTACTAAATTGGAATGATACAGACAAGGTTAGCATGTTACCGATAGAGGGACGTCCCGCCCGTACCGAGCGCATTGGACGTGACGTCCTTTCAAAGACACATGATAGAATTGGACCGGCACAAACTGGGTTAGTATGTTACCGGCAGTAAAACATCGTGTGATACTACACTTGTGTCGAACATGTTAGCCAGCGTCATAGGTCGTCCGGTCCCTACGGATACAACTCTTAAGACAGAAGTTGAATTTGAGTTGATTGTTTCTGATTTCTTGTGTTCATATGTAACTATTCGAAAAGAAAAGTAAGAGTGGATTCATGCAATCTCACTTTATACGAAGAAATTTGTAGAGAATGAATACATTTTTACTTTCATACCTCTCGTTTAGCTTTTGCTTCCAGTGACTTAGGAAGATTCTTTGACTAAATAATTTATAGCTTTTGCTCGAGAGGGGCTTGAGAGGAATAATTTATAGTTTTTTGCTTACAGAAATATTTCATATCCAAATATTTAATTTTTGTTTTTATACAAAATAAATTGTATTTTTTCTTTATTACTATAATTATTTTTTTTTTCAAAATTATTCATCAACATTTTTTTTTGAAAAATAATTTCAACTAATCCAAAAATAATTTTATATTACTTTTAATATTAAGACAATTTTGTAATTTTTTTATCTAGTAAAATTCTTGAGAAACTTTACTTCAAAATCAATCTTGTATCATTTCCAATTTTTTTTATTTTAAAAATAACACATTTTACTTTCAAATACATTTACTTACTCTTTTTCATTTTCACAAATAAACATATCCTAAAAATTATTCAGTCTTAAATGTAATTCATAAACATTCAAAAAAAAAAAAAAAAACTCAAGTTCCAGTTCATCATAGCAATTTCTAGTCAGATTTTTTACAAAATATCAATCACTCATTGTCAATTGGGTTGTATTCGTTGAATAGATTGTACAGTTTAAGCATAATTGGTGATTTGAAGACAACAAATTGCACTGATTTACGGGATACAAAGTTTTCTGATTACTCTCTCGTATGCAGAGATTTAAAAGGAAATAAGCTAAAAATGACATATTTAACCTTATATTATTTCACAATTCCCAAGCTGCAAGATTCCGTTCCAAACCTCTTTAATAAATTCTAAATTTCATTGTCTACATTTATTAATAATATTAATATCAAAATATAATATTTCATAGTTATAATTATTGACTTGAGTTAGCTTTTGCTGGACTTTATCTTGCAAAACTTCCTAATGTACATCTCATTTAGGAGGTGTTGCTACCTCCACCACCCTCCCTTCTCTCTCACCTTCCTAATTTTTTATAAAAAAAAATTTAATTATAAAAATAGCCTTTTTTACTTTTAATCCTATTTATTTATTTTATTCTGAAATCCTAAATTTTATCTATTTTTACTCACTCATTTTCATTCATGCAATCTCATCTTTCACTCTCCCAAGTCTCAATTTCTCTCTTTCTAGATTCTCACTTCTCCAACTTTTACCAGATTCGTTTCTTCTTATCTTCCAATTCTTATTTCTCTTCTCCATATCTGTTTGGTTCTTCCTCCATATTCTTGTCTCCATATCTGTTTGGTTTTGTGGTGCGACAGTGTGGGGTGTTTGTGGTGGTCATTCGGCAGTACAACGGTTCCAAACGATAATGAATATTTTATGACTAACATCATAAAAAAATAATTTTATTGACATTGATAAAAAAATGAAAAATGTATACATGAATTAATTAAAAAAATTTTAAACGTTCAAAATTCTTACTATTTAATTATAATTTTAAATTTTCTAAATTTAAATGATCAAATTTCTGTCTTAATGTTTTAAAATTTCAATATTTTAATTTTTTATTTAAATGATAATATAAAATGTTTCAACCTTTTTATAAAATTAACTATCCTCCATAGTATTTTTTCTGATACAATGCCACATATATTTCTTCCTCATGTATCGACATTTTTTTATATGAGATTGTTTAACTCTTCGTACGTTGGTGTGTGTAAGATAAACAATCAAAAAGTTCAAAAGATACAACAATGAAAAGAAGCATAAAAAAACAGAGACAGAAGAAAATGAAACATAGAAACATGGGTCCACCATTAAAATAGTTGTGTTGTTTGAGTGATGAGATCGAAGAGAGAAAGAAACAACATAAATGTCAATAACAAATGCTTGTTGGTTAAGCATAAACCAGACCATCGCATTCATGTAAAGGATTGGATTGGATAGAAGTTAAAAAATATTAACCTTAAAAATAAAATTGTACTGAAGGGTAAAACAAAAAGAAGAAAGTGGAGGAAAGGATAAAATAGGAATGAAGAGGTGGAGAGAGCAAGGGGCGATGGTGGTGGGAACAACACCCTCTCATTAAACGATATTTTATGTAAATTAAATAACACATAGTCATTGATTATCTTCCATAAGTACAATAATTCTAATAAAAACAAGGACATTTAAATTTATTTAAATTTATTGTAAGAATACAAAAATATTATCAATTAGAACTTTATCAAATATTTACAAAATTATTGTATTAATTATTTATTATTATTTTTTTCAATATATGTAATAAATTATGTCAAAAAAATATATAATTCTAAAATATCTTTTTATATTACTTTTATAAAAGAAATTTTAATAATTTTCATTTTATATCAATTAAAACAATTTTTTTATTTGTCATATCCTTTCAATTATTTCAAAATCTCTTAAAATAACAACACTTAATTTATTGTCAAATCCTCCAAAGTTCATCAAGTCTATCTCTCTCAAATTTTCAAGTAAATCCAGTCTTATAGAATTTTTTCATTCAACATTACAAACTAATTATTAGTGGTATATTTGATAGAAGATGCATTTAATATTTTAGTACAAAATAAATAATAGTATTACGCATATATATATATATATATATATATATATATATATATATATATATATATATATACTATATGCAAGTTTACAATGACTTATAAATATATATAATTGTTTAAATTTGTAAAAACATAGAAATTTACACAATTGGTAGATCCTAGTGAAATAAAAATTCCCATGTTTTTTTTCCTGCACCCCATCAGTAAAGTGGAAAGTTAAATTTGGCCTCCTTATCTTCCCTCCTCCTCCCCATGTACCTCCATATTTTCCTTTTCCTCTACCTTTATTTCCATTTTTTTTTTCTTCTTTTGGTAAAAACATAGATCAACAAAATAAATTTAATAGCATTATAGATTTAAAACGAAGAACCAAGACATTCACTTTTGGCAACAAAAATGATGTTCAAATTAACATGGAAAAATGAAATAATGAATCTGCATTGGCAGGAACCTGCTATGCAGAACTGGCAACTCCGAAGACGAAGTTCGGAGGGAAGTCATTCACATGTAAGTTTCGGATTCTATGATCCGTGTGGACTACGGATTCTATAATATAGAATCTAATTTATATTTAGAATCCTATAATCCCTAACAAGTCTTTTAGAATACATAAAATATGTTTTTGAAAATAATTTTTTTCAATAATGCGTTCTGTCTCTTTTCTTCTTCCTTTACAGCTTTCTCACTCTCTTCTTTCTTCCGTAATGATCGCACTCACAGCAACAACAACGACATAGTAAAACAGGTATTTTAGGTTTTCTTTTTAGGGTAGCTGCAGTTAGCAAAAATTGAGGTGCAGGAAATAAAAGAAAGAAACCAAGGAGAGGGTTTGATAGATCATTTTAATTGAGTATTTCATCTGCACCTCTAAGTATTTCGTCATGTAACTCCAATTTCCTAAAATATCCTTAATTAATAATAGGTTTAAAGGTTTAATTTTTTTATTATTGAAATTTTTTGTGCCACCATTAATTCCAGTTCCATTTTCCACCAATTACGAAACATGCACTCATGTCCTGTGCATCCTTCACCCTTCATCCTTCATCCTTCACCTTATACTCCTACACTTTTGAATTACAACTTTTTGATAATATTTTTTCTTTTTTGTGAGTGAGTATTGTCTAAAGATATTTGAGAAAGATTGTTTGACTGCAGTTCGGAGTGATACATCTGTAGCTTGACTCTTTGTGTTGGTGCAGTTTCGGATGTTTTGTTATTAGTTTATTCTTCTTTATGTTTTTGCTAAAGAGAGATGTTAGTATTTGTTTTTAATTTGTGTGCATAGATAGATTTCATGGTTTTTTTGTAATTGATGGAGAGATATTTTATTTTCGTTAATATGTTTGCATGCATCGAAACTGAAGTTATTGAATGTGGAGAAATGAAAAACCGAAATGAACTTAACTATAGAGAGCCGATACATGTTGATCGGATTTAGAGAACCAATATCTGCAGATCGCACGTGGACATCCGATTAATAAAAATTTGGATTTAGATATCTGATATTAAACTTACATTATATTGAATATTCTTTATATTTACCTTATTTACTTCTTATATTAGTTTATTTATTTTTAATACTTCCTTTATTAGTTTAACTTATTTTTTTTATTTTACATGAGTTTATAATGTATTTTTCTATTTAATATAAAATAATTTGTATGAATTTATTAAAATTAATAAAACTGATTTTGAAACAAAATAAAAATAGCCAAATGCATAGGAATCGAATGTGGAGATCCGATGGTGAGAATTCAGATATCAATATCCGAGACATGTTTAATGTTATATATAAAACTTTAATTATATTATTGTTTTAATTATTTTATTAATTTATAATTAATTTTAAAATTATGTATGATTTTGTATTAGTCTATAATAAAATTAGATATTTTTTAATTGATATAATTATTTTTTCTGAATTTATTAAAATTAATAAAACTAATTTAGATTAAAAAAAATTATATGTTACTATCGCATATGTAAATCCAATTATATACATGTTTCTGGAGGAGCTACTTTGTCTCTGGCCTTCAAACCTCAACGGGAAGAAGATTTGTTTGTGTGTGTTGTGCTTGCAACTATTAAACAAAACTCTGAAAACCAAAAACAAGCAAACAACACCATCTAAAGAGACAATGAGATTGGAAGCACCACCTTCGCGTGACGAGCAGTGCAACGACTTCTGTGTGTGCGAGAATGGACGACCTCTGTCGAGAATCAACAATGCAAGAGGAAACGAAGGAGAAGACAGATTGTGTGTTGTTGGATAGATTTGGAAAAAAAGGCAGAAGGAGAAGGTGTTGTGTGACTCTATGTACTGGAAAAAAAATTATGAGATGTGTGCTATGTGACTCTGGATACTGTAAAAATATATGAGATGCGAAGAATGAAAAGGAGATGCGATTAGGAGAGAGAGAAATATTAAAGGAAGAGAGAAAATTTGTGCATTGACCACTAACCATCTTTGACCACTTTTTTTTTTTAGATATTAAAATCTTCTTAATTATGAGTAGTGTGAGTATTTTTAAGAATTTTGGAGGTGTAGACGAAAGACTCTTTTAATTTCGGAACGCTATTTCTGGAACAGTCAATTTTGCTGGAAGGATAATGATATTTAGACAATATTTTTTTGACAATATTTAAACATCATTTACATATTATTTTGTTATTGGTCCATGATAATGTTTATAATTATTATTATTAATTATGGAGTAATTTTGGATTAATCACAAAATAACACATATTGAACTATTGTCAAAAAATGTTATTTAAGTATCATTATCCCTTCCGGAACTGTGTTTCCAGAATGCACATTTCTACTTCCGTATTTTTCTTCCAGAAATCATAGCATCCAGAACTATATTTTCAAGAAAATATTCAACTCAAATATTACTAATATAATTTTCCGAAACTGTACTACAGTTCTGAAAACAGGAATCCGGAAAGCAATTTACCATCCCACCCTTACATAACATGTTTATTTTCATTGAATTTTTTTAATAAAAATAAATATGAATAACTCAGAGAAGATGTGGATAAACGATAAACCAAAATAAAAAGAATGTAAACTGACTGAAATTGATCTAATGTAAACTGGCTCAATTATGTTAATATTGTTGAAATATAATACTACAAAAGCATTAATTCCTCTAAAATTGAATAAAGGCAATAGTGTGAGCCATAGTGACAATGGTCATCTAGAAACTTTAAAGTGTATTTATATTATAAAATAAATTTTAGCTCAGGTATTCTATTATAAAATAAATAATAATATTACCCATGTATGCAAGTTTACCGCAACTAATACATACTGTCTAACTACTATGTATTAGTATTATTAATTTAACTCTTAATCAATAGAAAATTATATTAAAAATAATTTGAAAAATTGTCAACAAGACGTTAAATTAAAAATTACTCTATTATCGTGTTAGCCATTCTATTTCATTTGGGAAATGCAAACTATTATCTGGGCTTTTTCTCTTCTGCACCCCACAATTTTTAACGCACACATAAATTTTTTTAAAATAACTATCTAATCCTTTGCAAAAGTGACTTTTGGATAATCTATTTGAAAATTTTAGAATTTTGAGAATATAATTTCCATAACTAGATTTTAATAACAGATTTTCAAAGCAATATTTCTGGAATGAGATTTCTAGAACGGGATTTCTGAAATGCATAAATTGCATTTTGGAACAAGTTTATCATATAAAATTTTTTGCACAAATTTCCCAGAACATATAAAATGCGTTCTGGAAAGAACTTTTCGAAGCAAACTTTTTTCTTTTAAGCCTATTCTATAGACTGGGTGCATTTAGTAATTATATGTTGCAGGAAGCAAAATACAGAAAACAATCCAAATTTGTTCATAAATTTTTTGCTTGCCCAATTGATTCAAGGATTGGGAAGAACATAAATGCAACAAACAAACATGCATTACAATCCAACCATCACAAAAGAATGATTAAAAAGTTAAAAACAAAATCAATGAACAAACAAAAAAAAAACAAAATGAAAGAGAAATCTAAGATCTAAGACAAGGTGGGTCCCCAACAAATTAAGTGCATGATTTTCTCTACTTTCTCCGTCTTCTTGTCATCAATGTAGTTAGATTCTGTTGGAATATCACTCTTCCCTTTATTCAAACCTTCCAACGTTAACGTTGAAGCCTGTCGTTTAACTTGTTTCTCAGGCAATAATGTTCTCAATGCACTTTCTGATTTGCACATCCTCATGTTACCCTCTTTCTTACAACAAATGTAAAATTCTAATGTCAAAATTGCTTCCTAAATTCTCTATCAAAGAAATTAACAACCTATCTTCATACAACAATGCAATGCAAGAATATATATATATATATATATATATAACTCCTTTTTAAATAACTTTGGTCTCGAATTTAATCGGGAAAGTGAATCTTTGTTGAAAAAATCAGGGTTCAACTCTTAGATTTCTGACGCTTGTGGTTTTGTAATCCAACTATTTTTGTTTTGTCCTTGTTTGTTTGGTGGGTAAAAACTAATTCTTAACAAAAATTACTTATATATATATATATATATATATATATATATTTTTTTTTTTTTTATTTTCTTTGTCAAGAAAGTGTCATCATGTTAACGTGTGTTTTTATATTTAAAAATGAAAATAGAAATAACATAAAAGATATTGTAAGTTAAATGCCATTTTAAAGAATCGTGGACTTTTGCAATAGGTCTTTTTTTTCGAATTTGTCGTATAACTCTCACTTTCTCTTTCAATAAATATCACTATAAGATATTAGATGTTGATTTCTTTCGGGATATATATATATATATATATATATATATATATATATATATATATATATATATTTTGAGGTTAACCACCTTGACCGGATAAAATAATTTTTTTAATATTATATAGGTATAATGTAGCATTCCAAAAATTTTATAAAACTATATAATATCGAATGATAAACATTAGAATATGACAGAACAATTTAAGAATGTAGATAGATTTATAAGTTCACAATTATCTAAAATTGACCATAAATTTAAAATTTTACTTACAAAAGTGTATTTCAAAATAAAGATGACAGTTAAGAAGAAGCCTAAGAACTAGGGACCGTGTCATCACCTTCCAAAGCTTGCTCTAGAGGCACTTCATCTACCTCTGCTCACATCCAATTGGATGATCATTGCAAAAGGAAGAAAACACACATACAAATAAAAAGTAAAAGCATATTCATACAAATAAACAAACACAGCATCTTATCATGTTATGACTCAAACTAGACTCGTCCGGACTTAGAATGAATATCGAACTATGGCGGGTTGTGCATTTGTGGTGGCCTCTACTGCTTTGCAAAGCCATTGCCAATGGGTTTCACCCTACCACACACAAGGTAAGTCCGTTACCACGCAATAGGCCTCCAAGTAGCGCCTACACTAGGACCTCCTACTACTCTCACCACATGCATTAATCTTCTTTAAGTGAGAATGAAAGATCATTAGAGTGTTAGGATAACCCCCAAGACTGAGCTCCTATATTCATTCTAAACACTACAATTATCTCACCAAGAGATCTTACTTTCATATTCAATCTCACAATTTTAATCATATTCTATTTCCCTTTGAATCATAAACATACCATTTTCTATTTATATAATCACGTACAAAGTCATACCAAATCATATATACATCACACATCATCAACCAATCAAGAAAGAAGAAGAAAATAGTAAACTATAACGACACAATTCGCTCAACGCACAAGGTCGCAAGGCGAGACCAGAGGGTTTTCGCATAGCGCACCCTAGCTCGCTATGCGAATCCTCAAACAGAGAACACCCCCTCTCAGAAATTCGCACAGCGACTAAGTTCGTTGTGCGAATTAACCCTCACAAGTTCCAGGCCTCCCACTATGGTAAGGCGCACACTATTTGCTCTTCTATTTAATTGGGAATTTCTTGAACTAGCACAAGTCGCAAAGCATCCTAGATTCGCTATGCGGATCATCAAACAGAGGGAAAATCTTTACAGTAATTCGCATAGCGCACAGAGTCGCTATGCGAATTGCCCTAGGTAGAGAACACCTTCCCAGGGTAGCTCGCTGTGCGAATGAATCCGCACAGCGAGTCTACAGAACCTGCTGTTGGGATAAATCGGCAAGTGTACCGAGTCGCAAAAATAATATAAAATGGTAATACCAAGTATCGTATCCCAGAGGACTCTCGGCGCTGAACAACCGTTATTTTTATATTTAAATTTGATATCAAAACACACCCTTTATGGCTTAGAATGAGCTTAGAATCAAGTAAAACACTTAGTTGAGTCACATGAGAGTCAAAAGTTTTTCTTAGAGATATTATGCTTGTTTTGCATTGTTTTGCAGGGTTTTGATGAGAATTGAAGATGGAAGTAAAAAAGGGAGGACTTAAACTCAAGAAAGAAGGAAAAAAAGGAAGAAAAGAAGAGTCAAAGCCACCGCTCAGTGCTATTTTCCAGCACTGAGCGCCAGATTCGAGGGAGCAGTCACTACCTTTCGCTCAAGCGGTGCCGCTGAACGTCCAGGAGATTAGAGGCAAACCGCTGAGCGGTGAGATGGACCACTGAGCGGTCCTGCGATTAGAGGGAAACCGCTGAGCAGTCAAATTAGGCGCTGAGCGATGGGATGCTAGGCTTGGACTTAAATTCTGTTACTTTTATGCGTTATAAATAGCCCTAGTGCGATCTTCAGAGTAATTCTTTTGGTAGGCAGAGACGTCCAAAGTAGTTCTACACTCCTTGGAGGCGGTTTCTTGGATGCTTAGGCTCCAATTTATCAAATCTAGGGTTTACTCTTCCATTCTTTCATTTAATTCCATCTAGTTTCACCATGTCCATGGTGAACTAAACCCTTTGTTGTTGGGGAACAATATAATCTTTTGAAACTCTCTTATATTGAAATTCTTATTTTATTCATATGCTTATATTATCAATTGTTGGGTTTCTTGTCTATGGTCAATGCTTTTATTGTTTAACACATTCGGTAGAAGATATTTGCCTTTCTTGATACGGAGACGTACGAGGAAGTCATGAACTCATAGGGAATTCCTTGATTAAGCAATATTGCCTAGAGATAGGGGTAGGACGATCAATTGTATTTGCTTCTGTGATATATGCATTGCTAATTACTTAGGGAGACTAGAGATAGGAAACTAGTAGTTAATGATAGGCTCTTTTCGCCGAGAGATCGGGTTTAGGGTAGGCAAAGAAAGTTTGCATGATAATTAGATAATAAAGCGAATTAAATAAGAAAAGTAGATGTAAGAGGGCGGATAAGATGAAATTGTAAACCCCAACAACTCCATTCATTCATATCTTTTCTTTGCCCATTGAATCACTTGCATTTGCTTGTTTATTTTCGTTCTGCATACAACCAAAAAATTATTTCTTTTTCAAGTCTTATAAGATCAATTTACATGAAAGATAAGGCCTAAGAGTCCTTTGGGAGAACGATATTTGGTCTTACCACTTATTATTACTTGATACGATCTGGTACACTTGCCAGGGGTTTAACAAGTTTTTGGCACCGTTGCCGGGACTCGTGGTTTAACTTTTCAAGTAGTGTAAATTGATTAAATTTGACTTGTTTGTATATATTTTGTTCTTGTTTTATTTTTATTATTTTTTTTATAAAAAGTGCTTATAGGGTATTTGTTTCTTGTGCATGCAGGAAACCATTCATACTAGAAGTAAGAAAAACCAGCAACTGCTTCTTGAAGGACTATCAGACAAGAGGGGAAGGAGAGTCAGACGTCCGTCTAGAGAACTGTTTCCTTCTCCTGAGAGACTGTTACAACCCTCACCAGAAGCTCTTACACAAGATCCAGAAGAGATGACAGTTGAGCAACCTCCTCCCAGACGCACACTTAGTGATGCATCAAATGTTGTGGGCCTGTTTCATTTCAACAGTATAGCCATGCCAAGGGATAATACAACCAACATGGTGATGAACCCTGCGTTGATTCATTTGGTACAAGGCAACCAATTTCATGATTTGTCAAATGAGAATCCTTATGATCATTTGACAACATTTAGTGGAATTTGTAATACTATAAAGATGACTGGAGTATCTGATGATCGAGTAAAGCTTAGCTTGTTTCCCTTCTCACTAGGAGGCAATGCTAAGACATGGCTAAACTCCTTTCCAGAAGGAACTTTCACTATGTGGGAGACTGTGGCATCCAAATTCGTGAACAAATATTTTCCACAATCGAAAGTCATTCAAGGAAGGTTGGAGATCTCTTCATTTAAACAAGGCATGGAGGAAACTCTCGGACAAGCATGGGATAGGTTTAAAGTTCTATTGAGGAAGACGCTAGTCCATGGGTTTGACAAGACAACTCTAGTTCTTGCATACCTTGGAGGCCTGAATATGCAGTCAAAGATAATTTTGAATGCTGCAGCCGGAGGCGACATAAGAAGAAAGACTGAGGATGAGGCCTATGATTTGATTGAGAGTATGGCAGATAATGAGGAAACACATAGCGAAAGTGCTGATGTTGTTCAGGAAGCTTCATTGTTACAAAATTATAGTTTAATGATGGAGCAGAACAAGGCAATTGCTCATCAGTTGGAGATAATTACGCAAAAATTATCTGTTTTACCACAGGAAATTATAGAAGCTTCAAGAATCCCAAAGCAGCCTCAATTTATGCCAGTACAAAGGAGTGCAGAGTCTGAACAGATTTTTCAGAGAGTTGTGAATAGGAGTGTGTTATATGTTAATTGTGTGGAGAAAAGTGATGTGAGAGAAGCATGTGAGATTGTTACCAGAAGTGGGAGAGTATTAGAGGAGAGAAGAGTTGAGAAAAGAGAGAAAGAAAAAGAGAGTGTTGAAAAAAGGAGTGATCAGAGGGAGGAGTGTGAGAGAGAGAAAAATATGATGAATAAAAATTTGAGAGATGAGGGAGAATTTCAAGATGAAGAGGTTGTAAAATTGAAAGAGAGGGATTATGAAAAACCCTTGCCTTATCCAAAGACATATTCTAAGAGGGAGAAAGAAAGGCAATTTGAGCGTTTTATGGAGATTTTTAAGAAGTTGGAAATAACCATACCATTTTCTGAGGCACTTCAGCAAATGCCATCATATGCAAAATTTTTAAAAGAACTTCTCATGAAGAAAAGGAAGTATATTGAGAAGGAAACTATTGAGGTGCAAGGGAATTGCAGTGCAGTCATACAGAGGACACTACCTCCTAAATTACAAGATCCAGGGAGTTTTACCATTCCATGTACTATTGGAGAGTTAGAAGTTAGGAAAGCTTTGATTGATCTGGGAGCCAGTATTAATCTAATGCCTCTTTCTATGTTCAAAAAGATTAGAGGATTGGAAATCAAGCCAACAAGGATGACTCTTCAATTAATAGATAGATCCCTTAAATATCCATATGGAGTTGCTGAAGATGTAATAGTCAGGGTAGACAAATTTTTATTCCCAGTGGATTTTGTTATAATGGAGATGGAAGAAAATGGAGATGCACCTTTGATTCTATGAAGACCTTTTATGAAGACAGCCAGGATTGTGATTGATGTTGAAAATGACAAGCTTAAAGTCAGAGTACAAGATGAAGAGGTGGATTTTGATGTGTTCCAAGCAATGTCACATCCTAAAGATGATAAGTCATGCTTTCAAATAGACATTATGGAAGAACTTTGTATGACGCAAGATAATAGAATTCGTGATGCATCAATTCTGGAAAGAACTCTTATTAATGAATGTGAAGATTTAAACGAAGAGGAGGACAAAATGATTGAAGAATGCGTTCAGGATTTGGAGGCAACAGAAGAAATTCCAGCAGAAAAGACTATTTTTGAAAAAATTAAGCCCAAAGAGAAAGCTCAAGAAAGTAAGATTGAATTGAAAGAGCTACCACCGCATTTGAAATATGTTGTTTTGGAAGATAATGGAGGAAAGCCAGTGATTATTAGTACTTCATTATCTCCAAAAGAGGAGGAAAAGTTGGTGGAAGTCTTAAAAGCAAATAAGGGTGCTCTAGGCTAGTCAATTTCAGATCTTAAGGGTATAAGTCCCACATACTGTATGCACATAATTCTTATGGAGGATGATTACAGGCCAGTAGCTCAACCATAGAGGAGACTTAATCCCGTCATGAAAGAGGTTGTGCAAAAGGAAGTATTGAAGTTATTGGAAGTAGGAACTATTTATCCAATTTCTGACAGTAAATGGGTGAGTCTAGTTCAAGTTGTCCCAAAGTAAGGAGGGATGACTGTGATTTATAATGAGAAGAATGAACTTATTCCTACACGGACAGTTACTGGTTGGCGGATGTGTATTGATTACAGGAAATTAAATACAGCTACCAGGAAAGATCATTTTCCTTTACCTTTTATGGACCAGATGTTAGAAAGATTGGCTGGACAAACTTATTATTGCTTCCTAGACGGCTATTCTGGATATAATCAAATTGTGGTAGATCCTGAAGATCAAGAAAAGACAACCTTTACATGTCCTTTTGGTATATATGCTTATAGAAAAATGCCATTTGGATTATGTAATGCCCCTGCCACATTCCAGAGGTGTATGCAAGCAATCTTTGCAGATTTCATGGAGAAAAGCATAGAAGTTTTCATGGACGATTTTTAGTATTTGGGGATTCTTTTAAAAAATGATTGATCAACCTGAATGCTGTTCTTAAAAGATGTGTTCAAACAAATCTTATTTTGAATTGGGAGAAATGCCATTTTATGGTTATAGAAGGAATTGTGTTAGGACACAAGATTTCAGTCAGGGGGATTGAAGTGGATAAGGCAAAAGTGGAGGTTATTGAAAAACTTCCACCACCGACAGACGTGAAAGGAATTCGAAGTTTTCTAGGCCATGCTGGATTCTATCGGAGGTTTATTAAAGATTTTTCAAAGATTGCTAAGCCATTGAGTAATTTGCTTGTTAAGGATACACCATTCGTAATGAGCTTAGAATGAAGTAAAACACTTAAGTTGAGTCATTTGAGAGTCAAAAGATGTTTTTAGAGATATCATGCTTGTTTTGCATTGTTTTGCAGGGTTTTGATGATAATTAAGGATGGAATTGAAGAAGGAAGGTCTTAGACTCAAGGAAGAAGAAGAAAAATGAAGAAAAGAAGAGTCTATGCACCGCTTAGCGTCAAAATGCACCGCTGAGCGCCATAATTCAAGGGAAAGCACTATTTGGCACCCAGGAGATGAAGCTGAGCGTCCAGAGCGATTAGAGGCAAACCGCTCAGCGGTGAAACTGACTGTTGAGCGGTGGCGCGGCTTGAGGGAAACCACTTAGCGATAAAATACGATGCTGAGCGGTGGTCTGCTAGGCTTGGGCCTAAATTCTGTTACTTTTCTGTGCTATATATAGCCCCAATGCGATTTGAGATTTATTCTTTTGACAGAAGAGGACGTCCAGAGCTATTTTACACTCCTTGGAGAAGATTTCTTGGATGCTTAGGCTCCATTTTATCCAATCTAGGGTTTGCTTTTCCATTCTTTCATTGTATTTCATCTAGTTTCACCATGTCAATGGTGAACTAAACCCTTTGTTGTTGGGGAACAATGTAATCTTTTGAAACTCTCTTATATTGAAATTCTTGTTTTATTCATATGCTTGCATATGCTGTTATTATCAATTTTTGGGTTCTTTATCTATGCTCTATGCTATTATCATTTAACTCTTTTGATAAATAGATGTTTGCCTTTGTCGATACGGGGACGTACGGGGAAGTCATGAACTGATAGGGAATTCCTTGATTAAGCAATACCACCTAGGGATAGGGGGTAGGACGATCAATTGTATTTTGCTTCTGTGGAACTTGCATTGCTAGTTACTAGGGGAGACTAGGGATAGTAAGCCAGTAACTAGTAGTAGGCTTTTCTCACTTAGGGTTCAGGTTTAGGGTAGACTAAGAAAGTTTGCATGACAATTAGATAATAAAGCGAATTTAATAAGAAGAGTAAATATAAGAGAGTGAATAAGATAAAATTGTAAACCCCAACAACTCCATTCATCCATATCTTTTTCTTGCCAATTGAATCAATTGCATTTGCATGTTTACTTTTTGTTTTTGCATTCAAACCACAAATTAATTTTCTCTACAAGTCTTACGATATGGATTTACACGAAAGATAAGGCCTTTGAGTCCTTTGGGAGAACGATATTGGGTTTACCAATTATATTACTTGATACGATCTGGTACACTTGCGAGGGTCTTAACAAGTTTTTGGCGCCGTTGTCGGGGACTCGTGGTTTAACTTTTCGAGTAGTGTGAATTGATTGAACTTGACTTGGTGTAATTATTGTAATTATTGTATATATTTTGTTTTTGTTTTATTTTTCTTATCTGTAAAAGTGTTTTTAGGGTTTTTGTTTCTTGTGCATGCAGGAAGCAATACACACTAGAAGTAAGAAAATCCAACAACCTCTTCTTGAAGGTATATCAGATAGGAAAGGAAGAAGATTTAGACGTCCATTAGGTGAATTCTTTCCCTCTCCTGAAAGACTCCTACATTCTTCACCAGAGGCTTTTACACGGAACTTAAAGGAGATGGCGAATCAACCTCCTCCAAGACGCACACTTGCGGATCAGTCTAATGTTGTGGGCCCTTTCCACTTCAACAGCATAGCCATGCCTATAGATCATACAGTTAATATGGTGATGAATCCAACACTAATCCATCTGGTACAAAGCAACCAATTTCACGGATTGTCAAATGAGAACCCATATGATCATTTGACAACATTTAGTGAAATTTGTAACACTGTGAACATGACTGGAGTATCAGACGAAAGAGTAAAGCTTAGCTTGTTTCCATTCTCATTGGGAGGCAATGTTAAAACGTGGCTTAATTCATTTCCTGAAGGAACATTCACTACGTGGGAGACTGTGGCAACCAACTTTGTCAACAAATATTTTCCACAGTCCAAAATTACTCAGGGAAGGTTGAAGATCTCATTATTCAAACAGGGCATGGAGGAAACCCTCGGGCAAGCATGTGATAGGTTTAAAGGCCTATTGCGGAAGACACCGGTCCACGGGTTTGACAAGACTAACCTAGTTCTTGCTTACCTAGGTGGTCTGAACACGCAGTCTAAAATGATGCTGGACGCCTCAACTGGAGGTGATATCAAGAAAAAGACTGAGGAAGAAGCCTATGACTTGATTAAGAGTATGGCTGCTAATGAGCAGGAAACTTTTAATGAGAGGGGCGCACCTGTACAAAAGGGGAGAGTTTTGCATTTGCCAGCAGATAATGCCATACTAGCTCATAATCATCTTCTGACTCAAAAGCTAGATAATTTGACGAAGGTTCTCTCGGAACTTCCAAAGGAGATTAGGAATGTCTCCCAAGCACAACAACTTTGTGATTTTTGTGGTGGTGACCATATTAATGGTCAATGTGCTATGCCAGAGGAAATGCAGCAGGAAGGCAATTACATGGGTAATCCATTCCAGTATAGGCAGGGTAATTTTAACCAAGGCAACTCTAGCCAAGGTTGGAAGAACCACCCTAGTATTGGACAAACTCAGAATAACCCATCTGGGCAATCAGGAAGCTTCTGATAGTAGCAACCATCACCTTTATGGCAACAGGTAAACAGTTTGACAGAGACTGTCAAAAGCTTGAATGATAGATTTAATAAATTTTTGAAGGTTTATGAGTCTTAACAAGCTACTGACCATGCCAGCTTCAGAGCTTTGGAGATGCAAATTATTCAGTTGTCCAAAAGGGTAGAAACCACTGAAAAGAATAAGTTTAGGGCTAACACTAATGTTAACCCTAAGGATGAGTGCAAAGCTATTCTGACAAGAAGTAAAAGTAAGGTAGAGGTGGAAATAATTTATATTGAAAGCAGTGAGGAGGAAGATGAAGAAATGATTAGTAATGAAGAATCTAATGAGCAGGGAAGTAGTGAAGAAGAAGAGGAGGAGAAAGAAGAAGAGAAAGAAAGTCACCGAGAACCATTTAGGGAGATCTTTAATCAGGTGATTGTTGTTCCTTCAGTACTTCCACCAATTCCTGATTACTCCAAGAGGATTAAGTATTATCTTGGAGAGGTAATTGATCTTGATGATGAAGAAGATAAGGAATTTTGTGTTAAGCCTAGAAAGAAGGACCATCCGAAAAAAAGAAAGGATCTAGGGAGTTTAACTCTTCCATGTGTCATCAACGATATGGATATAGGAAGAGCCATGATTGATTCAGGATCGAGTATTAATTTGATGCCCTTCAGTTATTTCAAGAAGATTGGAGGACTAGTATTAAAACCAGCTCAAACTACCCTGACAGTTGCAGATGGTTCTATTAAGAAGCCAGTTGGTAAGGTGGAAGATGCAATTGTTCGAATTGAGTAGCTGGAGTTCTTGATTGACTTTGTAGTTGTTGATATGGCGAATGAGGGAAGAATTCCATTAATATTGGGAAGACCTTTTATGAGGACTTCTAAAATGTTGATGTGTTTCAATGACGGGAAGATGATGTTAAGAGATCAAGAACAAGTGTTGATTTTTGATGGCGCTAAAGAAAGTACAATCAAAATAAAAAAGAGAGCCAGATATAAAAAGTCAAGAAGAAAAATTGCATCTGAAGAAAACACAATAGGTACTGATACTGATAGCTGTAATGTTTTGCAGGTACCTTTAAGTGAAGAAGGGAAAATTATCCATCCTGAACCAAAAGAAGACTCATTCCGACCAGGCATCAAGGTGAAATATAAGAAGGAGTGGGTAATAAAAGAACTGAAGGAGAAATGAGTGGTGGAGATTGAAGCACCATATTCTAGACACACAAAGCAAGTGGATGGAAGAAAGCTGAGGATTTGGTGTACTAAAGACACCAACACGAAGGACAACACGTGATTTTGCTGGAGAAATTTATTTTGTTGTAAAACATTTTTTTTAATTGGTTTAGTATTTTGGACATGTAATTCTTTGGATATTTAAACAATTTTTGGGTAGCATCTACTGAGGGATGCTAATTTTTATGTATCCACTGAAGGATAACAGGAAGTTACACCTACTGATGGGTGTTGGTAAGGATTGCACTTACTGATGAGTGCTGGACAATTTTAGGTCAGGCTCGTGACGTTAAACAAGCGCTACCAGGAGGCAACCCAGTTGATTATTTGTTTGATTTTAAACTCTATCTTAAGTGCATTATATGTTTGCATGTTCATTTGAGAGGGGAAAGGCATGAAATTGAAAAATTGAAGGTTGAAATCAGGTGCTACAGGGTGGAATCATGTAAAAGCAAGCAAAGAAGATAGGAGAAAAATTACCGCCCACCGCTGAGCGGTGGCGGCGAATACCTAGCTCGGGCTTTTAAAAGCTGAGCATTTTTAGGTTTTCTGCACCTTGAAACCTCTTCTTTGCAGTTCGCCCAAGCGGTCTCCTTAAGCTCTAGCACCCAATTTACACCTTCAAAGGTTTTCCAAAGAGATTTCCTCACTTTTTCTTATCACCTATTCACAAAAACCTCATTTTATACCATTCTCTTGTCAAAGTTTGGGGTTTTTGTTGAGGGATTGTGCATTCAAGACGCATTCATCATCAATTAGGAGGAAGTTTAGCAAGCATCTAGTCTTTCCACTCAAGTAAGTTGTGCAATTTCATTCTTAGGGTTTCTAAATTTGAAATTTTATGAAGAACATGCTTAGGAAGATCATAAATTAGGGCTTTTGATTTCTATGCATGATTTGATGAAATAAGAACTTTTTGAACCGATTGAATTGCATGAAACATGAGGAACACTATGTGATTGTACAGGAGAGCAGATTGCTGATGGAGAGAAGGGCCATTTTTATCCCAAACTTGGCTCCTGAATTTGGAGTAGAGATCATGAGGAGAGACTGGGAAAGGCTGGTGATAACGGTTGAAAAATCGTTATTTTCATGCTTATATTGATATCAAAATACATCCTTTATAACTGATAACGGTCTCAAAACCGTTATTTTCATGCATAAATTTGATATTAAATCACACCCTTTGTAGCTTAAAATGAGCTTAGAATCAAGTAAAACTCTTAAGTTGTGTTACATGAGAGTCAAAAGATGTTTTTAGAGATATTATGCTTGTTTTGCATTGTTTTGCAGGGTTTTTGATGAAAATTGAAGATGGCAATGAAGTAGGAAGGTCATAGACTCTAGAATGAAGGAGAAAAAAGAAGAAAAGAAGAGTCTGTGAACCGCTCAGCGGTAAATTCCACCGCTGAGCGTCCTAGTGCAAGGAAAAGTTGTTGTCTGGCGCCCAGGCAGTGACGCTAAGCGTCTAGAGCGACAAGAGGAAAACCGCTCAGCGGTCATTTTAGGCGCTTGGGCGGTGGCGTGTGTTGAGGCAAACCGCTCAGCGGTCATTTTAGGCGCCTGGGCGGTTGTCTGTTTTTATATTTTGGATTATGAGATCTTTCTGTTATCCTTTTGGCTTATATATAGCCCTAGTGCGAATCCAAATGTAATTCTTTTGGCATAGAACAACGTCCACAACAGCTTTACACCTTTTGAGGAGATTTCTTGGATGCTTAGGCTCCACTTTATCAATGCTAGGGTTTGCTTTTCTATTCTTCCATTTAGTTCATCTAGTTTCACCATGATTATGGTGAACTAAACCCTTAGTTGTTGGAGAACAATGTAATCTTTTGAAACTCTCATATATTGAAATTCTTGTTTACTTTATATGCTTGCATATGCTTGATTTATCAATTGTTGGGTTCTTTACCTTTGCTTAATGCTTTTACCGTTTAACTCATTCGGTAAATGTTGTTTGTCTTTATTGATACGGGGGCGTACAATAATGTGTGAACTGGGGAGAATTCCTTGATTATGTTAATACGGCCTAGGGATAGGGGTAGGACGATCAATTGTATTTTGCTTCCGCTCATTATGCATTATTAGTTACTAGGGGAGGCTAGGGATAGCAAGCCGGTAATTAGTAATAGGCTCTTTTCACCAAGGGATTGAGTTAAGGGTAGACCAAGAAAGTTTGCATGGCAATATGATAAATAAGCAAAGTAAATAAGAAGAGTAGATATATGAGGGTAGATAAGATGACATTGTAAATCCCAACAACCTCATTCATTCATAGTTTCTCTTAGTCAATTGAATTCTTGCATTTCCATGTTTATTTTTGTTTTGCATTCAAACCATTCAAATTATTTTCTTTTACTCAAGTCTAAAACAATTTGTTTACACGAAAGATAAGGCCTTAAGAGTCCTCTGGGAAGAACGATATTGGGATTACCGATTTTTATTACTTGATACGATCTGGTACACTTGCCAGGGGTTTAACAATTTTTTGGCGCCGCTGCCGGGGACTCTTGGTTTAACTTTTTTGAGTAGTGTAAACTGATTAACTTTGACTTGATTTTTATGTTTATTTTTATTTTTGTTCTAATAAATGTTTTCTAGGGTTTTGTGCCTAATGTTTGCAGGATGCAGGAAAAGAATTTGATTATATGGGCACTCAATTCTACCAAAATAATTTCAAACACCGGTGGGAACCTCACTCATACATGGATCAAAGCCAATCTGGGCAAGCTGATGAGCAACAAATTACTCCACTTAAGAAAAATACAAATTCTGATGAACTTCTTCAGAGGATCATGAATTTGGAAGTATACCATGTCAAAAGCATAGAGGAGAGTGTAAAGAATGACGAATTTTTTCCACAGGGCATGTATACAAGATATTCTTCTCATAGAAGCATGGAAGAGATGCAACAATATCAGCGGCAACAACAAAATCTCTTTACCAATAGAAACGTGGGAGTATGATCAATAACTATGTCATCAGATAGCTGATGTGACAGAACAAGTCAAAAGCCTTAATGAAAAGTTCAACAAATTTTTGGAGAAGTACGATTCTAAGAGCTATGAAGTTACCTTCAGAAATTTGGAGACACAAATTGATGAGGTTGTTGATGAGGACAAGACAGAGAGAGAGGTGAAAAAGATAGAAGAGATAACATAAAAGGTTGTTGCTGAGGAGAAGATAGATGAAGAAAAGATAGAAGAAGAGGTTGTAAAATTGAAAGAGAGGGAGTATGAAAAACCCTTGCCTTATCCAAAGACATATTCTAGGAGGGAAAAAGAAAAGCAGTTGGAGCGATTTATGGAGATCTTTAAGAAGCTGGAAATAACCATACCGTTTTCTAAAGCACTTCAGCAAATGCCATCATATGCGAAATTTTTGAAAGAACTTCTCATGAAGAAAAGGAAGTATTTTGAGAAGGA
This sequence comes from Vigna reflexopilosa, assembly GCA_027742785.1. Lineage (NCBI taxonomy): Eukaryota > Viridiplantae > Streptophyta > Magnoliopsida > Fabales > Fabaceae > Vigna > Vigna reflexopilosa. The sequence goes on from CM050932.1 coordinate 13,734,286, forward strand.
AACTATTGAGGTGCAAGGAAATTGCAGTGTAGTCATACAGAGAACAATACCTCCTAAATTACAAGATCCAGGGAGCTTTACCATTCAAGTTGTTGAAAGAAAAAAGAAAAATAGAAAATGTGAAAAAATAAACAAGAAAATAAAAAGAGAAAAAAAGAGAAAGTTGAGGGAGAAGAAGAGTGAGAAAAAGAGGAAGAGAGGAAAGAAGAAAAGATGATATGAAGAGCCCCTTCCTCTTCAAAAGAAATATCATAGGAAAGAAAAGAAATTTATGTGCTTTATGGAGATCTTCAAGAAATTGGAGATTAAAGTTCCTATGATTGAAACATGGAAACAAGTGCTTGGTGTTATTAATTTTCTGAAGATATTCAGCAGGAAGATGAAAAAGAAAAGAATATCAAGCAAGGAGAGTATCAACACCTACTGATGGGTGTTTGAGCTTTACCGGGTCAAGCTAATGACGTTAAAAGAGCGCTTACTGGGAGGCACCCCAGTGATTGTTGTACATTAATTTTCTTTTACTCGGACTTGTAAAGATTGGTATATTTGAACAATTTTTGGGTAACATCTACTGAGGGATGCTAAATTTTATGTATCTACTGAAGGATACAGGAAGGTACACCTACTGATGGGTGTTGGAAGGATTTGCACTTACTGACAAGTGCTACAAAGGTTTGGGTCAGGCTCGTGACGTTAAACAAGCGCTACTTGGGAGGCAACCCAGTTGATTGATTTATTATTGTTGCATGTTTTAATACTGTTCTAGTTGCATTTAGGGCTTAATTGTTGCATAAGTGAGTAAAGTGAGTGGGAATTGTATTTAGGGTTTAATTGTTGCATTTTATAAAATCCATTCTCTATCACTTTTGCATCATTCTATAATCCAAGTTTGGGGTTTTTGAGAGAGCACTGCATTTTGGTGTCATTCATCATCAGTTATAAGAATTTTGCATACATTCAAGGTCTCTCCACCCTAAGGACAGGTTGTTATTGCCGAGATGATCATAGGCATGTACGACACACCTCCTGCTCATAGGTGGACGATGGATGAGTTCAACAATAGAATGGCATGGCCAGAGCACGCACAGGGAATGGAGCTGGAGCAGCTGAAGCTCTAGTCATGGAGAAAGATGACGAGGATGATAATTTTGAGGATGCAGAGGCTGGAGATGATGAGGACTCAGATGAGGACATGGAGTAATATGGCATCTACTGATGGATGTCAGTGCATTAGAGAAGGGTTTTATCTTTCTTTTAATTCTGCACTTTGAATTTTTAGAATAGGTTGAATTTTGTTGAGTAGTGTAGGTGTCTGTGCTTGGCTTGAACACCGTTTCTGATCATGGTTTGATTGTTATTGCATGATGAGTTTTATCAATGATGATTGGATGTGGATGACGATTGAGTTTGTTTTGCATGTTGATATCCAGGTGAATGATTCAGTAACTGTGTGGACAAATGCGTAGTGATTTATGATTGTGATTGTGATGCTAAGCAGGATAAATGAATGATGTGTGAGAAAGCATGTTGTGTGAGGTCTTGAGCTCCAGAGTTTTCACTGCTATATGTACTGTTCACAGGGAATCATGAATGATATTGCCTTAGTCTTGATAATTGATTGATTTGCATGCTTATGTTATATGATCAAGGCCATGTTTGGAAGCCCTTATTTAGCCAAATTTTCACCCAAAAAGTTTAAAATTTTATACCCTTTTTGAACCATGGCCTTAAACAGGATGAGAACCCTTGATTTGAAATTATTTATCTTGAGTAGGGTTGAGAATAATCTTATGTGATGAAAAGGTTCAAGTTTGGGGTTGTATGGGGAAAGTTGAAAGGCAAAAGAAAAACATTGAGTTCAAGTATTGAAAAGAAAAATGCATGAGTAAAGAAGGAAAGGAAAAAATAAAAGCATGAAAAAGGAACTCAATGCAAAATTGATAAAAAGGGAAGAAGTTGGGAATAAAGGAGTTTGTTGATAGAGAAAAATTAAACTTGAACCTTTTCAATAATGAAATAGCTCTCTTAACTCAAGGATTTTGCAATCTAGAAAAACCAAAGTTTCTTGAAATCCATGTTTACATCTATGCTTAGTGAATTGATCATTCATGAATAAAACATCTGTTGGGAAATATTGAAGTAGGTGAACTAGATTGGATTGAAAGCATGCTTGCATTTTGGTATGATTCCACTGAAAATCTAAATTGGAAAATAACTTGTCATGAAGAAAAGGGTTTTGAAAAGTGTAGAACTATTTGATGAAAAAATTGGAAGGCCAAGTTTTGTTTTGTTTTGCTTGAGGACAAACAAAGTTTTAAGTTTGGGGTTGTGATAACGGTCTCAAAACCGTTATTTTCATGCATAAATTTGATATTAAAACACACACTTTGTAGCTTAAAATGAGCTTAGAATCTAGTAAAACTCTTAAGTTGTGTTACATGAGAGTCAAAAGTTGTTTTTAGAGATATTATGCTTGTTTTGCATTGTTTTGCAGGGTTTTTGATGAAAATTGAAGATGGCAATGAAGTAGGAAGGTCATAGACTCAAGAATGAAGGAGAAAAAGGAAGAAAAGAAGAGTCTGTGAACCGCTCAGCGGTGGAAAAGTTGTTGTCTGGCGCACAGGCGGTGACGCTTAGCGTCTAGAGCGACAAGAGGCAAACCGCTCAACAGTCATTTCAGGCGCCTGGGCGGTGGCATGTGTTAAGGCAAACCGCTCAGCGATCATTTTAGGCGCCTGGGCGGTTGTCTGTTTTTATATTTTGGATTCTGAGATCTTTCTGTTATCTTTTTGGCTTATATATAGCCCTAGTGCGAATCCAAATGTAATTCTTTTGCAGAGAACAACGTCCACAACAGCTTTACACCTTTGGAGGAGATTTCTTGGATGCTTAGGCTCCACTTTATCAATTCTAGGGTTTGCTTTTCGATTCTTCCATTTAGTTCATCTAGTTTCACCATGATTATGATGAACTAAACCCTTAGTTGTTTGGGAACAACGTAATCTTTTAAAACTCTCATATATTGAAATTCTTGTTTACTTTATATGCTTGCATATGCTTGATTTATCAATTGTTGGGTTCTTTACCTTTGCTTAATGTTTTTACCGTTTAACTCATTCGGTAGATGTTGTTTGTCTTTATTGATACGGGGACGTACAGTAATGTCATGAACTGGGGAGAATTCCTTGATTATGTTAATACCGCCTAGGGATAGGGGTAGGACGATCAATTGTATTTTGCTTCCGCTCATTATGCATTATTAGTTACTAGGGGAGGCTAGGGATAGCAAGCCGGTAATTAGTAATAGGTTTTTTTCACCAAGGGATTGGGTTAAGGGTAGACCAAGAAAGTTTGCATGACAATATGATAAATAAGCAAAGAAAATAAGAAGAGTAGATATATGAGGGTAGATAAGATGACATTGTAAACCCCAACAACCTCATTCATTCATAGTTTCTCTTAGTCAATTGAATTCTTGCATTTGCATGTTTATTTTTGTTTTGCATTCAAACCATTCAAATTATTTTCTTTTACTCAAGTATAAAACAATTTGTTTACATGAAAGATAAGGCCTTAAGAGTCCTCTTGGAAGAACGATATTGGGATTACCGATTTTTATTACTTGATACGATCTGGTACACTTGCCATGGGTTTAACAATAGCTTAGAATGAGCTTAGAATCAAGTAAAACACTTAAGTTGAGTCATTTGAGAGTCAAAAGTTATTTTTAGAGATATTATGCTTGTTTTGCATTGTTTTGCAGGCTTTTGATGAGAATTGGAGATGAAAGGAAAGAAAGGTTGAAGATCAAACGGTTGCAGCGCAGAAAAGTCAACCAAAATGCAGAACAGTCAACCAGTCAACATGAAAAGTCAACTAGTCAACCAAAAAATTCAACCAGTTGACCATATTGCAATTGACCATATTGCAGTAGACCAGCGCCCAGCGGTGAAAATGACCGCCGGGCGGCGGCCAGATTCGAGGGAAAGCGCTGGGCGGTGAAATATGACGCCGGGCGGTGGTGCGACTGATGGGAAAACGCTAGGCGGTCAAATTAGGCGCCGGGCGGTTGTCAGATGGGCCTGAGCTTAAATTTTGTTACTTTTCTTGGTTATAAATAGCCCTAGTGCGAGTTTAGATGTATTCTTTTGACAGAGAGGGGCGGCCAGACCTAATTTTAACTCCTTGGAGAAGATCTCTTGGATGCTTAGGCTCCTTTTTATCCAATCTAGGGTTTGTTTTTCCATTCTTCCATCATTTTTCATCTAGTTTCACCATGACAAGGGTGAACTAAACCCTTTTGTTGTTGGGGAACAATGTAATCTTTTGAAACTCTCTTTTATTGAAACTCTTATTTATTTATATGCTTGTCGTATGCTTTGATTATCAATTATTGGGTTTCTCACCTGCGCTTAATGCTTTTATCGTTTAACTCATTCGATAATTGTTGTTTGTCTTTATTGATACGAAAACGTACGGTACTGTCATGAACTGGGGGAAATTCCTTGATTAAGCAATACCGCCTAGGGATAGGGGGGTAGGACGATCAATTGTTTTGGCTTCCGTTTATAATGCATTATTAATTACTAGGGGAGGCTGGGGATAACAAGCCAGTAATTATTAATAGGCTCTTTTCGCCGAGGGATCGGGTTAAGGGTAGACTAAGAAAGTTTGCATGATAATTAGATAACAAAGCAAATTAAATAAGAGGAGTAGATAAGAGAGAGCGGATAAGATGAAATTGTAAACCCCAACAACTCCATTCATCCATAGTGTTTTTCTCGTCAATTGAATCAATCACATTTGCATGTTTACTTTTTGTTTCTTGCATTCAAACCAATTAATTTTTCTTTACAAGTCTTACGATTTCAATTTGCACGAACGATAAGGCCGGCGAGTCCTTTGGGAAGAACGATATTGGGTTTACCAATTATATTACTTGGAACGATCTCGTACACTTGGCAGAGTGTTAACAAGTTTTTGGCGCCGTTGCTGGGGACTCGTGGTTTAATTTTTTCGAGTAGTGTAAATTGATTAAATTTGAGTTGATTTGTTTTTATGTTTATTTTTATTCTTGTTCTAATAAATGTTTTCTACGGTTTTGTGCCTAATGTTTGCAGGATGCAGTACGGACAAGAGTTTGATTATATGGGCACTCAGTTCTACCAAGATGAATTCAACCACTGGTGGGAACCTCACTCAAACTTGGATCAAAGCCAGAATGGGCGAGATGTTAAGCAACAACTCTCTAGGCCAAAAGAAACGTTGGGGGAAGCTGAACAACGTTTACGGCAGGAACTATTCTCTGTGCCAAAAGAAATGTTGGGGGAAGCTGAACAAGTTTTACGGCAGAAACTATTCTCCTTGCCAAAAGAAATGTTGGGGGAAGCCCAACAACGTTTACGGCGGGAAGCCGAACAATGTTTACAACAAAAACAATCTTCTGTACGAAGAGAAACATTGGGAGAAGCTGAAGAACGTTTATGGCAGGAACAACTCTCTTGCATGCTGAAGTCTCTGGGTATTAGGGTTAATACTGAAGTTAACCGTAAAGATGAATGTCAAGCCAGTATCTCTAAAAATGATAAGGTTGTTGAGGAGGAGAAGATAGAGGAAGAAGAGATAGAGATATATGAGGAGAAGATAGAGGAGGAAAAGATAGAAAGAGATGATGAGAAAATAGAGGAAAAAAAGAGAGAAGAGATAAAAACAGAAAAGGTTGTTGATGAGGAAAAGATAGAGATAAAAGAGGAAAAGATAGAGGAGATAGAAACAGAAAGGTTGAGTGAGGAAGAGAATGAAGTGGTTGAGAGAAAACAAAAAAAAAAGTGCGAAAATAAGAAAGAAAAAATAAGAGAAAATAAAAGGAGAAAGTTAGAGGAGGAGAAGAGTGAGAAAAAGTGGAAGAGAGGAAAGAAGAAAAGATCATATGAAAAACCTCTTCCTCATCCAAGGAAGTATCATAGGAAGAGAATGAATCTCAAGTGCTTTACGGAGATCTTCAAGAAATTAGAGATTAAAGTTCCTATGATGGAGACATGGAAACAGGTGCTTGGTGTTATCAACTTTCTGAAGAAATTCAGCAGGAAGAAGAAGAAGAAAAGAATATCAAGCAAAGGGAGTATCAACACCTACTGATGGGTGTTTGAACTCTACTGGGTCAAGCTAATGACGTTAAAAGAGCGCTTACTGGGAGGCACCCCAGTGATTGTTGTACATTAATTTTCTTTTACTTGGGCTTGTAAATATTGGTATTTTTGAACAATTTTTGGGTTCCATCTACTGAAGGATGCTAAATTTTATGTATCTACTGAAGGATACAGGTAAGTACATCTCCTGAAGGGTGTTGGGAATCATTTACTGATGAGTGCTAGAAAGGTTTGGTTTAGGCTCGTGACGTTAAACAAGCGGTACTTGGGAGGCAACCCAATGATTGATTTATTATTGTTGCATGTTTTGATATTGTTCTAGTTGCATTTAGGGCTTAATTGTTACATAAGTGAATAAAGTGAGTGGGAATTGTATTTAGGATTTAATTGTTGCATCTTAGAAAATCCATTCTCTATCACTTTTGCATCATTCATAATCCAAGTTTGGGGTTTTTGAGAGAGCACTGAATTTTGGTTTCATCCATCATCTGTTATAAGAATTTTGCATACATTCAAGGTCTCTCCACCCCAACGACAGGTTGTTATTGTCGAGATGATAATAGGCATGTACGGCACACCTCCTGCTCATAGGTGGACGATGGATGAGTTTCATGGAGCTATGGCTTGGCCTCAGGAACAGACAGAGGGCAGTGGGTCTGGAGCAGCTGGAGCACCAGGCGGAGGTGATGACCAGGAGGATGATGATTTTGAGGATGCTCAAGCTGGTGATGGGTACGACTCAGATGAGGATATGGATTGATATGGAATCTACTGATGGATGCCTGCACTTACTTATACAGGGATTTTTCTTTCACTTTTGCATTTTGAATTCTTAGAATAGGTTGAATTTTTTTTTTTTTTATCTTCAGTGTTTATGCTTGGCTTGAAGACTTTTCTGACAATGTTTGACTGAATGACATCCATGATAAGTCTATTTAATGATGATTGGATGTGAATGATAATTGATTTGTGTTGCATGTTGATATCCAAGTGACAAAGTTCACTAGCAATGTGAACAGATGTGTGATGAATTATGATTGTGGTTATGATGCTAAGCAGGGTGTGTGAATGAATGAAATGTGAGAAAGCATGTTGTATGAGGTATTGAGCTCCAGAGTTTTCATTGTTGTATGTATTGTTCACAGGAAAACATGAATGATATTGCCTTAATCTTGATGATTGATTGAATTGCATGTGTATGTCATATGATCAAGGCCATTTTTGAAAGCCCTTTTCTAGCCAAATTTTCACCCAAAGTGTTTGAAATATTATACCTTTTTGAACCTTAGCCTTAAAACAGGATGAGAACCCTTGATTTGAAATTCTTTACCTTGAGTTGGGTTGAGCTTAACTGTATGTGTTGACAAGGTTCAAGTTTAGGGTTGTATGGGGGAAATTAAAAGGCAATTTGAAAAGCATTGAGCTCAATTGTGAAGAAAGAAAAATGCATGAGAAAAAGAAAAGAAGAAAAGAAAAGCATGTAAGATAAGCTCAATGTAAAAATAAAAGAAAAAGGGAGAAGTTGGGAATAAGTGAGATTGGTGAGATAGAGAGTTGTGCTTAAACTTTGAATTTTATTGTAGCTCTCTTAACTCAACGATTTTGCATTCCAGAAAAACCAATTTTTCTTGTTAGCCCAGCCTCAATGCAAGCTTTAGAAAAGTCCTTATGATGGAATTTGCATGTGACGATTTTGATTGTTTTAGATGAATGACAATTTTGTTTCATGTGACCTGTGAATAATAGAGGGATAGAGTGTCACCTTAAACACTTGAGTGATTGAGTGAAACACTTGCTTGGTGAGAATTGATAAATTTCATGCTTACATTTTATCTTAGTGGATTGATCATTTCATGAATATAACATCTGTTGAGAAATATGTTATCATATGAACTGAATTGAATTGAAAGCATGCATGCATCTTGATTTGATTCCACTAAAAATTTGAAATTGAGTAGTCCTTGTCATAAATGTTAGGAGTGTTGAACTATTGGATGAAAAAGTGGAAAGCCAAATTTTGTTTTGTTTGCTGGAGGACAAGCAAAGTTTTAAGTTTGGGGTTGTGATAACTGTTGAAAAACAGTTATTTTCATGCTTCATTTGAGATCAAAATACAACCTTCAAGGCTCAGAATGAGCTTAGAGTCAAGCAAAACACGTAAGTTGAGTCAGTTGAGAGTCAAAAGCTGTTTCTAGAGGTATTATGCTTGTTTTACATTGTTTTGCAGCGTTTTTGATAAGAATAAAATATGGGATTGAAGATGGAAGGTCTTAGACTCAAGGAAGAAGAAGAAACATGAAGAAAGGAAGAGTCTAGGAACTGCCCAGCGCCAAAATCCAACGTTGGGTGGCCAAAAACGAGGGGAAGCCACTGTTTGGCGCCCAGGCAGTGCAGCCAGGCGGTTTTGCGATATGAGGCAAACCGCCGGGCGGTACAACTCACCGTCGGGCGGTAGCGCGATAAAGGGGAAACCGCCGGGTGCCAAAGTGTGACGCCGGGCAGTTGTCTACTGGGCTTGGGCCTAAATTTTGTAACGCTCCTCAGCTATAAATAGCCCTAGTGAGAGTTTAGATGTATTCTTTTGACAGAGAGGGGCGACCAGACCTAATTTTCATTCCTTGGAGAAGATCTCTTGGATGCTTAGGCTCCTTTTTATCCAATCTAGGGTTTGTTTTTCCATTCTTCCATCATTTTTCATCTAGTTTCACCATGACAATGGTGAACTTAACCCTTTTGTTGTTGGGGAACAATGTAATCTTTTGAAACTCTCTTTTATTGAAACTCTTATTTATTTATATGCTTGTCATATGCTTTGATTATCATTTATTGGGTTTCTCACCTGCGCTTAATGCTTTTATCGTTTAACTCATTCGGTAATTGTTGTTTGTTTTTATTGATACAGGAACGTACGGTACTGTCATGAACTGGGGGAAATTCCTTGATTAAGCAATACCACCTAGGGATAGGGGTAGGACGATCAATTGTTTTCGCTTCTGTTTATAATGCATTATTAATTACTAGGGGAGGCTAGGGATAGCAAGCTAGTAATTATTAATAGGCTCTTTTCGCAGAGGGATCGGGTTAAGGGTAGACTAAGAAAGTTTGCATGATAATTAGATAACAAAGCAAATTAAATAAGAGGAGTAGATAAGAGAGAGCGGATAAGATGAAATTGTAAACCCCAACAACTCCATTCATCCATAGTCTTTTTCTCGTCAATTGAATCAATCGCATTTGCATGTTTACTTTTTGTTTCTTGCATTCAAACCAATTAATTTTTCTTTACAAGTCTTACGATTTCAATTTGCACGAACGATAAGGCCCACGAGTCCTTTGGGAAGAACGATATTGGGTTTACCAATTATATTACTTGGAACGATCTGGTACACTTGCTAGTTTGTTAACAGTTGTCAAATGATAATCCTTATAATCATTTGACTATTTTTGGTGAAATTGGCAAAACCGTCAAGATGAACGGAGTTTCGGATGACAGGGTCAGACTCAACTTGTTTCCTTTATCTTTTGGAGGAAACGCTAAAGATTGGTTGCATTCATTCCCAAAATGTACTTTCAGAAATTGGGAGGCTGTGGCAAAACAATTTGTCACCAAATTCTTTCCGCAGACAGAGATCAATCAAGGGAAGCTGGAAATTTCTTCATTCAAGAAAGGAATGGAAGAAACTCTTGGACAAGGTTGGGACAAATTTAAAGGCCTGTTGAGGAAGTCCCCAGTCCATGGGTTTGACAAGACCTCTTATATACTTGCTTTCCTTGGAGGCCTAAACACTCAGTCAAAGATGATGCTAAATGCTTCAGCTAGAGGCAGCATAAACAGAAAGACTGAAGATGAGGCCTACGCACTGATTGAAGACATGGCTATGAATGAAGTGACGCAAAGTGAAAGGGGTGTACAAAAAGGAGGACCTTTGCATCTTCCTGCTGATTATGCTATGGCTGCTCAGAATCATCTCCTTACTCAAAAACTGGATAAGCTAACAAAGGTCCTTTTTGAACTTCCAAAGGGGATAAGGAATATCTCTCAAACTCAACAACTTTGTGATCTATGTGGTGGTGACCATATTAATGGTCAATGTGCTTTTCTCGAAGAAATGTAGCAGGAAGTCAACTACATGGGAAATCAATTCCAATAGAGGCAAGGTAACGTTAACCAAGGCAATTCTAGCCAAGGTTGGAAGAACCACTCGAGCGTTGGACAAAATTAGAATAGTTCTTCTGGGCAAGTAGGAAGCTTCCGGCAGCAACAACTGTCACCTTTATTGCAGCAGGTGAGCATCTTGACAGAGACTGTTAGAGGCTTAAATGACAGATTCGATAAATTCTTGAAGGTTTACGAATCTCAACAAGCTAGTGACCAAGCCAGCTTCAGAGCATTGGAGACACAGATTGGGCAGCTGTCAAAAAGGGTAGAAACCACCGAGAAGAATCAGTTTAGGGCCAACACTAATGTTAACCCTAAAGAGGAGTGCAAAGTTGTTCTGACAAGAAAAAGGAAAACAGAAAGGGAAATAATTGTTATTGAGAGCAGCGAGGAAGAAGGTGAATAGATGATGAGTGCTGATAATTTTAACAAGCAGAAAAGCAGCGAAGATAAAGAGAAAGAGAAAGAGAGTCACCGAGAGCCATTCAGGGAAATTTTTAATCAGGTGACTGTTACTCCTTTAGTGCTTCCGCAAATTCCTGATTATGATAAGAGGATCAAGTACTATCTTGGAGAGGTAATTGATCTTGATGATGAAGAAGATCAGGAAAGGGGTGTTAAGCCTAGGAAGAAGGACCATTCACCAAAATTGAAGGACTCAGGGAATTTGACTCTTCCTTGTGTTATTAATAATGTGAGTATAGGGAGAGCCATGATCGATTCAGGATCAAGTGTTAATTTGATGCCCTTTAGTGATTTCAAAAAAATTGGAGGGCTAAAATTAAAACCAGTTAATACCACCCTGACAGTTGCGAATGGATATAATAAGAAGCCAGTTGGTATGGTGGAGAACGCAATTGTTCAAATTGAGGAGTTAGAGTTCTTGATTGATTTTCTGGTAGTGGACATGGCAAATGAAGGAAGAATTCCATTAATTTTGGGAAGACCTTTCATGAGGACTTCTAAAATGGTGATACGTGTCCATGATGGGAGAATGCTGTTAAAAGATCAAGACCAAGTGCTAATTTATAGTGGCTCTAAAGAAAACATAATGAGAATAAGAAGAAGATCCAGATATAAAAGGGCCAGAAGTGAATCTGTAAGAGAGGAGAACATCACAGGTATTGATCATCATAATAGTTGTAATATTTTGCAGATATTTGAGGAGAAGAAGGTAGACAAAGGAGAGTCAACCCATTCAGAGGACACACCATTCTTACATGGCATGGTAGTAAGATATAAAAGCAGGAAGTGGATTGTGAATAGAAAGCTTAAGGAGAAAGGAATGGTGGAGATCAGAAGGCCATACTCCACAGCAATTCGAAGAGTGGACAGAAGACAGTTGAAGAGTTGGGGTGATGAAGATCCCAACGTGAAGAAGAAGATTTGATTTGCTGGAGAGCATATTTTGTATTATAAAACATTCTGTTTATTTTTATTTGTCTGATTGGACATGTAATTTTTGGAGTTTTGAACAATTTTTGGGTAGCGTCTACTGGGGGATGCTAATCTTTATGAAGTTATTGAAGAACACAGGATAGTACACCTATTGAAGGGTGTTGGGAGGCACTTGTTAACAAGTGCTAGAACAGGTTGAGGTTAGGCTCGTGACGTTAAACAAGCGCTACTAGGAGGCAACCTAGATTCCTTCTTTCACTTTTGCATTTTTAATTCTTAGAATAGGTTGAATTTTTATTTTTATTTTATTGTTTATGCTTGGCTTGAATACTTTTCTGACAATGTTTGACTGAATGACATGCATGATAAATCTATTTGATGATGATTGGATGTGAATGATAATTGAGTTGTGTTGCATGTTAATATCCAAGTGACAAAGTTCACTAACAATGTGAACAGATGTGTGATGAAGTATGATTGTGGTTAGGATGCTAAGCAGGGTGTATAAATGAATGATGTCTGAGAAAGCATGCTGTGTGAGGAATTGAGCTCTAGAGTTTTCATTATTGTATGTATTGTTCACTGGAAAACATGAATGATTTTACCTTAATCTTGATTATTGATTGAATTGCATATGACTATCATATGATCAAGGCCATTTTTGACAACCCTTCTCTAGCCAAATTTTTCACCCAAAGTGCTTGAAATACTATACCCTTTTTGAACCTTAGCCTTAAACAGGATGAGAACCCTTGGTTTGAAATTCTTTACTTTGAGTTGTGTTGAGCTTTACTGTATGTGTTGACAAGGTTCAAGTTTGGGGTTGTGTGGGGGAAATTGAAAGGCAATTGAAAAGTGTTGAGCTCAATTGTGAAGATAGAAAAATGCATGAGAGAAAAAAAAAGCATGGAGGATGAACTCAATGTAAAAATAAAAGAAAAGGGAAGAAGTTGGGAATAAGTGAGATTGGTGAGATAGAGAGTTGCACTTAAACTTTGAATATTATTGTAGCTCTCTTAACTCAAGGATTTTGCATTCCAGAAAAACCAATTTTCTTGTTAGCTCAGCCTCAATACAAGCCTTGGAAAAGTCCTTGTGATGGCAGTTGCATGTGAAGATTTTAATTGTTTGAGATGAATGACAATTTTGTTCATGTGACCTGTTAATAATAGAGGGATGGAGTGTCACCTTAAACACTTGAGTGATTGAGTGAAACATTTGCTTGGTGAGAATTGATAAATTTCATGCTTACATTTTTGCTTAGTGGATTTATCATTCATAAATGTAACATCTGTTGAGAAATATGTTATCATGTGAACTAAATTGAATTGAAAGCATGCATGCATCTTGGTTTGATTCTACTGAAAATCTGAAATTGAGTAGTTCTTGTCATAAATGTTAGGAGTGTTGAACTATTGGATGAAAAAGTGGAAAGCCAAGTTTTGTTTTGTTTGCTTGAGGACAAGCAAAGTTCTAAGTTTGGGGTTGTGATAACGGTTGAAAAACAGTTATTTTCATGATTCATTTGAGGTTAAAATACAACCTTCAAGGCTTAGAATGAGCTTAGAATCAAGCCAAACACGTAAGTTGAGCCAGTTGAGAGTAAAAGGTGTTTCTAGAGGTATTATGCTTGTTTTGCATTGTTTTGCAGCGTTTCTGATGAATATGAAAAATGGATTAAAGATGGAAGGTCTTAGACTCAATAAAGAAGAAGAAACATGAAGAAAAGAAGAGTCTAGGAACTGCCCAACGCCATAATCCAACGCTGGGCGGCCAAATGCGAGGGGCAGCCACTGTCTAGCGCCCAGGCGGTGCAGCCAGGTGGTTTTGCGGTACGAGGCAAACCGCCGGGCGGTGCAACTCACCGTCGGGCGGTGGTGCGATTAAGGGGAAACCGCTGGACGGTTGTCTGCTGGGCTTGGGCCTAAATTTTGTGACGTTCTTCAGTTATAAATAGCCCTAGTGTGAGTTTAGATGTATTCTTTTGACAATAGGGGGCGGCTAGACCTAATTTTCACTCCTTGGAGAAGATCTCTTGGATGCTTAGGCTCCTTTTTAACCAATCTAGGGTTTGCTTTTCCATTCTTCCATCATTTTTCATCTAGTTTCACCATGATAATGGTGAACTTAACCCTTTTGTTGTTGGGGAACAATGTAATCTTTTGAAACTCTCTTTTATTGAAACTCTTATTTATTTATATGCTTGTCGTATGCTTTGATTATCAATTATTGGGTTTCTTACCTGCGCTTAATGCTTTTATCGCTTAACTCATTCGGTAATTGTTGTTTGTCTTTATTGATACGGGAACGTACAATACTGACATCAAATGGGGAAATTCCTTGATTAAGCAATACCACCTAGGGATAGGGGGTAGGACGATCAATTGTTTTTGCTTCCGTTTATAATGCATTATTAATTACTAGGGGAGGCTAGGGATAGCAAGCCAGTAATTATTAATAGGCTCTTTTCGCCGAGGGATCGGGTTAAGGGTAGACTAAGAAAGTTTGCATGATAATTAGATAACAAAGCAAATTAAATAAGAGGAGTAGATAAGAGAGAGCAGATAAGATGAAATTGTAAACCCCAACAACTTCATTCATCCATAGTCTTTTTCTCGTCAATTGAATCAACTGCATTTGCATGTTTACTTTTTGTCTCTTACATTCAAACCAATTCATTTATCTTTACAAGTCTTACGATTTCAATTTGCACGAACGATAAGGCCTGCAAGTCCTTTGGTACACTTGCCAGAGTGTTAACACATATGCTGTTATTATCAATTGTTGGGTTCTTTATCTTTGCTCTATGCTATTATCATTTAACTCATTTGATAAATAGATGTTTGCCTTTGTCGATACGGGGACGTACGGGGAAGTTATGAACTGATAGGGAATTCCTTGATTAAGCAATACCACCTAGGGATATGGGGTTAGGACGATCAATTGTATTTTGCTTCTGTGGTACTTGCATTGCTAGTTACTAGGGCAGACTAGGGATAGTAAGCCAGTAACTAGTAGTAGGCTCTTCTCACCGAGGGATCGGGTTTAGGGTAGACTAAGAAAGTTTGCATGACAATTAGATAATAAAGCGAATTTAATAAGAAGAGTAGATATAAGAGAGTGGATAAGATGAAATTGTAAACCCCAACAATTCCATTCATCCATATCTTTTTTTTGCCAATTGAATCAATTGCATTTGCATGTTTACTTTTTGTTTTTGCATTCAAACCACAAATTAATTTTCTCTACAAGTCTTACGATATTGATTTACATGAAAGATAAGGCCTTTGAGTCCTTTGGGAGAACGATATTGAGTTTACCAATTATATTACTTGATACGATCTGGTACACTTGTCAGGGTTTTAACAGTGCAAGCATTTAACGTTTTGAACAAAAGTTTGATTTTTGCTCCAGTTAATGTGGCTCCAGATTGGAATAAAGAATTTGAGCTTATGTGTGATGCTAGTGACTATGCCATAGGTGTTGTGTTGGGTCAAAGAAGAGAAAGGGTATTCCATGTTATTTACTATGTTAGTAAAGTTTTAAATGAAGCCCAACTGAATTATGCTACTACAGAAAAATAATTTTTGGCTATAGTCTATGCATTGGAGAAATTTAGATCTTATCTTATCGGATCTAAAGTGATTATCTATACGGATCATGCGGCTATAAAGTATTTATTGACAGAGCCAGATTCAAAGCCACGTTTAATTAGATGGGTGCTTTTATTACAAGAGTTTGATGTAGGGATTTATGATAAAAAGGGAAGTGAAAATCTAATTGCTGATCATTTATCTCGGCTAGTCAACATTGAAGTAACAAGCAAGGAGAAAGAAATCTGGGAGTCTTTTTCAGATGAAACTCTCTTGTACATTCAGCAAAGGCCATGGTTTGCTAACTTGGCCAACTTTAAAGTTGCATGAGTTATTCCTGAAGAATTGAATTGGCAACAGAAAAAGAAGTTCTTACATGATGCTAGGCAGTTTATATGGGATGATCCGTATTTATTCAAGATTGGAGCAGATAATCTTTTGAGGAGATGTGTAATGACAGAAGAAGCAGAAGGAATTCTGTGGCATTCTCATAATTTCCCTTATGGAGGTCATTATAATGGAGAGCGAACTGCTGCAAAAATTCTTCTATAAGGATTTTATTGGCTGACTTTGTTTAAAGATGCTCATAATCATGCCAGGAATTGTGACAAATGTCAAAGGATAGGGACTATTTCACGAAGACACGAGATGTTGTTGCAAGGCATTTTGGAAGTTGAAGTCTTTGACTGTTGGGGTATCGATTTTGTTGGGCCTTTTCCTTCATCTTTCAATAATGAATATATTTTGGTGGCTGTTGATTATGTAAGTAAATGGGTTGAAGCTCTAGCATGCCCTAAGAAAGATGCTAATACTGTGATCAAATTCTTAAAAAGGCAGATCTTTTCACGTTTTGGAAATCCTAGGGTACTCATCAGTGATGGTGGGTCTCATTTTTGTAATGCTCAGCTGGCTAAGGTACTTAAACACTATGGGGTGAGACATAAGGTGGTAGCACCTTATCATCCGCAAACGAATGGTCAAGTTGAAGTTTCTAACAGGGAGATCAAGAGAATTTTAGAAAAGACAGTTGTTTTTTCAAGGAGAGATTGGTCACATAAACTAGATGATGCTCTTTGGGCATACATGACGGCTATGAAAACTTCTATGGGATTATCACCTTTTCAGATGGTATATGGGAAAGTGTGTCACTTGCCAGTAGAGATGGAGCATAAAGCTTTGTGGGCTTTGAAATTTTTAAATTTTGATCCTCATGAAACTCAAAGCAAACGTAGAAGTTAATTATTGGAGCTTGAAGAGATGTGGTTACATGCATATGACTCATCCAGGAGTTATAAAGAAAAGGTGAAATTTTATCTTGACAGGAAGCTGATAAACAGAGTTGTTAACCTGGGGCAGCATGTGTTATTGTTCAATTCACGGTTAAAGTTATTTCCTGGGAAGTTGAAATCAAAATGGTCAGGACCTTTTGTGATAAAGCATGTATATCCAAATGGAGCAGTGGAATTCGAGAATCCAAATGATAATGGTCAGCAGAAGAGTTGGGTGGTGAATGGTCAGAGACTCAAACATTATTTGGGAGGAGAAGTGGAACAATTCTCCACGATGATGATGTTGGTGGATCCATGAGGTTTGGGTCAGGCTCGTGACATTAAACAAGCGCTACTTGGGAGGCAACCTAGGTTTTATCTTTTTCTTTTGTATTTTGAATTTTTAGAATAGGTTGAATTTTATTGTAGGTGTCTGTGCTTGGCTTGAACTCTATTTCTGACTATGGTTTGACTTGATTATTATTGCATGATGAGTTTATTTGATGATGATTGGATGTGGATGATGATTGAGTTTGTGTTGCATGCTGATATACAAGTGAATGGTTCACTAGCTATGTGAACAGATGTGTGATGATTTATGATTGTGATTATGATGCTAAGTAGGGTGTATGAATGATGTTTGAGAAAAGCACAGTTGTGTGAGGTATTGAACTCCAGAGTGTTTATTGATATATGTGCTATACATATGGAAGCTTGAATGATATTGCTTGAATCTTTATGATTGATTGAATTGCATATTTATGTCATATGATCATGGCCATTTATGGAAGCCATTCTTAGCCAAATATTAACCCAAAGAAAAGAGAACTATGTGTTCTATCCTTTTTGAACCCTTGCCTTGAAACAGGATGAAAACCCTTTCTTTGAAAAATTTTACCTTGAGTTGGGTTGAGAATAATTGTATGATATTGCCAAAGTTCAAGTTTGGGGTTGTTGGGGAAATTGAAAGGCAAAAGAAAGGCATTGAGCTCAAGTGTTAAATGAAAGAAAAACATGAGAAAAGAAAAGAGAAGAAAAGAAAAAGCATGAAAGATGAGCTCAATGTAAAAATAAAGAGAAAAAGGAAAGAAGTTGGGAATGAGTGAGATTGGTTAAAAAGAGAGTTTATGCTTGAACTTTGGATGTTAAAATAACTTCTTAACTCAAGGATTTTGTGTTCCAGAAAAACCAATTTTTCTTGTTAACCTAGCCTCATTATAAGCCTTGGAAAAGTCCTTTTGATGACATTTGTATGTGAGAATGTTGATTTTAGTAGATGAAGGGCAATTTTGTTTCATGTGATATGTGAATTCAGCAGAGAGGATTAATAAATTGTATGGTGACATCTTGCTTAGTAGATTGATCATTCATAAGTAGAGCATTTGTGGAAAAGTATGTGATTATGTGAACTGAATTGAATAGAAGCATGTATGCATCTTTGATGAGTCATTATTTCTTGAGCTGTATTTAGTTTATTGCACTTAAATAAACCAGGGAATTGTGTTTAATTGTCTGTTATTTCCCCGTTTTCCGAATTCTGCTTAATTTGGTCAAAAATTCGTAATTGTGCTAATTTGGATTTTCTGAGCTGATTAAGCGCATTTCTGGTTGCAGGGAAGTTGTGGAAACATCATCTAGAGCATTAGGATATGGCGTGACACATTCAAAGGCTCAACATTTAGTCATTTAGATTCTAATTAAAGTTGTAATTTCGTTTTCTAGAAGTCCTTAGTTAGAATTAGGTGTTTTGGACCCTTTTAAGGGCAATTTTGTAAAAAAACCCATGTGTAGGACATGTGTCTTTTAGGTTAGGGTTTTAAATTAGTTGTGGACCCCACCTTGGGGAGGATTCTCGGTTTTATGAGGCGAGAATACCTAGCCACCAAAAGGGGGAGCACTTCATTCTCACGGTTTTCAACTTTTCTCTCCTAGGTTTTTCATGTATGACCAACTCTCATGGATGACTTGCTATGGTGCTTCGGTTTTGACCACTTGAATGAGCAAAGTTGCAGATTTTCTTCTTATCTTAAATTACTCTTGGTTGTCTTAGCTTATTGGTGGTGAAAAACCATTCATTTCTACTTCCATTTGCTTGTTCTTGATGTTTGAAGCTTGAGCTTGGGAGCTTGTCTTTGCATTTCTATGGTGGTTGTTGGGTTTGAGTAACTTTATATTTCGTTTTCCTCTTCCATTGCTGCAGTTGCTCACGGTTTGCTTTGCATTTTATTTGGTTGGATGATAAAAATGGAGTTTTATGTGAGTTTTGGGTTGAAGAGAGCTTAAGTTGATGTGTGGGTGTTGTGATTTGGACTCTTTCTTCTTGTTTTTCGGTTTTGATGTTTGAAGCAAGTTTACAACCAGAACTTTGTACTGTTTATTGTGGCTGGATGGTGCTGGACTTGAAGGCTAGGGATTCATTTTCGTTTTTGCAAAGAAACTTGAAGAAATGGAAGATTTGGTTGGGTTGAAGTAGCATATGTTTGGATTTATTGTTCATGACTTATTTTGAATTTGATACCTTGAGTTTTGTGGTGTGTTTACAGTAGTAGGGATGAAGAAAACATGAATGATGTGTTGGTAGAGAAAGAAAACCGAAAATGGAGATAGGAAGGAGGAGAGAAGGTGCATTTAAGTTTTTGCCATTTTTAGACAAACACATATGATGCTTCTTTTGACTAAGAGAATTTTTCCACTTTGAGCTTTGGTTTTGGCTTGTTGCTGCTGAGAATTGCAAGGATGGTGAGAGGTTTTTGGAGTTTGTTTTCATTTGGTTTAGCTTACTTGGCACATTGGTAGGAGCACCCATGGTATCTTCCATTTGCACATTGATCTTTGAAGCATTTTTGTAGAATTCACTTGGTGGGTTCGGTTTTTGTGGTCTTGGAGTGTGGATTCCGAAATTGTTGCATGGAGAAGTGATGGAACGGTTTTCAATTGGTTGTTTAAAACATATTTTAATTTCTTTTGAGAGATGGTACACATGGGACAAGAAGACAACAAATTTGGTGGTTCATTGAAGATTAAAAATTGATTTGGTCTTGGTGGAGAGTAGTGCACGGCCATGAGGTTTTTCTTTGGCCAATTGGACTTTTAAATTCATTTGTTAATTGCTATTGTGTCAAGTAATTTTCTAGGATTAAATTAGGCTTGTTGGTTTCTTCGGTTTTTAATTAATTTAGTTAATAGGTTGAGTTTAATGTGTTTGAGTTAGTGTTGAGTTTAATTATTTTTAAATGTGTTTGTTAATCAGTTTGTAACAGTGTTGGTGTCTAGTATTTTAATTTTTTTTAATGTTGTCTAATGTGTTTGGTCGTGTTACTTTAATTGTAATGATAGCTTAATTTAATCGAGTTGGTCATTAGCTATATTGTGATGTTTCCTTGAGATTTCTGAACTGTAACTATGGTTGCTATTCTGACCTTGGTTAATGTGAAACCTGTGTTTGCACTTACAATTGGGTATACGCTTAGTTGCCCAATTGGTGTTACATCTTCGCTTAGTTGATGTAACTACATGGTGTAAATTAGATTTGACATTAACACTGCGTCCACTTAGTTCACTTTTATGAAAACAGGGTTAACCTTCGCTTAGTTGGTTAACTTTGTTGGATTAGAGGTTTGAGTCGCAACTTTATTTTGTTGATCTGTGATTGGAAACATTGTAATTAAGTTAATGACCGACTGTTTTTATTTTGTCTTTGAAACCGTTTTTAGTTCTGTGTTTAATTATCTGTTTTCGTAAGTGTTTTCACCACAACGTTTTCACAACAACCCCCCACTTCATGTCTAACTTAATCCTTGAACCGCAAATTTGGTCCTTGAGAGACGACCTAGGAGTCATTTCCTAGCTATACTGCATTTCTCATATGCAATCAAATTTTTATGGGCTGCGACACTCATCAAATCTTGATAAGATTCCACTTAAAATCTGAATTGAGTAATTCTTGTTGTGAGAAAAATGAATTTTGAAAATGTTGAACTATTTTGATGAAAAAGTGAAAAGCTAAGTTTTGTCTTGTTTGCTTGAGGACAAGATAAGTTTTAAGTTTGGGGTTGTGATAACGGTTTAACAATAGTTATTTTTATATTTTAATTTGATATCAAAACACACCTTTATGGCTTAGAATGAGCTCAGAATCAAGTAAAACACTTAGTTGAGTCACATGAGAGTCAAAAGTTGGTTTTAGAGATATTATGCTTGTTTTGCATTGTTTTGCAGGGTTTTGATGAGAATTGAAGATGGAAGTAGAAAAGGGAGGACTTAGACTCAAGAAAGAAGGAAAAAAAGGAAGAAAAGAAGAGTCAAAGCCACCACTCAGCGCTATTTTCCAACGTTGAGCGCCAGATTCGAGGAAGCAGTCACTGCCTCTCGCTCAAGCGGTGCCGCTGAGCGTCCAGGCGATTAGAGGCAAACCGCTGAGCCGTGAGATGGACCGCTAAGCAGTCCTACGATTAGAGGAAAGCCATTGAATGGCCAAATTAGGCGCTGAGTGGTGGGATGCTGGGCTTGGGCTTAAATTCTGTTACTTTTATGTGTTATAAATAGCCCTAGTGCGATCTTCAAAGTAATTCTTTTGGCAAGCAGAGACGTTCAGAGCAGTTCTACACTCCTTGGAGGCGGTTTCTTGGATGCTTAGGCTCCAATTTATCAAATCTAGGGTTTACTCTTCCATTCTTTCATTTAATTCCATCTAGTTTCACCATGTCCATGGTGAACTAAACCCTTTGTTGTTGGGGAACAATGTAATCTTTTGAAACTCTCTTAAATTGAAATTCTTATTTTATTCATATGCTTATATTATCAATTGTTGGGTTTCTTGTCTATGCTCAATGCTTTTATCGTTTAACTCATTCGGTAGAAGATATTTGCCTTTGTTGATACAGAGACGTACGGGGAAGTCATGAAATGATAGGAAATTCCTTGATTAAGCAATACTACCTAGAGATAGGGGTAGGACAATCAATTATATTTGCTTCTGTGATATATGCATTGCTAATTACTTAGGGAGACTAGAGATAGTAAATTAGTAGTTAGTGATAAGCTCTTTTCGCCGAGAGATCGGGTTTAGGGTAGGCAAATAAAGTTTTCATGATAATTAGATAATAAAGCGAATTAAATAAGAAAAGTAGATATAAGAGGGCGGATAAGATGAAATTGTAAACCCCAACAACTCCATTCATTCATATCTTTTCTTTGCCAATTGAATCACTTGCATTTGCATGTTTATTTTCGTTTTGCATACAACCACAAAATTATTTCTTTTTCAAGTCTTATAAGATCAATTTACATGAAAGATAAGGCCTAAGAGTCCATTGCGAGAACGATATTTGGTCTTACCACTTATTATTACTTGATACGATCTGGTACACTTGCTAGGGGTTTAAAAACCAGCATCAGTCGTAAAGCATCCTACATTCGCTATTCGAATCATCAAATAGAGGGAAAACCTTTACAGTATTTCATATAGCGCACAGAGATGCTATGCGAATTGCCCGAGGTAGAGAACACCTTCCCAGGGTAGCTCGCTGTGCGAATGCATCCACACAGCGAGTCTACAAAACCTGTTGTTGGGACAAATCGTCAAGTGTACCGAGTCGCACATGTAATATAAAATGGTAATACCAAGTATCGTATCCCAGAGGACTCTCGGCGCTGAACAATTGTGTGAAAACCAGATCAATTAAAACTTAAAAATAAAAAGAGATCATTGGGTTTGGAAAAAATAAAATAAAACAAAATAAAATTGATCAGTGGCAAAAGAGCACATAAATGAATGAAGGTTGATTTATATGAGATGGGTATGTTGTTGGGGTTAGATTTCACCAAGTTCCCTCTCATGTGTATAAGAATTCTTCTTTATGCATTAATGCCAACGTCCCTCACTAAATCACTTAAACCCGATCCCTCGGTAAATAAGCATATCCCTAATTACCAATTCATACAATTCCTAGCATTCCTGGTAAAAAGATATGAAGATCAAGAGGTTAAGACGACTAAAACTCATACCCTCATCCCTGAGCAATATAACCCTTAGGAGTAATTCAACAAGAACTTGAATTGAAAGGAACCTCCCGGCACTCATGCAATTCATAGATAATGCTATTGTATAAGCAAGAATAGAAACAGATGAATTACTCTAACAATTAATGAAAAAAGTATAGGAAATTAAGAATCAATTCAAATACATGAGAGTTTACAAGGTTACATCAATTCCTAACAACAAATAGAAATTAGTTCCCCATAGACATGAGGGAACTCTATGAACAATGGAAGAAAGAAAGAGAATGGAACACTAAGAATTGGGAAAAAAGTGTATTACTATGCTCTTCTCCGCAAGGAATGCAAAGCCTAGAGGCCCAGGGTCCTTTAAATAGTGTCAGAGGCGTGCCAAAGCAAGGCCCGGTCCAAAAGAATCAAAACAGAGTACAAACAGGGTCCGGTCCACGAAAATCGTCGCTCAAGCGTCCAAGGAGGCTGCCCGGGCGAGAATTGAACCTCATGTAAGGCCTGGGCGTCGAAATTGGCCGCCCAAGCTACAAAGCCCCGCCACCCGGGAGGCGGACGTCGATACTGCTCGCTTAAGCCACGCTTCTGGATGCCCGAGCTTCGTGTTTTCCCTCCTTCTGGTGCCTTTCTGAGCCCTTTTGAGCTCCATCTTCTTGGTTCTTCATCTCTTCTTCTAGTATTACCTCAATCTCTATCAAAAAAAGGGGAATTTGTCATAAAACCATTGAAATCAGCCTCAACTCTCCTATTCACACAATTTATTGAAAAAGCATGAGTCCAAGCAAGTTTCTAAGTTAAAAAGGGTGCTTTTAGTATCAAAATCACATCACAAATAACAGTGTTTTAAAACGTTATTACAACCCCAAACTTAGAACTTTGCTTGTCCTCAAGCAAACAGAATGTAACTCAGCTCTTCAAAACAATCACTACAATGACTCAACCTTTTTCAAAAACTTTTTCTTTCAAGACAAGGAATCACTTTTATCAATTCAGCATAAAGATTTCAATCAAGATGTGCAGATGCTTTAATTCAATCAGAATCAATGTGTTGCTCATGCATTTTCAACAGGTGTTATCCTTAATAATGATCAATCAACCAAGAAGAGTTGCAATCAGAAATTCAAAGAACCACTCCTCACCAAGGAAAGTGTTTCACTCAAGCACTCAAAAGTAAATCACTCAAGCACTCAAAAGTGTTTCACTCAACTCAAAGGTGTATAGTGAGGTGTTTCACTATGCTATCACAATGTCACACAAATTAATTTTGCCTTTTATTTAACCACAATTAAACATACTTACAAGCAGGTTATCATCACAAGGGCTTTTCATGGCGTGTAACTTGGCTGGGCTAAGAAGGAGATTGGTTTTTCTGGTCAGCAAAGTTCCTTGAGTTAAGAGAGACATTTATGAATTTATCATTCAAGAACAACTATCTTTCTTTTTCCCAACTTTCCCTTACAGTGAGCTTTTTCTTTTCTTTTGAATTTTCTTTTCTCACTTTTTCTTTTCTTATGCCTTTTTCTTGCTTTTGTTTTTCAATTGCTCACTGCCTAGAGAAGTGGGTTGTTACCTGACAACCCCAAACTTAAACCTTTATCAGTACCTCATCAAATGTTCTCAACTTAACTCAAGGTAGAGATTTTCCAAAAAGGTTTTTCAAACATGCATAAGGTTTAAGGTTCAAAGGTTAAAACAAATTGTTCTCTTTTTAGTGGGCAAAAATTATGTGAAGGCTACAAGAATAAGGGATAACAAAAGATAGCCTTGATCATATGGAACCTGCAAGCAAGTAGTTCAATCACAGAAAATTTGGGCAAAATCATTCATGCTTCCAAAGTGATAACAATTATTTAAAAACAACTCTGAAGCCCAAAACTCAAAC
The DNA here is from genome assembly GCA_027742785.1 of Vigna reflexopilosa. Taxonomy (NCBI): domain Eukaryota; kingdom Viridiplantae; phylum Streptophyta; class Magnoliopsida; order Fabales; family Fabaceae; genus Vigna; species Vigna reflexopilosa. Next base: position 13,758,741 of record CM050932.1, read on the forward strand.
AGGTAAACTCACAAGTTCCAAAATTTAGAAAAAGATCATGCTCAGCATCTCAATCAAACTTTATCTCAAGCACCTGTCTCACAAATTGGAATTTATCACTTATAGCACATCATGCATCATCTCAACCTCAATCAAACACTAGAATCTCATAAAGTAAACCCCATCACAAAATAGAGCACAGTTGAATCAAAGCAGTTTAGTTCATTCAAGCAGAGCACAATGAAAATAAAACAAAATTAAAACAAAAATTAAAACAAAAAAAAAATTGAAAATTAAAAGCAAAAGTTCAGAGAACTGGGTTGCCTCCCAGCAAGCGCTTCTTTAACGTCACTAGCTTGACCCAATAAGTTCATGTCACATCAATCAACTGCATGACTATAGAGAGGCGTTCCACCTCACCACCTAGGTAATGCTTGAGGTGTTGTCCATTGACTACCCAACTTCTTTGTGGGTCTTCGGCGGCTGGGTCTGTCAACTCAACTGCTCCATGTGGGAGGACGTTCTTGATCAGGAACGGGTCAGACCACTTGGACTTCAACTTTCCAGGGAAACGTTTTAGTCGAGAATTGAACAGCAGCACCTGCTGTCCTAGAGTAAAGACCCTTTTTACCAGCTTCCGGTCATGATAGTATTTTTACCTTTTCTTTGTAATTTTTAGAAGAATCATAGGTGTTCAGCCTCATCTCCTCAAGCTCAATAATTTGCCTCCTTCTCTTTTCTACAATGTCACCAGGATCAAAATTTAGGAATTTTAATGCCTACAGTGCTCTATGTTCCATCTCCACTAGCAGGTGACAGGCCTTTCCATAGACCATTTGGAAAGGAGACAATCCAATGGTTGTCTTCATTGCAGTTCGATATGCCCAAAGGGAATCATCTAACTTCTGAGACCAATCCTTCCTTGATGTGGCAGCTTTCTTTTCCAAGATCCTCTTTATCTCCCTATTAGAAACTTCAGCTTGCCCGTTTGTCTGAGGATGATAAGGTGTAGCCACCTTATGTCTTACACCATAGTGCTTGAGTACTTTTGCAAGCTGGTGGTTGCAAAAATGAGATCCTCCATCACTAATGAGTACTCTAGGCGTTCCAAACCAGGAGAAGATTTTCCTTTTCAGAAATTTAATGATAGTGTTGGAGTCGTTCTTGGGACAAGCCAGTGCCTCCACCCATTTGCTTACATAGTCAACTGCCACCAGTATGTATTCATTGTTGAAGGATGTTGGGAAAGGTCCAACAAAGTCTATGCCCCAATAGTAAAAAACTTCGACCTCTAGAATGCCTTGCAGTGGCATTTCATGACGTCTGGAGATGGTTCCTGTCCTTTGACACTTATCACAGTTCATGGCATGATTGTGAGCATCTTTAAAGAGGGTAGGCCAATAGAATCCTGACTGAAATACCTTTGCATCTGTCCTTTCTCCACTAAAATGACATCCATAAGGTGAATCATGACAGTGCCATAAAAAGCCTTCCACTTCTTCTTTAGTCATACAGTGCCTCAGAAGATTATCTGCTCCAATTTTGAAAAGGTAAGGATCATCCCAAACAAACTATTTGGCATCATGCAAAAATTTCTTTCTTTGTTGCCAGTTGAGATCTTCATGGATGACTCCTGGAACTTTGAAATTGGTCATATCAGCAAACCATGACCTTTGTTGAATGTACATGAGCGTTTCATCTGAGAAGGATTCCCAAATTCCTTCTTCCTTTCTTGTGACTTCCTTATTGACCAATCAGGATAAGTGATCAACAATTACATTTTCACTCCCCTTCTTGTCACGGATTTATACATCAAATTCTTGCAACAAAAGCACCCATCTGAGCAACCGTGGTTTGGAGTCTGATTCGGCTAGCAAATATTTAATAGTTGCATGGTCAGTGTAAATAATCACCTTAGACCCAATGAGATATGGTCTAAATTTCTCCAAAGCATACACAATAGCAAGAAATTATTTTTCTGTGGTCGCATAGTTCAATTAGGCTTCATTCAGGACTTTACTTGCATAATAATAGTATGGAAAACCTTCTCTCTTCTTTGGCCAAGAACTGCTCCTATGGCATAATTACTAGCATCACACATCAGCTCAAAGTTTTGATTCCAATCAGGAGCTACAATTACAGGGGCAGAAATTAATTTTTTCTTCAAGATATCAAAAGCTTTAAGGCACTATTCATCCATCACAAAAGGAGCGTCCTTCACAAAGAGGTTGCTCAGTGGTTTGGCAATTTTTGAAAAATCCTTGATGAATCTTCTATAAAAGCCAGCATGTCCCAAAAAGCTTCTGATTCCTTTCACATTGGTGGGTGGTGGGAGTTTTTCAATAATCTCTACTTTGGCTTTGTCCACTTCAATTCCTTTGGAAGAAATTTTATGATCCAAAACAATACCTTATGTTACCATAAAGTGACATTTTTCCCAATTGAGAACAAGATTGGATTGGGTGCATCTCTTGAGTACAACATCCAGGTTAGACAAACATTGATGAAAGGAACTGCCAAATACTGAAAAATCATCCATGAAGACCTCAATGCATTTTTCTATCAAGTCTGCAAAAATTGCCTGTATGCATCTCTGAAAAGTGGCTGGGGCATTGCATAGTACAAATGGCATTTTTCTGTAGGCAAAAATTCCAAAGGGGCAGGTGAAAGCCATTTTTTCTTGGTCTTTAGGATCCACCACAATTTGATTATACCTAGAATATCCATCCAGAAAACAATAGAACGCCTGACTTGCCAATCTTTCCAACATTTGGTTCATGAAAGGAAGGGGAAAGTGATCCTTCCTTGTAGCATTGTTCATCTTCCTGTAGTCAATACACATCCTCCATCCAGTAACAGTCCTTGTGGGTTTGAGTTCATTTTTTTCATTATAAATAATTGTCATCCCACCTTTCTTTGGTACCACTTGTACTGGGCTTACCCATGCACTATCAGAGATAGGATAAATAATACCAGCTTCAAGTAGCTTCAGTAACTCTTTTCTCACTTCCTCTTTCATCACTGGATTTAATCTTCTTTGTGGTTGAGCAATTGGTTTGTAGTCATCTTCCATGAATATTTTATGCATGCAATAAGTTGGGCTTATGCCCGTGAGATCTGAGATTGACCATCCAATAGCTCCTTTGTTGGCTTTGAGCACTTCTATCAATTTTTCTTCTTCTTTGGGAGAAAGATAATTACTATTGAGCACTTCTTTGAGCACTTGTTTCCTCCTTCTAAAAACACATTTCAAGTATGGTGGCAACATTTTCAATTCTGGTTTGCTTTCCTTGACTTTTTTCTTTGAGTTTAACAAAGGGGCCTCTTTCAATTCTTCAAAATTATCCAAGCCTTCCTTAGTCAATTTTTCACATTTTTCATCAAGTTCTTCTTCTAGAGGGAAACATCACATACCTCCTTTTTCTTGAATCATGCATATTTTGTCTAGAGTGTCAAGATGGAAACACCCCTTGTCATCTTTTGGGTGGGACATGGCTTGAAAAACATCAAAATTTACTTCTTCATCTTGCACCCTTACTTTCAGCTTGTCATTTTCCACATCAATAAAAACTCTTGCAGTCTTTATAAAAGGTCTCCCAACGATAAGAGGAACGTTCACATCCTTTTCCATCTCCATGATAACAAAATCTACAGGAAACATGAACTTGTCTACTTTCACCAACACATCTTCAGCTACCCCATGAGGATATTTTAGAGATCTATCAGCTAATTGGAGAGTCATTCGAGTAGGCTTGAGTTCCAAACCTTCAATCTTCTCAAACATGGAAAGTGGCATGAGATTAATATTGGCTCCTAAGTCAATTAGTGCTTTTCCAACAGAGATATTCCCTATAGAGCAAGGAATGGTGAAGCTTCCTGGATCTTTTAACTTGGGAGGTAATAACTTTTGTATGATAGCACTGCAGTTTCCTTGTACTTCAATTGTTTCCTCTTGAATGTAATTTCTTTTTTTAGAGAAGAGTTCCTTCAAAAATTTTACATATGAAGGCATTTGCTGCAAGGCTTCTGAGAAAGGTATGTTGATCTCCAATTTTTTGAAGATCTCCATGAAACGTTCAAACTGCTTCTCTTTTTCCTTCCTAGAATAATTTCTTGGGTAAGGAAGGGATTTCTCAAAAACTTCTTTCTTTTTTCTCTCATTTTCCTCCTCACTCTTTTTTTCTTTTTCTCTCTCTTTTTCTTTTTCTTTTCTCTCACTCTCTTATTTTTCTTTCTCTTCTTCATATTTTTCTTTTTCTCGCAATCTCTCTCTTTCTTTTCTCTCATCTAACATTCTGTCACTTCTAGTGACAACTGCCTTGCATTCTTTTCTAGGTTTCATGTTGTTCTTGATATAATCCAATTTCTGAATTATGAACTTGTATTGCGCCTCCATGCTTTTAGATGTTGCCTGAGTGCTTTTCTGAATTAAGAGAGATTCTTGCATGAACTGTTGGAGAGTCTCCTCAAGCTTTGTAGTACTGTTAGCTTGTGGTGGTTTAGTGAATAGTCCACCTGCTTGCCCAAATTGGCTTTGATTCATGCTTGAGTGAGATCCCTACCAGTTGTTGAAATTGCCTTCGAAAATTTGCATCCTGCACAAACAACAATTCTAGAAAAATATTGTTAGTATAAAAATAGGAAAAATAAAAATAAAAATTAGAGATTGAAAAATAAAATTTAAAAAAAGAAAAATTAAAGTAAAATAAAATAAAGTCAAAATTAATCAAGGATCACACAAATAGAATAACTTAAACCGTGAGTCCCCAGCAACGACACCAAAAACTTTTTGGGACAAATCGGCAAGTGTACCGAGTTGCACAAGTAATATAAAATGGTAAGACCAATTATCGTATCCCAGAGAACTCTCGGCGCTGAACAATTGTGTTAAAAACGGATTAATTAAGACTTAAAAATAAAAAGAGATCATTGGGTTTGGCAAAAATAAAATAAAACAAAATAAAATTGATCAGTGGCAAAAGAGCACAGAGATGAATGAAGGTCGATTTATATGAGATGGGCATGTTGTTGGGGTTAGATTTCACCAAGTTCCCTCTTATGTATATAAGAATTCTTCTTTATGCGTTAATGCCAACGTCCCTCACTAAATCACTTAAACCCGATCCCTCGGTAAATAAGCATGTCCCTAATTACCAGTTCATACAATTCCTAGCATTCCTGGTAAAAAGATGTGAAGATAAAGAGGTTAAGACGACTAAGACTCATACCATCATCCCTGAGCAATATAACCCTTAGGAGTAATTCAACAAGAACCTGAATTGAAAGGAACCTCTCGGCACTCATGCAATTCATAGATAATGCTATTGTATAAGCAAGAATAGAAACAGATGAGTTACTCTAACAATTAATGAAAAAAGCATATGAAATTAAGAATCAATTCAAATACATGAGAGTTTACAAGGTTACATCATTTCCCAACAAAAAATAGAAATTAGTTCCCCATAGACATGGGGGAACTCTATGAACAATGGAAGAAAGAAAGAGAATGGAAGACTAAGAATTGGGAAAATAGTGTATTGCTATGATCTTCTCTGCCAGGGCTGCAAAACCTAGAGCCTTAGGGTCCTTTAAATAGTGTCAGAGGCGTGCCAGAGCAAGGCCCGGTCCAAAAGAATCAAAACATAGCAGAAACAGGGCCCGGTCCACGAAAATCGTCGCTCAAGCGTCCAAGGAGGCCGCCCGGGCGAGAATTGAACCTCATGTAAGGCCTGGGCGTCGAAATTGGCCGCCCAAGCTACGAAGCCCCGCCGCCCGGGCGGCGGACGTCGATACTGCTGGCTTAAGCCACGCTTCAGGACGCCTGGGCTTCGTGTTTTCCCTCCTTCTAGTACCTTTTTGAGCCCTTCTGAACTTCATATTCTTGGTTCTTCATCTCTTCTTCCAGTATTACCTCAATCTCTGTCAAAACAAGAGGAATTTGTCATAAAACCATTGAAATCAGCCTCAACTCTCTTATTCACACAATTTATTGAAAAAGCATGATTCCAAGCACTTTTCTAAGTGAAAAAGGGTGCTTTTAGTATCAAAATCACATCACAAATAATGGTGTTTTAAACCGTTATCACGTGCAGCACTCTAAACCTGCATAATTAAGCAACTCCAACCTCCATTACCAATTTTAAACCTCTTGGTCAACTTCTAATCATCCTAACACATACTAAATCCCTAATTATACTTACCTAAGTGATCACAGACGTTCCTAATACCATCCTTCAAAGTTTAAGCATTGATCTACACCCAAATTCTTCCATTTCACTAATCTAGAGACCCGATTCTAAATTTACCATTTTGCAATTGTTTTTAACTCTTTTGGACTCTTCTACCAAGTCACAATTGACTTGTCCAGACTACCCCAAAAGTCTAACTCCACCTGTAACCTCTAAATCTCAAAAACATTATTGCACTTGCTCTAAAATAGTTTAAAACACCATAATTTACTTAACTTACCACCTACGAACCTGTATAACAGATTTCACCATATTCTTACAACTCCAATTCATTCTTTCACTTAGTTCATACTAGATCCCAAGCATCAATTTCACAATATCAACACTATACAATCTAGGAACATATGACCCAATGCACAAAATTACTAAATTTCAACTTAACAGCATAAACACACAATTGTACAGTTCACACATGTTATGTTTCATCAATTTAACAGAACCTACTTCAACCATTCAGCAATTTCATGGAATATAAAAGAATACCCAGCTTCCCTTACCTCTAATCAGCAGCACGGTATGAAAGAACCTAAACCTCTCTCTTACACCTCAAGGAAATTGGTAGAACCACCTACAGATCATCAATTGATAATAGAATACAGTCCTTAAAACTCAAATCAAACTAAGAATGGAGGAGAAGCATCAAGAGCTACATGCAACAGAATTTGCTGCATGATCACAGCCTCAAAACGCACGGAAAAAAGTAAAAACACTTACCAGATAAAGAACAAATTGATCGGTGAAGGTAGATGATTCTTAACACTCAAGCACAACCTACTTGAAGAAGAGTAGAAGATTGAAGTGAGAGTTTCAAAGAGAAGAGAAGAATTGTAGAGAGATGGAGGAGTAAAAAAACTCAAAAAAAAAATTGAAAAGAAGAGGTGCATGCAAAAAAAAGACTCAAAATTTAAAAAGTTTGTTTATATAATACCGTCAACATTTTTAGTCTACCTTTTTTCATACACATTGCTGCCTCCTTTTCTCTTAATTTAATGATCCTTGCATATAAAATGTGTGTTGCATCTTTATATAATTTTAAATACAATTTTTTTTTTGGGTGTGTGGATGATAATATGTCCGGTTGTGTAAGGGAAACACGAATTCTAGAAAAGATGCATCAGGTTGTTGATATTTTGGATAGAAACAAGCAAAAGTGGTTGTTGAAGATATGGAACATGTTATTGCTATCCTATGACGTCGTTAAACAATATTAATTTTTTACTCATAGTTATAAATACTAAAAAATTCATGTATGATCAAAGAGAGATTTTAGTTTTTAGTTGATAAGGAATGATAGAAAGTTTACATAAACTAAAAAAGAAACTTCTAATTAAAATTTGATTGATCTTGCTATGAAAGAGAGTTATTAATTACCATGTGTAACTCTTTTAAATAAAAAATAATAATAAGATTAAGTGGTGGAGACTCATTTCACTCTAATTATTAATTACCATTTTTTATCCTTCTCTACATATTATTTTGTGATTAATGGATTATATACAAAATAATTCAAGGGAAAATTACTATATGTGCAGATAAGGATATATATATATATATATATATATATATATATATATATATAATATTATGTGTCTCTACAAAATACAAAAAGAAACTACTTATACATGTATCTACAAAATACAAGATAAAAGACTTTTATAGAATTTGTATAAGATTATAAGAAGGGGAAAAAAATCCTAATATTCTATTATTCAAGTATAAAGTCTTTTCTCGTGATGTTTTATTTTCCTCTATCCTCCTTAGCCCATGGTTTTGTGGCCATATGATTTCAATCATTCATCTATTAGTCATTTTTTAAGTGAGTGACTCCTATTTTCATCATATTTCTACTCTTATTTTCATCATATTTCTCCTTTATGGTGAGAAACGTGACAGAGAAAAAATATGTAGGATTATAAATTCTGAAACCCTAACCCCTATAATAATTTTTTTTAAAAGATATCTTTTGAACCTTTGTTATAAAATATTTCCGAAATTATCATTGGTTAAAATCTTTAAGTATAATATTATGTCTTATGAAATGTTTTATCAGAATTGTTGAAAGTTATATTTACTTTGAAATTGAAAAATATATACTTCATATTTCACAAGTTGTTTGGAAAAGAATTTGTAAAGTATGAGTGTATAAAACATATCACATGATATTTTTTCCCAACACAAATTTATTTTATATTTCACAACCTTACAATTTCTTCCATATCTCCATATTCATTGAATTAAAATTTATATTTTTTATCGGTAAATGTTAATAGTTAATATATTCAATTTTTTATGAAGAATTCTCCTTATACTTTTACTACTAAGCCGAAATAATTTCACATTTTTATTTATTTATTTTTATAATTTTGAACACTGATGTGCTTTCTAAACTTGTGTTAATTTTTATTGAAATTTTCATACATAGTATTTAATCAAAATATTGAGTAATGCCAAAAAGGAGAATGTAAGAAATTATTGTAAAAATGAGAAATTGATATGAGTGTATTCATTAAAACTTAATAGTTTTTGGGACATATTGAGTAGTTGTGTATATTGAGAGAACTTACACTTTTTTTTTCGTGTTAAAATTGTATGTTAGAGTAATAAAATATTTTGTTGAGTTAGATATTGATGTGTTGAATTATTTTAAATTTAATAATAGGTGTATGTGTGTGTTTTTTTTAGGTGGATGTGCTCTGTCAGAAGATTATTCTTTTATTGTTTGAGACTCAATAGTAATATAAAGCTAATGTTCAAGAGAGTAAGAAGAAAAATTTTACATGTAGAACATAGTCAACATCTCTTATTGCACCATTAAAGAGACTAATAAGAGCATACACTACTTTTGTTGGCTTAACTATCCAATAAGCCATTAGTTTCACTATTAAAGAAAGACTAATAAGAACATATACTACTTTTTGTTGGTTTAACTATCCAAGTTTTGTAAACCACTAGTGCCACTATCTAATGGGTGTCATGATCAAGCAAGGAATGAAAAAGTATTGTAACCAATAGGATAACAAATTTCAACCAAGAGATATGAGTACTATTTAGTGCTATTATTATGGAGAGATAGAGCATTCATGTGTCAGATGTCCAAAATTCAATGAGGATTTGCTATGGTTGAAGAAAAAGGAGATTTAAAAATGCTCCTAATGAAGATGTAAAGTCATGGAAATGATATTTTATTACGAGACTTTTGATAAAAGAAAGATATGTTATTATTAATGTGTATTTACCAAAGTTTCACTTGAATAATATGATGAAGGAAAAGCTTAGGAGATTACTATAAAACAAGAAATTTATTTGAGTGTTTTGCCCATAATTCAATAGTTTATTAGGTGTATTAGAAACTTGGGTATTTATATATATATTGAAAAAGTTTGCAACTTTCTCTTTATAAAAATTACATGTTAAATGATAAAATATTTTGTTCAAATATACATAAAATTAATTTTTAAGAGTTAAATATCTTTTAGTATTTCAACTTTAACTCAATTAGAATTTGTTCATATTTAAAACTTTAGTACATTTTAACTCAAAATTTTAAAAATGAATTAAAATAGTCATTTTAACCCAATTAGGTTAATGTTTTTTTATGTGTGATAGATGACTTTTAGTGTCGCGAAAGCTTCATCAAACAAAACTAAGTTTTCTTCTTAACTAATATAGCATAGAGGTCAACCTGAGTGTCAATCTGTGGAACACTGTCATATGAGTTCATTAAGTAATTTCTTTTTGAAAATAAGGATTGTGGATTTTTAGAAATAAACAAAATAATTGTGAAAACTGGATATAGAAAATGAAATGCAATATGTTGAACTTAAATTAAAAGGCATAAATCGAACAACTCAGCCCTCTGGAAGTCAGATACTATAGCATCAAAAATTGAAATTGAAATTAACAAAAATAGGTAAGAAACTGAATTGAAACAAAACTTGAAAATTGAACATGACGAAATATAAATTGTAACATAACTGATGTTGGAAATTACAAGAGAATGAAAACGAAAGTAGAAGAAACCAATTACATTAAAATGAAACTAGGAAATTAAAGATCAGTCGAGAACTCCTAGTAATTAGTAAAAACAATAAATTGAGAACCTAAAACTAGCCAAGAAATCCTTCAGGAAGGAGTGTTGTTCTCGGTTTCTAAGCCTCTATCATCTCCCCTCTCTAATACTATTACACTATATACAAAAATTTCGTGCCTTTTTGGTTGTTGTCACCGGTGCACAAATCATAATTCTCCACAATGAACGTCTGAAAAGTTGCTCTAAAATAAAAATTCTTTGTAATGAAAATCTAAAAAGTTGTTTTGTCCCCTTTTTGTGTGAGTGTGTGTTGCTGCCATAACAATTTCTATTTTGCCTGCTTATACTAGTGCACAACTCTTAATCAATGTAACTCTTAGGCCAACCTTCTTTTCTTTGGTCGAGCTTCTTCTTTGGCCGAGCTTCTTCTCTAGCTGAGCTTCTTCAACAATTCATGTCAACAACCTAGCAGGTTGGCTCTAGTAGGTCAACTTCAATAGGTCGGCAATTTCAACACAACATGATGCTAGGATGCACAAAGAAAACAAAGATGCTAAAGGACTGTAATAAGTTTCAAGGTTTAATGTCTTTGTAGGTTCCTATTTTGGTCTAGAATTTCAAACAGGTCCTCTTTCTTTTCGGCGTCTCAATTGGGTCCTTTTTTTATAAAATTAAACAATAAAGGGCCTGCCGTCAAATTAGACAAACGGCTGTTTAATTGTTGGTTACGCGGCATGGACAGAATTTACATTAATGAGACGTGGTATTACAAATGAATTTTGCATTAAAATATTTGAATGCACATAGGTCTAATGAGCTTTTTCGAAGGAAAAAGTGGGAATAATCAAAAGATTTAAGTGCAACCCCCTTTAATTGAGAAATGTAATTGAGAGTAGGGAAAAAATTGGGGGTAGGGTTCGTGTGAGGAATTGGGTGATAGATCTCATCCACGGGATGTATATGTGCTGCTAGAAAAGATTACAAAATTGTTGAAGTTAGAAGGTTATGTTCCTCTTACTGCAAATGTCCTTGCAGACATAGAGGAAGGGAAGAAGGAACAAGCTTTGTCTTATCACAGTGAAAAAGTTGCCATTGCTTTTATGCTCTTAAAAACAGCGCCCTGGACCCCAATCAGGGTTGTGAACAATTTAAGAGTTTGTGCAGATTGTCATTTGGCCATCAAACTCATATCGAAGATTTATGATAGAGAGATAATTATCAGGGATGGTAGTAGGTTTCACCATTTTAGAGGGGGTTCATGTTCCTGTAAAGATTACTGGTAATAATTATAAATTGTGATTCATCGTTTCAATTGCGTGAATCTATGTAATAGATTTTAAGAACAAATGAGTTTTTGTCTTTATATTATAATAAATACACCCATTATTTATTCTTTAGCTTTCATTTTAAAAACTATATTTGGGTATGATTTTAATAAATTATATTAGTTCAAGAACGCAAACCAAAACTAGAGACCATCATAATATTTGATGTTTGGGGAGGAAACTTGTGGAGATGGGTCCTATATCTTTCAAAAAGTTAACTAAGCAAGGATCCGCATAGTAAGCATGTCCTTCTTGAGCCAGTTTGATATGGTTCCTGTAACATTTGTTTTGCATATCATATCAAGTTCTCTTATGTGTATATTTTGAGATTTTCATCTTGAGAGAACAAAGCACTTGCCCTAAAGCTAAAAGTTCATCTTTTATCTCAGAAACCATGATTTGCTTTTCTTTTCCAGGCTCGAACACAGTGCTTGAAGGCTAAGTTTCAATATGAGAGTATAAAAATTGAGTTATCAATGTGACAACCATGTTTTTAAATTAACATTGAAGTAAGAACGTATGAAACAATCTAAATAATAAGATGTTAACCTAAAGTACGTTTCACATATAAAAAAACCGTAATTGAATTAAACAAAATATATTCATTCATATTTAAAGTTTAAGATCAAAATATATTAAAGTTTCAAATAAAAGAATTTCAATTCTACATTAAAATTCAAAAACTAAAAACAAATTTAATTTTTACAATATAGAATCATACTAAATTTAATTATGCATTTTTATTTATTTTTATATAGAAATCAAACACATATCACATACTAATTTAAATTATTTATGATTGATTGTTCGTCTCCTATTCTTATCCCAACCTTAATTAATTTAGCTAATTTCCCATCAACTCTAAAGAGTAATTTCTTATATATTTCACATAATTCAATAATTGATAACTGTTTACCTTAATGTAAATTACGAATCCATTTTGATTGGAAATAAGTTTACTCAAACTTAAAATTCAATATTCTAAGTTGATTGAAATAATAAAATTCAATTAAACTCTAAATATTTTTAAACCTAGATTACTAAAAAACTTTATTAAAATAACCTAATATTTTTATATTAAATTTTATATCTCTTGAAGTGACTTGCTGGAACATTTGCTAGCAAATTAGTTTATTGAAATATATTTTACATCATGAAAGTTCCTTTTTAATAATATTTTGTTTTATCTTCACTTCACCGTCTTTGAAAAGTTTGTTAGGATACCGATTATTGGTATTTAACTTCCTATCAATTTTATATAACGGGAAAGTAAATGAAGTACTTAATGGTGACAGTTCAAAAATAAAATAACTAAATTTAAAAAAAAAACATATTGATTATTAAAAGAGATACGGAATTTAATTAAATTTGTAGTAAAAAAAATATAAAGAAAACTTTTAAAATGATTGTTTTTTATATTTATTTACATGAAGAATGAAAAAAATTCGTCAAATGAAGACAAATAAATGCTTACCACCAGGGGAGAGAAATGGATTGAGGAAAGTGAAGTGGCACGAGTGATGTGTGAAAAAAATGAATAAATTTTAATGTTTTTTTAGAGAAATATTTTGAAAGAAAAAAATGTACTATTATTTACTCTTAGGTGTTTTAAATTATAATTTTTATTTGATGGATATTTTTAATTGAATATTTGGTTTTCTTTTTGGGACTCACGTTGGACTAACTGAAAAGGAAAGGGGTTTGTAATTAATCAGTGGGTTGTTGGTTTGAAGGTTTGAGAGAAAAAAAGTTGTAATGAAAAAGTGTAGTAACAATGAGGTTTTAATGGAAAGAAAGGGTGAAAGTTGAATGAATAGAATATCTTTGTTGAAGTATAGAAAGTAGTAGGAAAATAATAGGGGAAATGGTTCTTTGTGATAAAGCAAAGGAATGTCATAATAATTCCCATAATCAATTTTCCAACGAACAACAAACCCACACCAACAAACCTAGCCCACATTTCTTAATGCCCCTACATCAACCCACACCTAACTTAATCTCCTATCATTAATGCCTTCACCCTTCTATCCTAACCCATCCCTCTTTTCTTTTAATCATTTTACCCTTTTTAATATTAATATATATATATATATATATATATATATATATATATTTATATATATATATATATATATATATATATATTTAAGCCTCTTTTTCCTTTTATTTTTTGGATGAGCCTTTTATGCTATTAATTAAAGTATGTAATAATGAATTTGATTTGAAAAACAAAAAAAAATGTGAACAATAATGTTGCAAGGAATCTATTTAATGCTTAAATCTATGGGGAGAGTAGTTTGTTGAGACATTGCTTGCAAGCATAATTATATCATAGTAGTAGTATAAAATAACATTCAAAATTAAATAAATAGCTCTTAATTATGAAATATGTTTTTTTGTTTAATATTAAGTGAGGAAGAGCGTGTGCATTAAATAAAACGCTACCTGAAGGACACGTTGCAAGTGCAGGAGCGTGGGCATAAAGTCGTCGACAGTGGAAAACAAACTCTCACACTCTTCCTTCTGCGTTTTCTTCTGCAACATTCCAATCCAATCCGTAACGACAAAACGCTGCGTTTGTCTGTTCAATCGCAATTCCTCGCCACTACCTCTGCCGCTCACCGGTGAGCTCCATGGCCATCTCCGGCCGCCAAAACCCGAGCTCCGACGCGCGGCTGTTCAAGCTCTGTCCCTTCTGGAGTTCGCGGAACGGATTGTTGTCTTCCAACCATTCCGAAGCGAACGTTCAAAGGTCCTCCAAAACGGTCTCTTCCGTCGCCAGGTCGCTGCTTCCTCCGCGCCGGAGGCTCCGTCTCGATCCTTCCAGTTACCTCTACTTTCCATGTAAAGTCATTCCAATTCCGATTTCGGTTTCGGTTTCTTTGTTTATTTCTCAATTGGTTTACGGTTGTGCTGAAATTTCGTTTGTTTTAAAGATGAACCGGGGAAGCAGGTGAGGAGCGCGGTTCTGTTGAAAAACACGAGCAAGTCTCACGTTGCTTTCAAGGTGCGTACGTACGTGTTGGTGTAGTTTGAATGTAAAATAAAATTGTTTATCATTCATTGCATGCACACCGTTTGGTTGAAACGTGTTACTAAATTTGACAGGCGTTTTTAACGCTTCCGTTTGTGATGTGTAATAGGGAAAAAAAATGTATCTTCTCGTTGTCGTAATTGACTTTTGTGATGGATTTACTTTTGTTGGTTCAGTTTCAAACTACGGCGCCAAAAAGTTGTTACATGCGGCCTCCTGGTGGGATTCTTGCTCCCGGGGAAAGTTTGATTGCAACTGGTAATTTTTTAATTTGGAAATTGCTTTTCGATTCACTTTGTTAGTTATTTTTGGCCTTATGTTAATGTTCTTTGCTAATTTGGTGCTCACTCAGTGTTTAAGTTTGTGGAGCAACCTGAGAACAATGAGAAGTTGTCGGATCAGAAGCACAGGGTGAAGTTCAAAATCATGAGTCTCAAAGTGAAAGAAGGGGTGGACTACGTACCTGAGCTGGTATGTTTGGTACCTTCTGATGTTGTTGTATTGAATCTCCTATTGATGAGAGACCATCAGAGGGGGAGAGGAGAGAGTTTTGCTTCCTAAATTGTACTTTCTGATTATTCTGTTGGGTGAATTAGATGTGAAATTTACTTGGTAAGGAAAAAGTCTCTAATTTTCTGACATATCTCAACCGCCTCTCCCTTCGGGTTGCCTCCTAACCTGTACTTTCTGATTATTCTGTTTGGGGAATTAGATGTGAAATTAACTACGTAAGGAAAACCTCTACTTTAATTGTCTGACATATCTCACTACAGTGGGTTAACGTGTTTGCTAGAGACAACACGTTAACACGAATCCATTTATGGTTTTCAGTATCTGTCTGGAGGTGGAGGGTAGGTGCTGTGGCCTTGCTAAGAAGGGAATTAAATTCACAGAGCAGAAAAATATTAACTAGGTTTATATTATTTACAGCATAAAAGAATTCAGATAGATATACTTGCCCAAAACTCAAGCTATGTTCTCTCCTTAAAGCCATACGGGGAGAATGGATTGGTTGTTTGCGGTAATAGTCGATACAGGACTTGAGTTACATGGTAATACCGGCATGCTTCTCAGAATTGGGCCAATTGGAAGCCACACAGGATGTTTGGGAAATTTGGAGAAGTCAAAGTGCACAGACATTTCAAGACTCCGGTTAATGGAATATCCTTTAAATAGCAGACAAAACATACGATCAAACGGAAGTGTTTAGATCAACAGATTCGCAATCTAGGTAGAACATACCTGTAGATATATTTACTATTCTCAACTGCTTGGTCTTTGGAGTAAATCGGATGTTGTATTGGATGAATTGAACTATCATTACTTAGTTTATCATGAACGATCATATTAATTATCTTTTTTGGGGTGAAGGGAATCTAAAAGTGAAAAGTAGACTCACATAATAAGAGGAGCAGAAATGACGAGACTTCACATAAATTCCAGAGTCGAGTAAATATGCAGGCAAGAAAACCGAACTTGAACTTCTGAATAGGATTTTAATTTTAGAGAGTGGATCAAGTCTAATTAAACCTCATTAAACTAGCTTGGAAGGTGATGTTTGAATATAACATTTATTATAATTAGGTCATATTTCTAGTTATTATGAATCTTCAACATTTATCTCTTCATAGATATTTGTTTATAGGACATTTCCGTTGTAATATGAACTTATGTTTTATTGATTACAATCTGTTTCATTTATTCATGCTTTTGGCAAATGATTTCAAGGTTACTTGTTGATGATAAAATAAATAAATAACTTTGGCCTTTGGGCTTCTGTGACGCAGTTTGATGAACAAAAGGATCTAGTGGCAGTGGAACGAATATTGAGGGTTGTGTTTATAGATCCAGAACGGCAAAGTCCGGTAAGTCTAACTTTTCTGCAAATTGTCCTAGCACAGGCATACTGGATTAATGTGCAAAAATAACAGTCTGGTGATTTTAGGCTTTGGAAAAACTGAAAAGACAGTTGGCTGAAGCTGATGCTGCAGTTGAAGCTCGGAAGAAGCCTCCTGCGGAGGCAGGTCCTCGTGTTGTTGCTGAAGGGCTTGTGATTGATGAATGGGTAAAGCAAAAAGCTGAGAATGAATTATTCATTTCAGGTTTTTTTTTAATGTATTTTTTATGATTTACATCTTAAATTGCTTCCTAATGTTTATAGAAAGAGAGAAGGGAGAAGTATCTGGCCCGACAACAAGTTCAAGCTGTAGATTCGGTGTAAACGCAATTTGTTCATCCAGATAATTGTTTTCTTAAGGGAAACACGATCAAGATATCATTGGATGCGCTTCAAAAGAACTCTGTTGGGGGAATTAGTTTGGCATCCTATTGGTAGTTTGAGAACGCAATCTGGTGGAAAGATTCGTTGTATAACTGTCAAAATTCTTGTTCTTTGGAGGATCAGTCCGATTTGTACATAGTAGAGTTTGCTTGTTTGTATAATAAATGCAATTCCTCACTGCCATCTGCTTGTGCAATAATCTTGAAATAACACATCATTCATAATAAAAATCTTATTTTTTGTGCATCTGTCATGATTAAACAGAGATCATCGTCGAATAGGTTGGTGAAAATAAATCATCATTGAACGATACTCTCCTTGGTCAAGGTTTACATCATATCTTTGTTCCACCATAGTTTAATTTTTCTAAACTCATACTACGTATTGAGAGTATGTTAGCAACCTGCAATGGGTATGTATTACAGAAAACAAAGACCCTGTAGTCACTGCAACATGTACAAGCAGTCGATGGCATCTTTTGTGGGTTTGAAAATGCGTCTTTGGGAACTTTTATTACGTTGTGTTGTACCATGTGGAACAAACTATATGCTATATTTCAGACACAATTAATTTCAATCTTTTTTACAAATTATATCCTAAAATAGAACACATCATGTACATAATATATAAGTCTAACAATGGAACTGGAACAAGATAGTGAGCAGAAAATTACATAAATAATTATTACAGAGTGTCATATATCATCTGGCAGTAGAAAACTCTGTGAACCAAAAATTTTGTGTGATTTGGTTTGAACAAAGACTGCCAGGCCACACCTGGTGCTGTTGAATGTATTCCACAAGGAAAAACAAACCATTCCCGATACTTTCTTCCTAGCAGGGTGGTCTGCCACAGTGCAGAGCTTTTCAAGTTTTCTAACAACATAGTCATTGGACAGAACACGCCCTTTGTTTTCCCCTCTAGGACAGTCCGTAACCAAACCACTTTCGTATAATGCTACCATGACATCTGCTCCATGATTGTCCACATTCGTCATCAATGCTCCATTTAGGCTGACTTCCAGAAAAGATGATGTAGGCCTACTGAAAGTTGCCTGCTAGCAAACAATGTTTCATTCAACTGTCAAAAACAGTAAAAAAAGTATTTTTTTTTTCACATAGGAAACATTGCAAATTGTTGCATTGTTCATTCCCTTGGAAGTTGGAACTTATTTAATTACCTGGTCAGCAAGTGATTTCATGTGAGAAAAAGTTAAATTTTCTTTAATAGAACTTGAAGAAAATCTTTCAAAGTAATCAGTAACGTGGCTGGTTTCAAAAAATGGATGACTTTGATTCAATTTGTTTTTGATGATGAAAAGAACAGAACAATTTCCTAAACCGATGAAACCTCTGTTTGGCATTTATTTATTAGGTGGGACAGGGGTCTCCCACTTGTTGTGTGATTGAAAATCCTGCATGTCAACATCTGTTCTGAATTTACCACTACTTTCATTCAGGTTTACCTTATGCCAAAGTCGTATACATGATGTAATCAATCTTTTGGCACCTAAATTCACGAGCTTAGCCAAAACAACGTCAATAAAAAAGAAAAGCAGATAAAAAGCCGAAAGGAAAACGCCGCAAAAGTAGCTAGTAAAGGATTTCTCAATTATGTTCTTCCTTTTCTTTTCCCCTATTTTTGTTTAAACTTTGAGTCGCATTTTCTTGCCAAAAATTCACTACTCACGCCCATAAATTCTATAGCACACTTTTTTATTAATTAAGTTTTATTACAAAGTATAATATTAAGTAGGCAATCATTAAATAAAAGTGAATCCTATTAAAATTTGTAATTTAAATAAATTTTAATCGATGACAGAATAATTTAAAAAATATACTAAAGTATGTCAGTGATATTTCAATCTATTGAAAAGAATGAGCTGGAAAGAGAGTCACTTTGCAAAATATCATATCGTTTTTTTATAAGTAAAAGATGACAATTCAGAAGGGTTCCAACAATACTTTCCAAAACGGGCTTTCTGGTAGAATAGTAGTATGCTTTCTCCTTTGACAAAGCAATCATCCAAACAAATAGTAGATAATGGACTAAAGCATTCACAACCTAGTAAAGCAAATTGTCCTCCCACATCCTTACACTATTATCATTATCATCATCATCATCATTATATTATTATTATTATTATTATTATTATTATTATTATTATTATTATTAATTATTTATTATTATTATCATTATCATTATCATTGCTTGTGTTAAAAAGGGTATTTTTGGATTAGACTCTGGAATTAATCAAACTCGATAACTGATTTTGGAAGAATTAACACTAAAAATTTGATTGGAATTTTATAATGAAATTTTTTGGGTAAGATTGCAATAATGTTTTAAGCGGGTTTAAGATTATTTTAATTTAAGTAAATTTATACTTAGAAGTGTGCTTCTAAAAAAATGGTGAGCATTACACCCGTATGAAAACCAGTTCCTTATCCACATAATTTTTTTCAATGTTTATAAATTTCACTATAATTTAATTTTTTTTTTCTTGGAACTAACTAAGTTGAATCAATTACTGACCCAAAACTAGTTGCGTAGTTGTTTTCAAAGCTTTATCCAATGAAAAAAGCAGCGGCAAAATCTGTAAAGTCAACTTCTAAGCTATTTTTTGGGAGGTAATATTTCGAATGCAGAATTATTTTTGGTATTGTTTATGTTGAACCATTGATAGATATTGATTTTAATGTTTTAAAATACATTAAAAACTTTTTCATTATACTAACATCAATGTATTTTGAAAGCTTAATAAAAAGATACTACAAAAAAGCAGAGAATCTGTACTCTAATATTGTGTCATGAAAAGGTAAAATTAGAAATTTTTGTATTTTATATGTAAAATTAGAATCTGTATTCATTTAATTCTTTGTTTTTATTTTTTGTTTTGGTAGAAATGTTTAGCCGAACAAAATTTTATGAAATTGTAATTGAAAATTCACGATGTTTGTAAATTATAAGTTGAAGGAAAAATAAATAAAAAATGGAAAAGCATAAAAGCAAGGCATGGAGATGGTAAATAACCTGGAAGGTGGGAGCAGGGAACCTAGGCGCAGAAGTGATGGAAGAGACGAGGGTGATATCGTCATTTCCAGAGAGTTGGGCCTGACCCTGGACTACAATCTGTGGGCTGTACAACGTGTCAAGCCCAAGGGCCTCAACATAGGCCTTCTGCCTAACGGTCCATTGGCTCGACCCAAAGGGGTCCTTCCAGCCCACGTAGTCCCAGTAGTCCACGTGGAAGGCCAGCAGCACCACCGGCACTGGCAGCTGGAAGTCACCCCTCCCCAGCCGCGACAGCACCAGGTCGGCCGCCGGCGACGTCGCGCATCCCTGCGACGTGAACATCTCCACCAGCACTGGTCCATCCTCAACAGCCGTCAACGCCTCCTCCTCCTCCTCCGCTAAGCCACCGTCGACGTCACGGCATCCGGCTGCGTGCTTGTGGCGGAAGCAGGACCAGAGACGAGGCGCCATCGGTGTTGAGTGGTGGCGGTGGAGCGATGAATGATTAGTATGAGAATGAGAATTAGAATTGTGAGATAATTGACAAAGAAAGAAAGAAATGATGGAGGATGGAGAAAGAAAGGTGGCGAAATGTTTGTTGGGACGACAGGGTGATTTTGTAAGACTTTATTTGTCATTCCATACGTTTAAAAGCAATAAGACCTAATAAAAGTTTGTAAGTTAAAAATAATCAAATTAGACAGTGAAGTTTTTGCATGTGATGTTACGTGCATGTGAAATGAAAGTTACAAATAGAAACAGTTGGGTTAGGACAGCTAGAATCTCCAACACAGTGCATGTAACGAAAGCTTTGAAGCCATAAAACAAGGTACAAGTTTTTTGCGTTTAACTCTCATATATCCTTACATTTGCATTTCAACCGAATCTAATCATATCACACATTTTTTTATTAGTTTGATTGTTTTTTATTTAGTTTAAAATGAAGCCAAATTGCAATATAAACACCCGTGTACTTTTTTTTTTTATTCCCATCTTGAATATAGTGTTGAGATAAAAAAAATACCACTTCACTTAATCAAGTCAATAATATAGGAGAAATACGTATTTGATGTGGAATACAAACTTAGTAACTTTGTAGGAATGTTTAGTGGATGTGTTTTACCATGAAAAGCCTCATTTTTTTTTTAGTTCTTTTAGAATCTCTTCAGTTATTTTTGTTATTTTTTGTTGACTTTTACTATTTTATGTCTAAAATTGTTTTAGAATTTATAAACGACATTTATTATTGTATTGTATGTGGTTGAAGACTTCTCGATCTTACTAACTACAACATTTAACTAAGTTATCTAAAACAATGAGATGATATTGTTTATTGGATATTTATACTGTCAGATAACATGTAGTCCATATAATTGTCAGGATGACCACTAGGTACTATATGAAGGATGACTCCCCTATCAAGATATCGAGGATTGTATTACTAAATGGGTTAAGTTCAACGATAACTAGCAGGTGTCGAATACCGAATACTAGGTACTATGTTTCCCACACCAAAGCATGCATATATTATTTGATAACGAAAATGCTCACTAAGCAAGGGTACCGCCTATCGGTACCTCATTGTGTCTACGAAAATGCTCCATAGCTTTCTTTATCTCCTCTCTCCAATATATTGCTTTGTATTCCTAGCATAATCAAGAATTTGTTGCAATGCTTCAGTTGATGGCATAGTAATATCCATTTAGTTGAAAATCTCTCTAAAGTGCTCACACTTATTCTATTTTCTCTCTTCTTTTATAAAGCAAGGAAGATATCTCTTATCTCTATCTTTTTCTATCTTATCTTTTTCTATTTTTTTCTCTTCCCTCTTCTCTTTTTCTTCTCTATTTTCTCCCTCACATATTTATTCTTTTTCCTCTCTCTTTTCTAACTTAACAATTTCTTTCTCCACTCTTTCCTCAACTATGCTCACAACAACTTTACAATCTTCTCTAGGGTTAATTTCAGTATTAGCCTCAAATTGATGTTTCTCTATGACCTCCACCCTTTTAGATAATTGACCAATTTGTGTCTCTACATTCCTAAAGGCAACATCATATCATTTGCAATTTGAATCATACACCTTCATAAATTTATCAAATTTCTCAACAAGACTTTTGACATGACCCGTCAAATTAGCCACCCGTTGCCATAGTGGTGGTTGTTGTGGTCTATTAAATTGGCCTCTAGGTTGTCCAGTTTGATTATTCTGACTTTGTCCAATGCTAGGGTGATTCTTCCAACCTTGGTTGTAATTACCTTGGTTGAAGTTACCCTGGCGGTATTGAAACTGATTGCCCATGTAATTTTCTTCTTCTTCTAGGGCCTCCTCTGGAAAAGCACATTGACCATTGATATGATCACCACCACAACGATCACAAAGTTGTTGTTGTACCTACGAAACATTCTTTAACTCAAGAGGTAGTTGAGCAATCGTCTTCGCCAGATTCTCCAATTGTTGTTCTGTGCAAGCAATGCATCTTCAGCGGGCAATTGAAGAATTCCCCTCTTTTGAACTGGCATGCCCCTCACTCTGAGTTTCATTTTAATTAGCCGCCATGCTTTCAATCAACTCATAGGCCTCCTCAGCAGTCTTTCTCTTGATATTATCTCCAGTTGAGGCATCCAACATAAGCTTTGACTGTGTACCAAGACCTCCAAGGAACGTGAGAACTAAAGCTGTCTCATCAAATCCATGCACATGCGTCTTTCTCAACAAGCTTTTAAATCTATCCCACGCCTAGCCTAGGGTTTCCTCCATGCCCTACCTAAAAGAAGATATCTCCATCTTTCCTTTGTTGATTTTAGACTATGGAAAATATTTATTCAAGACTTTTGTCACCACAGCCTCCCAGGTAGTAAAGCTTCCTTCCAGGAAAGAATTCAGCCACAATTTAGCATTGCCTCCCAATGAGAAAGGAAACAAGCTAAGTTTAATCGTGTCATCTGAAACTCCATTGATCTTCACCGTGTTACAGATCTCGTTGAATGTAGTGAGATGATCATATGGACTTTCATGCGTCAGTCCATTAAACTGGTTGCTTTGCATCAAGTGTATCAACGCCGGATTCATCACCATGTTCAGTGTATTGTTCCTCAGCATTGTAATGCTATTAAAATGTTGAGGACCAACCACATTTGATGCATCTGCTAGAGTGCGTCTAGGAGGTTCCTCTCCAGCCATCTCTATGCTCTACTGTGATGCTACTGGTGAGGGTTGCAAAAGTCCTTCAAGAGAGGGGAATAATTCTTTAGACGGTTTTCTGACTTTCTTCCCCCTCTTTTCACTTAATCCTTCAAGAAGAGGTTGTTGATTTTTCTTGCTCCTAGTGTGAATTGCCTCTTGCATACACAAGAAACAAAAACCCTAAAAAGCACTTTTATATAAAAATAAAAACAAAAACAAAAACAAAAATCAAGTCAAATTCAATCAAAAATCACACTACTAGAACAGTTAAACCAATGAGTCCCCGACAACGGCGCCAAAAACTTGTTAACACCCTGGCAAGTGTACCAGATCGTATCAAGTAATAAATAAATGGTAAGTCCGAGTATTGTTTCCCAAAGGCCTCTTAGGCCTAAACGTTCATGTGATTAATGAAAATCATAAGACTTGAATAAACAATAAGTTGAGTTTTAAATGCAAAACAAGAAATAAACATGCATGCAAAGGTTTGATCAATTGACAGTAAAAGATATGGATGAATGGTGTTGTTGGGGTTTACAGTTTCATCCTAATCCACTATCAAATATCTACTATTCTTATTAGATTCAACTTTGTTATCAATGTTTATGCCACTTTCTATTTTACTCTAAACCCGATCTCTCGGTGAAAAGAGCCTAATCACAATTACTAGTTTACTATCTCTAGTCTCCCTAGCAATTATTCATGCAATACACACAAAAGCTTAAGACAATTGACGTTCATATTCCTATCTCTAGGTAATATTCATTATCAAGAGTAATTCTTCATGTCTAGACCTAACTATACGTCTCCATATAGAAAGAATCAAAGATGATGTGTTTGAATAACGTCTTAAACAAAGCATTAGCAAGAACGGAAGAAAAACTCAAACTATTGATAAACACAAGTATATGAATAAAATAAGAAATTTGATATAAGAGAGTTTCAAAGAACTACATCGTTCCCCAACAACAAAAGGCTTAGTTCACCATAATCATGGTGAAACTAGATGAATTGAATGGAAAGAATATAAAAGATAACCCTAGATTTGCAATATTGGAGCTCTCGAATCCAAGATCCGCCTCCAAGGTGTGAAAACCGTGTTTTTTCGTACTTTCTGCCAAAAGATACATGCTCTGGTTCGTGCACTTCTATTTAAAGCACAAAAAAATAATTGAAAATAAGCCCAGGCCCATAAGTACACCGCCCGGCGGTAGGCATGACACCTAATCCACCCCTCAGCACTGCCGCTTGAGCGTTCTCCTTAAATTCCATTGTCGAGTCCACCATCCGGCGGTGGGTTGTACTGCCTAGCGGTGGTTGCGATTCCATCTTCTCCCCTTGACGGTGTCCTTTAAGCGCATGGCAGTGTAATCATAGAAGGTCTCACCGAATGGCGGTGCTATCACCGCCCAGCGGTGGCTGGGGTTCAACTTTGCTTTATTCTTCCACCTTCTTCTACATCCAACACTTCTCTTCCTTCAATTCATTCATCAAACTCTTGATAAATCCTGTCAAAACAAGGGAAACCAAGCATAAAACCTAGAAAACCCACTTTGACTCTCTCTCTCTCTAACTTAAGCATTTTGCATGATTTCAAGCTAATTCTAAGTCATAAAGGGTGTGTTTTGATGTAAATTTTAAGTATGAAAATAATGGTTTTTAGACCGTTATCAATCACACAATTTCCTTGCCACTCTACACTTAGAAATATATGGCTTATTGTTTCTTCACTACATAATACATGTTCTAGTTCCTATGTTTATCCTTTTATGATACAAATTATCCTTTATGCATCATTTTTCAAGCAAATTGTTATGTTGATGGAAGTACATTTAGTTTCCATAGCATGTCACATGTCTTTGCTTCTTCCCTAAGGCCTCATTGTATAGTTCTTTATACTCAAGCTTTATAGTTATACATGGATGATTCATCTTCCCTCGATAACCATGTGTGTTTGATGGCAACCCCTAAAGGGACTTCCCATCCAAAGAAGTATCAAGTACACTAAGACTATGAAAGGGAAGTTGATTAAGAACTTAATCTTTTCTTTCTAAAGGCTTAGCATGATTCTCTTTAACTAAATACATTTTACTTTGTTTGTAGGTCATTGATAATGGTTTAAAAACCGTTATTTTCATACTTAATTTTGATATAAAACACATCCTGTATAACTTAGAAACTAGCTTGAAATCATGTATTTTGTCTTAGTTAGGTTAGAAGAGAGTCGAAGGTGGTTTTATGGGTATTATTCTTGGTTTTTCTTTATTTTAGCAGGATTTAACAAAAATGGGATGAAGGATAATGAAGTAAGAAGGAATTGGACCCAAGAAGAGATGGAAAAAGGTGTAAATGAAGAATCGTAGTCATCGCTGAGCGCTGAATTGAGTGCTGAGTGCCATCCTAGCAGAAAGAGATTCAGTGGCACGCTTAAGCGCCAGCGCTAAGGGGAGAAAATAAAGTCGCGCCTACCGCTGAGTGCCAGATCCAGCGTTGAGTGCTAAAATCTTCAAAATCAACACTTGAGCATCTGGCCGTCAACGCTGAGCGTCCTAGTTGAGTATCGCATCTACCGTTGAGCGGTGAACCCAACACTAAGCGCTGTACTTATGGGCTTGGGCCAAAATTCTGTTATTTTTCTGAGTTATAAATAGACCTCAGACGAACCAGAAGGGGTATCTTTTGGCAGAAAGGATGCAGAAACACAATTTTCACACCTTGGGGTGAATCTTGGATGCAAGAGCTCCAATTTTATAAATCTAGGCTTATCTTTTATCTTCTTTCCATTCAATTCATCTAGATTCACCATGATAATGGTGAACTAAGCCCTTTGTTGTTGGGGAACGATGTAATTTTTTGAAACTTTCTTATATCGAATTTCTTATTTTATTCATATACTTATGTTATTCAATAGTTTGAGTTTTTCTTCCGTTCTTGCCAATGCTTTGTTTAAGACGTTATTCAAATGCATTATTTTTTATTCTTTCTATATGGAGACATATAGTTAGGTCTAGACATGAAGAATTTCTCTTGATGAATACATATTACCTAGAGATAGGAATACGAAAGTCAACTGCTTTAAGCTTCTGTGGATATTGCATGAGTGATTACTAGGGAGACTAGAGATAGTAAACTAGTAGTTGTGATTAGGCTCTTTTCGCCGAGAGATCGAGTTTAGAGTAAAATAGAAAGTTGCATGAACATTGATAACAAAGTTGAATATAATAAGAATAATAGATATTTGAGAGTGGATTAGAATGAAATCGTAAACGCCAACAACATCATTCATCCATATCTTTTTCTTGCCAATTGATCAAAACCCTTGCATGCATGTTTAATTCTTGTTTTGCATTTAAAACTCAACTTATTATTTACTCAAGTCTCATGATTTTCATTAATCACATGAACGTTTAGGCCTAGGAGTCTTTTGGAAAAACGATACTCGGACTTACCGTTTATTTATTACTTGATACGATCTAGTACACTTGCCAGGGTGTTAACAGTCATCAATAAGAAGCAAGGAGAATATGCAAAGCAAGGAGAGTAACCAAGCAAGGAGAAGCAAAGGAGCTTAGATAGAAGAATGCACTTGCGGATGGTGCCTAGCGGCATGGATCTCACCGCTCAGCGGTGACGAGACTGGTTTCTCCTTTTTGAAAAGAGAGCTTCCCTTGCAGCTTAGGTAGCTTCCCTTGCACGTTTCCTTGCTCAACTTAGTCTATAAAAAGAGAGCTTCATCACTTGTAAATTCAACTTGAGTTTAAGTAATGAAATGCTGCTGAATTTCAGTCATTACTCTTGAGTTCAACCTTGTTCCTTGTTATCTTGCACTTCCTCTAGCTCCTTCCCCTTTGAAAAGCCTACTGAGTTAGAATTCTACCTTTACACTCATCCAAACACCACCGGACATTATCACAAACACCTTGAGTGCACCAAAACCTCCATCATCTTCTCCAATCCGCTGCATCTCTCTGCATCGTGGAGTACTTCGCTGTGATCAATGGAGCTGCTTCCATCATTTGGCATTAAGAGCCAACACGTCCACGTGGTTCTACATGAGCTAAGTCACTCATTCCATTCGTTTTCATTGTCTTTGTGTTGTTCTGTTCTTTGTGCACTGTTCCATTGCATTTTATTCTAATTCGTTTCTGTTTGAGTGAATTTGTTTTCTTTCACTATTTTATATGTGTTTTTGATCATTTTAATCGTTGCAAGTGATTCATTTTGCTTAAATTCCAACTTAAATTTCAGTTCCGTACAGTTAAAGTCATGTGCAATTGTTTTTGCAATTTTTTTCTCTGTTACGTGTGTTTGGTTCAGTTCAGCTGTGAATCTTTTTGTTTTGATTGTGTCCAAAGAAATTGCAAGCTATATATTGATCGTATAAGCTATGGCATCATGTCTAGCTTGATCATTTGAGCTTCTATGCATTGCACACTGTTTTCTATTTTGTAAAATTTTGTATCACAATTGTTTTCGGTTTGATCTGGTGTAACCTGTTTCTGTCCAAATAGCTTCAATCTCAAGCTTGAAACAAGTTTATTTGTTGATTTCCTATATGTTGCAAGTGTTCACAATCAGAATTACAAATGGAAATCTAAAAACAGAAGTTGAGTTGTTGAAAATCTGTTTTTCCAGAAACTGTTACAGTGTTTACAGTTATGCCCCGTGCTGATCTTTCATTGAGACTGTATTATATCAATTTAATTTTCCTAGCTTAAATTCTGAGGCTAGATCTAGTTGTTTAGGACCT
Organism: Vigna reflexopilosa; assembly: GCA_027742785.1. Lineage (NCBI taxonomy): Eukaryota > Viridiplantae > Streptophyta > Magnoliopsida > Fabales > Fabaceae > Vigna > Vigna reflexopilosa. The sequence goes on from CM050932.1 coordinate 13,786,590, forward strand.
ATCTTATACATTTCTTGAACCATCCTACACTTGTTTCCTGTATCTTTCACATTCTACTGCTGTTTTGTAAAATCTGCTGCATCATTTGCAACTCAATTTATGAATTGGAGCATCTGGTTGTGTCTGTGCATTATGACTGGTTGAACAAGTTTAATTGACCATTTAAAACTTGTATATACTATTAGATTGGTCATTTGCCATTCTATAACCAGAATTCACATTTCAGCTCCAATTTTTGCTTGAAAATCTCAATTAGACCAATCATTTATTAATTCTGAGTATGTTAGTGTTGTTTGATTGATTGTGCACTCATATTTGGTGATTTGAAACCTGTTTCTACTGTTCATATGGTAAATTTTGAGCCTAAACGAAAATACGCCAGCCAAACTGATGAGTTGATATTTTATTGATTTCACTTAGTTTATTGTACTAGAATTAATCAGGGAATTGTGCTTAATTATCCGGTATTTTCCTGTTTTTCCTAATTATGCTTAATTTGATCGAAAATTCTTATTTTAGTTATTTTGAATTTTCTGAACTGATTAATTTCCTTTTTTTAACTGCAGGGAAAATAGTGGAGATATATTTTGGAGCATTAGGAAGGAGGCAAATAAATTAAAGGCTCAACAATTAGTCATTTCAATTTTAATTAAATTGTACTTAGTTGGTTAGGAACTTTAATTAGGATTTTGAGCATTGGACTAATGTTGGCAAATTTTATGATGAGCCCAAACTTTGAGGGACACTTGGCATAGACTTTAGGGTTTTTAGGGTGGACCCCACCTTAATTTTAGGACTCACGGCCTTAGGGATTAAAGGCTCCCAGCCGTCATTTTAAAAAATTCTGGGGCTGGAACATTTTTTGGAGGAGCTTGGAAAATGTTGTTGACGGTAGATGGCATTGGTTGAATGAAGAAGAATTGTTTTTCTCTTTTCCATTGTGCAGTGCTGCCACACCGAAGTGAGTGATTCACGGTGGAATTCTTTTTAATTTCATTTCTTTGCTTTTAACGTTTTTAGATAACTTTTATGGGATGATGTTCACGCCTAGGGATAGATGCAACATCCACTTTTGCATTCCTTTTATTTTGCTTTTGAAAAATTGCAGCAACACGTTACAAAATGATGGTGTGGTTCGATTTCTTTGCTTTGGAAGTTATGCAAATTGCAATTAAGAAGCTCATTTATTTTGCTTTAGAAAAAAAGCTCATTGCATCCAGATTGATGGGACGTTAGCAACTGAATGTTGGCTAGTTCTTTTTATTTTATTTCCTTGAGAATGAAGAAGGTAATTAGGTAGAAGTAGGTAAGTGGCATTAGGTGTGTGCGGTGATGATTGATATTTTTCTTGGAGAAAGGCTGACTCATTTTAGATGAAAGAAGTGCACCACGGTGATTTAATTTTGAGAAGCACACATCAGTCATGTCACGGAGAGATTGCTCAGAAGTCCTTTTGCATTAAATGTTTGATTGCAAGCTTACTCATTCAATTTATTTCACTTTTCATACGTTTTTACATATACACTTAATTTCCAATTTCATTTTGCTAAATTTTCACTGCATATGTTCATTAAATGTGTTCTGCATGGAGTTTGATTCCGAATATTTCATTTCCCCTGCACTTAATTGCTCCACGACTTTGCCTTCCTTTTATTCCAGTTGCGGTGCCTTCAAGATGATGCAATCGTGCGTTAGTTGTTTAAGATAGACAGCTTAGTCTATAATGCTAGATCCTTATCCCGCTTGGATGGTGACTTTTATTTCAAGATTGTTCATTGTTCCATTTCCTTAGCATAGAATGCGTAAATATTTAATTGCTGCTAGGTTCTTTGGTCTAATGACTCATTTCCTTTTATTTAGTTTATTGTTTTTATTCACTTTAATATTTTGTGTTATGTTTGATTGTGTTAAATTAATTGTCATGATAGTTTAAATTAACTGTATTGGTCATTAGCGATATTGCATTGCTTCTTTGAGATTTCTGGACTGTATTTGTAATTGTGACTCTGACTTGGTTAATATCAAATCCGTATTTGCACTTGCAATTGGGTATACGCTTAGTTGCCCAGTTGGTGTGACATCTTCGCTTAGTTGATGGAACTGTATGGTGTAAATCAGAGTTGATATTAACACTGTGTTCGCTTAGTTCGCAATTATGAAGACAGATTTAACCGTCGCTTAGTCGGTTAACTCTGTTGGATTAGAGGTTTGAGTCGCAACTTTATTTTGTTGATCTGTGATTGGAAACATTGTAATTAAGTTAATGACTGACTGTTTTTATTCTGTATTTAATTATCTGTTTGCGTCAGTGTTTTCATTTAATTTTTCCGCATCCACCACAACGTTTTCACAAACCCCCCCCCACTTCGTGTTTGACTTAATTCTTGAACCGCAAAATTGGTCCTTAAGAGACGACCTAGGAGTCACTTCCTAGCTATACTGCATTTCTAAATTGCAATCAATTATGTATGGGTCGCGACACCCATCACAAACCATCAATTTTTGATACCTTTTTGGAAGTGCACCAGTGAAATTCTACACTGAAGATTTGCTTGGCTGTTTCATTGCTTGTATACGTTACATTTGATGATATACATCTGTTTGAAGTGCCACTTTATCATAAGTTGAAAATAAGACTTATTATTATTCTCAATGATGAAAAATACATTCTCATATCCTCTATTTGTAATAATCTAGATCTCCTAAAAAGGGAAATAGGGAAACTCGGAAAACTAGGAAAAAATAAAATAAAATAAAATATTATGTATCTATTTCCTCTAATTAGGAAGATTCTAAAGATATTATCTCAAATTGCAACACTCCCCCTCAAGTTGATAAATGAATATCAATCATTCTAAAATACATTTTTATCATTCTCAATGATGAAAAATACATTCTCATATCCTCTATTTGTAATAATCTAGATCTCCTAAAAAGGGAAATAGGGAAACTAGGAAAATTAGGAAAAAATAAAATAAAATAAAATATTATGTATCTATTTCCTCTAATTAGGAAGATTCTAAAGATATTATCTCAAATTGCAACACTCCCCCTCAAGTTGATAAATGAATATCAATCATTCCCAACTTGCCTACAAGATCTTGAAATCTACCCGGAGGAAGCCTTTTTGTAAAAATATCTGCTATTTGAAGTTTTGTAGGAACATGAGTTGTAATCACAAAGCCTCTGTCAAGATTATCTTTGATGAAATGTCTGTCAATTTCAATGTGTTTGGTTCTATCATGTTGTACTGGATTATGGGCTATGCTCATAGCAGACTTATTGTCACAGTGTAGTTGCACCGGGTGCTCCACTTTGACTTTAAGATCATCCAAAATGATTTTCATCTAGAGTCCTTCACACATACAATGCTTTCTTCAGGAGGCATACCTTGTTTCTTTCATTTTTCACTTTAAAACTTGGGGGAATCTCCATGTACACTTCCTCATCTAGATCTTCATGAAGAAAGGCATTCTTCACATCCATCTGGTGTAAGTCCCATCCAAAATGGGCAGCCAAAGTGAGAATAACTCGAACTGTATTCATCTTTGCCATTGGGGAAAATGTCTCCTCATAATCAATCCCATATGTTTGGGTATATCCTTTTGCCACCAATCTAGCTTTATATCTTTCTATTGTCCCATCTGCCTTATGTTTCACTGTGAATATCCATCTACACCCTACTGCCTTCTTATCTCTTGGCTTATCAACAATCTCCCAAGTTGAATTTCTTTCTAATGCACTCATCTCTTCTTTCATGGCTTGATTCCAATGTTCAAGTTTCATGGCCTCCTGGATTGAGGTAGGAATTTCTATGGCATCAATGGCAACAATAAAACTTTTGTGCTTATCAGAGAGTTGTTAGTGCAAACATACTAAGAAATAGGATATTTAGCACATGATCTTCTTCCCTTTCTCAATGCAATGGGTAAATCCTCAGTAATACTTACCTCCTCCTCATTGATATCTTCAGGGATCCTCACCTCCGGATTAGACAATTTTTCTTGCTCGAGAGTCGAAGTGGGTTGTTCTCTTCTTTCATATTTTTTGCCAAAAAATTTGTCTTCCTCTTCTTCCTCACTGTGGACTATGGTAGCTTCATTGCTTAGGTCTTGGGCATCCCACAAAGACAAACATGGTAATGACAAAAAGGAGAGTTCATCCACTTCAAGTGCTTTCTCCCCCTGAAGTGGTGGACTGACATAAAAGGATTTTGTTTCATGAAAGGTGACATCTATGGTGATAAAGACGCGACGACTCTGAGGATGATAACATTTGTACCCTTTTTTATTAGAAGGATACCCAATAAAGACACATTTAAGAGCTCTGGGATCTAATTTACCACGGTTAGGAGGGTGAGAGTGAACAAAAACAACACATCCAAAGACTCGACTAGGTAGACTCGTTATTAGGAAGAAGAAGGAACAAAAGACAATAGAGACTCTATAGGACTAATGTCATTCAAGATACGAGTGGGTAACCTGTTGATGAGATATGTGGCAGTTAACACAACTTCTCCCTAGTAATTTTTTGGAACAAACATTTGAAAAAGAAGAGCTCTAGTTACCTCAAGAAGATGACGATTCTTTCTTTCAGCAACCCCATTTTGTTGAGGGGTGTTAACACAGGTTAGTTCATGAACAATACCATTATGAGACAAAAAATTGAGAAATTCATGATTCACATATTCAGTACCATTATCAGACCTAATTTTTTTGATATTTTTTCCAAATTGAGTTTGGACAAGACGGAAAAAATTAACAAAAATTTGAAAAACTTCGGATTTATTTTTCATAAGGTATGTCCACGTGACACAAGTACAATCGTCAATAAAGGTAACAAACCATTTGGCTCCGAAAATAGAATCTATGATAGGACCCCAAACATTAGAGTGAATTAAATCAAATGGAGAAATACTCTTTTTATTACTAATAGGATAAGATGCACGATGGTGTTTTGACAATTGACAAATATCACAATTAAAAGACTCAACAGACTCCTTGGTAAACAAATGGGGAAACAAGGACTTGATAAGACTAAATGACGGATGCCCAAGCCTTTGATGATGTAACCTAAGCCCACGTCTCAGATGTAGCTTACTGACTCATGATTTGTGTGTTGCTTTGGTCATCAAACTCTAAAAAATACAACCCACTTTTCTCCTTAGCAGTTAAAATCATCTTCCCCGTGGTAAGGTCCTGAAAAACACAATAAGTTGGAAAAAATATTACTGAACAATTTAAATCCTTTGTGAGTTTTTGCACAGAGATAAGACTATTAGCCAATTGAGGAACATGTCAAACATCCTTTTTTAAAGAATAAGCGTTATGCAAATCATCCCATATTTCTTTTGCAGAAGAATGAAACATATAATTTTTCCTTATCTCAGGAATCATGGATTGCCACATCCAAGTCATAATTAATGAATCTTACTTGTCCCAAATTGAAAAATGTTTGTCGTCTGGTGCTGGTCCTTCTCCATTATGTGATCAAGTTTTGAACGACCCTTGAGAATCTTTAGAATAAATTGGCTCCATTGTAAGTAATTCTGACCATCCAACCAAGAGGTACTTCCTATATTTGGTAGGACATTAGGTACCCTCAAAGGAATACTTTTTTCTTCAGACATCCCGTACCCAGGAAGAAGAAGAGCAAAAACTTCAAACTCAGATCTACTCAAATAAAGGCCAAACGGGTCGTCACCAACCCTAGGAACAGACTTAGGAGGCTCCGACGACTCTTTTGTGGCGGCGACGACGAGTGGGTCTCACCGAGAAAAAAGGAGCAAAACTTAAAACTCAGATCTGCTCAAATAAAGTCCAAACGAGTCGTCACCGACCCTAGGAATGGACTCAGGGGGCTCCGACGACCTTGTCTGTGGCAGCGCCGGCGAGTGGGTCTCGCCGGAAGTGGGCGCGTGGTCTACACGCGCCAGCGATGGTGGCTTCTCTCACGGAGCGACTGCCGGTGTTGTGATCGTCAGTGTTGGACACACCTTTCTGCCCTGTCAACGATCCCAACCGGCGACGACGTTGTGATCGAAAATTAAATGTGTCAATTAAATCACAAACCATGATGACTTCGTTTATAGAACTTATTTTTCAGTTCTGAAATTTGATGTACAATATTATTAACTTTATAGCAAAATATTTAGCTATTAAGTTTGTGAAATTTAATATTATCAAACAATTATAAGAGTAATTTAATTTAATTTGAGTTTTTCTTTGAATGGCTTCTTTATAATATTTTATTAATTAATTTCTCTATCGTTAATAAATATTCATAGTCTCACATTGCATGTTTTCTTTTCTTATTGTTTTCATTGTTTTAAATTGAACGAAATCGAAAGCAATTGTGTGTAATTTATTTTTACTCTATTTTTAAAGTGCATACAATTTTACACTATTAATTCATCATAAATGGCTCTATATATGAATTTTAGATACTTTAAAAAATAAGAATCTCACGGTGACAATTTACGATTAATAAAAATGTAAAATATATTCACACTATAATACATTCTAATTTAACTATTCGTTTTCCCTTTCTCATCTCTTCTTTCTTTAAAAGCGTTTCACACTTATGATAGTTAGAAGCCAAGTTTTTTACTAATGAAAATAAAAACATTGTTTTGAAAGGTCCCGTTGTAACATCCCAATAAATCTATAATAAGAGCTATAATTTATTTAAGGAGTTAACATGAATAATAATAAAGAACAGTGGAGAAAGGACAAGTAAAGAGAAGGAAACGAGAGATAACATATAGAATTTGAAACTGCACAAAGTATAGAAGTCTGATACAAATTATAGAACTAGACCGAACACGTCTTGGTACATTTCATGACCGAACGATTATCTATACTAAGCGAAAGTAAAATCTAATCTAAGGACCGGACGATCCTGCACAGCTCTCCGGCATCGCGTCTATAGGTAGTTCGGCCTGCAGGGCATCTTCCAAGGTATCTTCGTGATCACCCTCTGCTCACACCCAAAAGGATGATCAATGCAGTGAAGAGAACAACCTTACGGTTAAGACTGAACGACAAACATAGACAAGACAGGAAAATAAGGGTAAGCTTATGTAAATTTAATTAATCATTTTCAGTATACCTTTAAAACATACACATGAATCACATACATCAACATCTCAACCATAAATCATAAGTCAAATATATCTATATAAAAACCGAACGGTAACATTATCATAATCAATCTCTCCTAACACTGTCCGGACTGTATGAACCATGTAGCTCGCCGCTCTCTGCACCCGGGTGGACCTGGCTGGGATACACTCAACAGACCGCCACCCGAGGCTAGTCCAGTGGAACCACCTCGGTATAGAAATACCCTAAGGCTAAAGGACCTCCTGCCATTCCCACGCATGAATTACCCTTCTCTACCTGAGAATGTGTCCTTACGAAATATCAGGATAGAGCAGAACCTGAGTTTGACCATAGTTATACTTTACCAAATAAATTTCCAATTCATGAGATATTCCTCCCTGGAATACTCTTAAAATCATAAGGAATTCAATAAGTGATCGCACCAAGATAAAAAAAGACCAAATATCAAAGGAATTAAACATGTGACCGAACGGTCGAAAACATATCAGAGACCGAATATAACAAGGGGCTTTCATCAGATGACCGAATGGTCGGATAAAGAAAAACACCGAACGCTATTTGAAAGCCAAAGAATATAAGTAATAACTGAGAAGTAACGAACGGTCACTAACTAATTGACCTTTTAAGAAATACCGAACACTTTATAATTTGAGCCGAATGCTTTAGAATAACGAAAGTTCTCTTCAAGAAAGTGGGTACCAGTACAAGACCGAACACTTCGTGAGGAAATTTAGTGTCAGTATAAGACCGAGCACTCTTTAAAATAAGTAATATTAATTTTAAACTGAGTACTTTCAACAACATTATCAATATGTATGACCGAACGCTCAGTGTATGACCGAACGTTCTTCCAATAAGTAATAGGGACCTGAAACCGAATGCTTCATAAGTTAAGTGTTAGTCTAAGACCGAACACTAAATTAGTCAAAGGCCAGTATATGACCGAGCACTTCTCAAGGTCGAGCACTCTTCAAGACCGAGCACTTAACTATGAATATCATATGTGTAAAACCGAACGGTATTCAAAGAAAAGAATTAATATAAAACCGAATACTTAGTCTATGACCGAGTATCTTGAGTTATTGAACATTCAGTATGAGACCGAACGTTCTAAAATAGGGGAAACTGAACGGTCCTAATGACCCTTCGATTACATATTCAGTATTTTCACTAAGTTACATAACCTTATAGACTAATTTCATACCAAAGATCAAACATGCAAATTCTCAACAGCAATATCATACATTCAACAAACATATACTCATAAAATCATGTATACAAAATAATCATAATTAAATTTATAAGCTTCCCTTACCTCTAATTCCAGCTAGCTTCTAAGTGTCTAAAATCCAAGGTTGTCCAATTGGAATTCTGATCGGTGCAAACTAAAGAGCTTGACACCGGGAGCACTTAATCTGGAAGAAGGTTGATGATCGGAGGAGAAGAAGTGGTTAGAAATCTAGAGAGAAGTTTGGAGGATTTAGAGAGAAGGGGGAGAAAATGGTGTTTCTGGAGGTTGAAGACGAAGAGTTTGTATGCAGAAAGTGACACCATTTTCAAATTTCAACTTTAAATACAGCCTCCACTAAAAATCGCTCGGTCCACTCTCTGTCTGTCACTTGTCTTCCACTTTCTAGAAACTCACCCTCTCCCTGCAGCCACACGGTTCACGGAGGCGGGAAAATAAATGCTGCTGCCACTTTGTCTCCCACTAACATGGGAGAACTCCACAAACGTGCCACCTGTTTCTCACTAAAGAGGAGAAATTAATGGGGTGTGACACCCGTTGTCTATTAAATAAATATTTTAATTTTTCCCTAAAATAAGTTATAATTATAAGACATATTTTAAATTTAACTTAATCCATTTTTTTTAAATCAAATATATGTTAAACAATACTATTTTTATGTTACAAACTTAAATAAATGAATAATGGTAAAGTTATGTATTTTTATATTAATTTGACACATTATAAAGATAAAATAGTTATAAAAAATAAATTTTTAATTTAAAGAAAGTAAAAATTAATAAAAGATCATATCAATTTCGTATGCACACCCACGTTTTATACTTTCAAGTATAATACCGGTAAAAGCAACTTACACACAACTAAACTTAAAACATAGTGCTGTTCCATGTCAAGGCGCGTTTTATACTTCTGGCTAAATTTAATACGGTTTCAACCATCTTCAAAACTAAAAGGTCTTCTTATTTTTCTCTCTTCGCATTCTTATGATTATTTTCTTTTTCATCAGATAAAGTGGGGTCACCAATTTGACTAGTTAATTAAATACGTACTATACGTTTAATACGTTTAATAGGAAATTCGTAAGAGCTTCTCTCTCCCCTGTTTCATATAGATTCCTATATATATAAAATGCATACAAACTTTTCCTGATATCAAAAACGTTCAGAGCACAAGGAAAAAGCCGTCAGCCATGAATTCTAGGCCTGTGAATCCAATTCCGACGAGGTAAGTTATTGATCACAGTCTTCTACTTTCTGCTGATGGGGTGTTCTAACATTGTTGTTTCATGTCTCAGAGAGGAAGAGGTGAATCGATTCATGGAATTACGAGAGATCTTAGACAAATTGTTCAAGTGGTTGTTTGGAGTTACAGCTTTCATAGCCACGCCAAAGGGAGAAGCTTTATTAACAGAACACCCCAATCTGATGACAGTTATGGTTTTCATGATTGTGCTCTACTTCTTAATGTGGCTGCTGGGAACAATGCTCCCAGAAAGTAGTGACAACTTCATGATAATCTTAGTCTGCATCATGGTGGTGATTGCAAGTGTTTCTTCAGTTTTGGTTTTGACCACTATACCTTCACTCCTTCCTTGGCTTAGTGTGATGGGTTGGGTTGGTGTTTTGGCTTTGATTGTTTATGTCTGTTACCAAGAGCTCTATAGTTTGGTTGTGCGAGCAATTTTGGATTGTGTCAAGAATTTGATTGATGGTTACAGGAAGCAGGGTTCAAGGTTGCCAGTCTAGGAAGAACATGGTCTTCATCTTCATAGTTGTAGGTTACCAGCATACCTTAAACACATGTTGTTATAGTTTCTCTAATACTATGTTGGATTGCAGCGATTTTTGTTGTTATTGTTGTTTGCATACTCAGGAGTGTACCAAATACTATGTATTTTTCTTTTCTTTTTTATACAATGTAACACTTGTTTGTATGAAAAACAAGGTCAATAAGAATATATTGTTTTTGTGAAAAACAGGGTCAATCAAAATACTGTGTTTGAGAAAGCATGTTTCAAGTCGATTGTAAACTCAGTTTCACGGTGTATCAAACACTACTTGATGCATTCCAACATCTATATTAAAGTGTTAATTAAAATTTGGCACAATATTTGTCTCAAAACTTTATACTTCGTACCAATTGAATCATGGATGCGTGCAAAACGAAGCTAACTCCAAAGAATGAGACCATGTATTAGGCTGTCTTAAAAGAAGAATGATGCCACTTTATTTATTTTTTAAATATTAAAGATATGTTATATAAAAGAATTGTTAAAAGGATAATTTTTTCAGTTATTTTTCTGAGTTATAAATAGATTTGCACGAACCAGAGCAACTATCTTTTGGCAGAAAGGACGCAGAGACACATTCTACACACTTTGGAGGCGAATTTTGGATGCAAAAGCTTCGATCTATCAATTCTAGGGTTATCTTTTCCATATTTTCCATTCAATTCATCTAGTTTCACCATGATTATGGTGAACTAAACTCCTTTGTTGTTGGGAACGATGTAATCCTATTTGAAACTCTCTTATATTGAAATTCTTACTTTATCCATATGCTTTATTTGTCAATAGTTTGAGTTTTTCCTCCATTATATTTGCATGCTTTGGTTAAGACATTATTCAATAGTATAATCTTTGATTCTTTCTATATGGACACGTATAGTTAGGTCTAGACATGAGAGAATTCTCTTGATAGCAATATTACCTAGACATAGGAAATTCTCTTGATAGCAATATTACCTAGGCATAGGAATAGGAGGATCAATTGCCTAAAGCTTCTGTGCGAATGTAATGCATGAATAATTGCTAGGGAAACTAGACATACTAAACTAGTAATTAGAAGTAGACTCTATACATCAAGATATTGATAGTAGGGGATTTTAGAAAGTGGCATGAACCTTGATAAAGAAGTCGAATTTAGTAAGAATAGTAGATATTAAAGAGTGGATTAGGATGAAACCGTAAACCTCAACAACACCATTCATCCATATCGTTCAATTGTCAATTGATCAATTCTCACATGCATGTTTATTTTCCATTTTGCATTTAAAACTCAAATTATTGTTTACTCAAGTTTTATGATGTCAAAACATCACACGAATGTTTAGGCCTAAGAGTCATTTGGGAAACGATACTCGGACTTACCGTTTTATTATTACTTGATACGATTCGGTACACTTGCCGGAGTGTTAACAGAGAGCAATTTATGTGTGAGGAGAACATTTTTTAGTTTAAGAGTGTCAATACAAGTAAGGAAATCTAGTTTATTTATAATGATTGCCGAATTCTAAAATTGATGAATTTGAGTTGTATTGTTATGGTTTTAAACTATTAATCTGCTTGATGTTGGTTTCGATAAGGTGATATGTTTGATTGTGGTTTGTGCTAGTGAAATTGATTTGTATTAATTGATTTATGAATTATATGCTCGATAGGTGTTTTAACCTAATATATCACTTTGGTAATTCAATTTCTTGAAATTGTTAATACAATCTTCGAGTTAGAAATAATTAAGGATGAATTACAATTAAGTCTATTGGATTGACAAATTTGTACTATAGGTTATCAATTAATACAAATCAATTTCACTTTGAGATATTATAATGATCAAATTCTTTTATTGTATTCTTATAATGTATATTAAGTGGTAAATAACTTAAGAAGAGTTAAATTAATCAATTAAAGGTCATACAGAAACCACAAACTTTTGGTGAAGTGCTAACACCCTTGTAGTGCTACTGAACATTGATCAAATAGTGTCTCACTTAATTATGTTGGGTACCACTAGACACAAAACAATAAGTGAGCTCACTCACTTGTCGGTGTTGGGTGTCATCAAGGGATGACCAGGCATAACTCATGTTTTAAAATCCAAGGAGCACTAAGAGATCTAGTGCTAGGTACCACCTTATTTTAAGTCTTGGGTGATTTTGTGAAAATTGAGATTTCTGCTTAATTAATTGTTTCATCGAATTAAAATTTTAACATCTTGTCTTAAACATATGAATCTTTACTTTGACCATTGAGATATTTAATTATGGTATGTGGTTAAAGAAATACCTTTTTTTTTTTAGATTTAGATATAATTATTGGTAATATTCTAGTTGAATGTTAAACTAATACAATAAAAAATAAATTATGAATTATGAATATTTCAATTGAAATAAATAATAGGTTATTGATGTTGTGAAAATATAATGTATGAAAGACATTTAATGTAGATGAATTGAAAATATATATGGTATATATGTATACATATGTATGTATACATTAATATATATATATATATATATATATATATATATATATATATATATATATATATATACACATATATATTAAGTCCGAATATCGTTTCCCAAGGGACTCTTAGACCTAGATGTTCATGTGAATTGATTTCATAAGACTTGAATGAAAATTGAATTTAGGGTTTGTAATGCGAAGATTAAAATAAACATGCAAATGCAAAAGCTTGATCAATTGACAGATAAAGATATGGATGAATGGTGTTGTTGGTGTTTACGGTTTCATCCTAATCCACTCTCCTATATCTACTATTCTTATTAAATTCAACTTTATTATCAATGTTCACACAACTTTCTAATTTACTCGGTGAAAAGAGCCTATCACCAATTACTAGTTTACTATTCCTAGTCTCCCTATAATTACTAACGAATTAATGATAGAACCTTAAAGCAATTGACCGACCTATTCCTATTCCTAGGTAATATTTCATAATGAAGAGAATTCTTCTCAGTTATAGATTTCCCCGTACGTTCCTGTATCGACAAAATCAATGATCATGACACTGAATTAGTTAAACAATGCAAGCTCTAACCTTAGAGAAGAAAACCCAAACTATTGATAACACAAGTATATGAATAAAATAAGAACTTCGATATAAGAGAGTTTCAAAAGGATTACATTGTTCCCCAACAACACAGGGGTTTAGTTCACCATTGACATGGTGAAACTATATGAATTGAATGGAAAGAATGAAAAGATAAACCTTAGATTTGGTAGATTGGAGCTTCTGCATCCAAAAGCCGCCTCCAAGGAGTGTATAAAGTGTTTTGACGCCTCTCTCTGTCAAAAGATGTCTTCTCTGGTGCGTTCTGGGTGTATTTATAATATAGAAAAATAACATAATTTTGGCCCAGGCCCATAAGTACACCACTCAGCGGTAGCTGCAGCACTCAAGTGGGACGCTCAACGGTCACACCCAGGCGTCTGACAGTGTTGTCTTTGAGAAGGCCAGCGCTCAGTGGTGAATTTGACGTTCAGCGGTGTGTGCGACTCTCACTTTTCCCCTCAGCGTTGCCGCTTAAGCGTCAGGTAGTGGCTTCCTCTCCAAAGTTGGCACTCATCGTTGAAACTGGCGCTGAGCGGTGGCTGCGATTCTTCCTTTGCACCTATTTTCATCCTTTCTTGAGTCCAACTCCTTCCTACTTCACTTTCCATCCTTCAATTCTTCTTAAATCCTGTCAAAACAATGTAAAACCAAGCATAATATCTTTAAAACCGCCTTTAACTCTCTTGTAACCTAACTAAAGCAATTTGCATGATTTTAAGCTCATTCTAAGTCATAAAAGGTGCGTTTTGATATCAATTTCAAGTATAAAAATAACGGTTTTTAGACCATTATCACAACCCCAAACTTAGAATTTGCTTGCCCTCAAGCAAACAAAACAAAATTTAGCCTTCCACCTATCATCAAAATGGTTCAACACATTCAAAACTCATTCTTCCACAACAAGTAATTTCTCAATTCATCTTTTCAATGGAATCTCATCAAGATGCACACATGCTTCAATTCATTCCAACTCACATAGTGTTCACATAATCACCTTCTCTCCAAAAGATGCCCTTCTTATGAATGATTAATCAACTAAGCATAGATATAATCATGAATTTCAAACATCCTTTCCAGGCAAAGTGTTTCACTCAATCACTCAAGTGTCTTAGGAGGTCACTCCTTCCCTCTACTATCCACATGTCACATAGAACAAAATTACCTTTCATTTATTACAATCAATATCCTCACACAAATGCCATCACAAGGACTTTTCAAAGCTTATAATGAGGTTGGACTGACAAGAAAAAATGGTTTCTCTAGATCACAAAATCCTTGAGTTAAGAGAGTTATTCAACATTCATAGTTCTAGCACCAACTCTCTCTCACCAATTTCACTCATTCCCAAATTTTTCCTTTTTCTTTTGCCTTTTGCATTGAGCTTATCGTTCATGCTTTTCTTTTCTTATCTTTTTTTCTATTTCTCATGCTTTTTCATTCAATGCATTAGCTCAATGCTTTTCTTTGCCTTTCAATTCTCCCAACAACCCCAAACTTGAACCTTTATCAATACCATTCAATTATTCTCAAATCAACTCAAGGTACAGACTTTTCAACAGGGTTTTCAAAAGTGTTTCAGGCTTAGGTTCAAAAAAGGTAGAACACATTGTTCTTTTACTTTGGGACGAAATTTTGGCTAAGTAAGGGCTTCCAAAAATGGCCTTGATCATATGACAGAAACATGCAATTCAATCAATCATAAAGATTCAGGCAAAATCATTTATGCTCTCAAATGGATAGCAAATATATCAACAAGCAGTCTGGAACTCAAAACCTCACACACTTATGCTCACTCAACAGCTCAAATATCAATCATACACCCTGCTTAGCATCATAATCACAATCATAATTCCTCATGCATCTGGTTCACACAACTTGTCAACAATTCACCTGTATATAAGCATGTAAAGCAGTCTCAATCATCATCCACATCAAGAATCATCAAGCACACTCATCATGCAATCAACAAGTCAAACCATCATCAGATAAGGTGTTCAAGCAAGTGCAATAAAGCCTACACTACTCAACAGAACCAAACATATTCTAAAAGTTCAAATTACAAAGGAAAAAGAAAATAAAACCCTGTTCTACTTGATAACGGTTGAAAACCGTTATTTTCATACTTAATTTTGATACTAAAACACACCCTTTATGACTTAGAATGACCTTAAAATCAAGTAAAACACTTAGTTGAGTCATGTGAGAGTCAAAAGTTGGTTTTAGAGATATTATGCTTTTTTTTACATTATTTTGCAGGGTTTTGAGATAAATTGAAGATGAAAGTAAAGCAAGGTGGATTTGGACTCGTGAAAGATGAAGAAAAATGATGAAAAGAAGAGTTGGCAAACCGTTGAGCGCCAGAATGGACCGCTGAGCGTCCAGGGCGATTAGAGGCAAACCGCCCAGCGGTTAGTTATACCGTTGGGCGGTGGCGCGATTAAGGGGTAAACCGCTAGGCGGTTGTCTGTTTTTACCGTTTTATTTGGCCTCGATTCTGTTATGTTTTAGGCCTATATATATGCCATAGTGCGATTCAAAACTCATTCTTTTGGCAGAGAGAAACGTCCACAGCAGTTCTACACACCTTGGAGGAGATTTCTTGGATGCTTAGGCTCCACTTTATCAAATCTAGGGTTTGCTTTTCCATTCTTTCATTATTGTCATCTAGTTTTACCATGATTATGGTAAACTAAACCCTAGGTTGTTGGGGAACAATGTAATCTTTTGAAACTCTCATATATCCAAATTCTTATTTACTTTATATGCTTGCATATGCTTGATTTATCAATTGTTGGGTTCTTTACCTGTATTTAATGCTTTTACCGTTTAACTCATTCAGTAGATGTTATTTGTATTTATTGATACGGGGACGTACAGTAATGTCATGAACTGGGTAGAATTCCTTGATTATGCTAATACTGCCTACGGATAGGGGTAGGACGATCAATTGTATTTTGCTTCCGTTTATAATGCATTATTAATTACTAGGGGAGGCTAGGGATAGCAAGTCGGTAATTAGTAATAGACTCTTTTCACCAAGGGATTGGGTTAAGGGTAGACCAAGAAAGTTTGCATGGCAATATGATAAATAAGCAAAGTAAATAAGGAGAGTAGATATATGAGGGTGGATAAGATGAAATTGTAAACCCCAACAACTCCATTCATCCATATTTTCTTTAAGCCAATTGAATAACTGCATTTGCATGTTTACTTTTGTTTTGCATTTAACCATTCAAATTAATTTCTTTTCTCAAGTCTTAAGCGATTAGTTTACACGAAAGATTAGGCCTTAAGAGTCCTTTGGGAAGAACAATATTGGGTTTACCAATTATATTACTTGATACGATCTGGTACACTTGTCAGGGTCTTAACACTACTGCAATTGGCATCCATAAATAGATGCCATATCAGCCCATGCTGTCATCAAAGTCATCATCATCTCCAGCCTCTGCATCCTCAAAATCATCATTATCCATGACTGGGGCCTCAGTTGCTCCAGCTTCGCTACCCTGTGCCTGCTCCTGCGGCCACGCCATAGCATTATGGAACTCATCCATAGTCCACATGTGGGCAGGGGGTGTATCATACAACCCCATGATCATCTCAACTGTGGCCACCTGCCCTCGACAGAGAGACTCAAGTCTGGCCTCTACCATGGACATATATATACATATACATATTGTTGGAAAACAGGTAGTCTTCTTTTTACACCAAGACGGGGGGTGAATTGGTGGTTTATAAAAAACAAAGTCTTTTCGCAATCCTGAAATCAAAGTATTAAACTTTTCAAACTTTCTTGAAATGCAAGTAATGAAAAATTAAATGGAGTGGAAAAACGTAGTTGACTGCGCTAGAAGTAAAGTCGACTGTAAAGTAAAAGTGCATGGATAGAGAAAATCCAACACAGGTTTTTATACTGGTTCGGCCAACAATGCTTACATCTAGTGTCCTTCCAACCCACAAGCAAATGCACTATTAGACCTGTCAAACAAGCCCATAAAATGGGATTTGGCCCTAGTCCATGTGGATTGGGGCCAAAAAAGCCCACAGGGCCAAAAAAGCCCTTTATTAAAAAAGCCCCAAGGGCTAAAAAGCCCCAAAGCCATGTGGGTCAGGGCAAGCCCATGGGCTTTCTTTTTTACAGAGAAAACTAAATATCCAACAATAAATTGCATTTTTGCAGAGAAAAGGAACACTTGTATATTCATATCCAGTGCATTTGGCTCTTTCACTTGATGCTGGGAACCAGTATTCCACTGCAAATGCAAAATCCAATTCAATTAATGAATAAAGTGACCAGTAGTGCAAAACTGAAAAAAGAAAAGAAAGATCACAAATTCATGTATTCTATTTACCATGAAATGTGGTCCTCTGTAAGTATTCCATCTTATGTCTGTCATTTTCATTTTGACGGCAATCCTCCATTTTGACGGCAATCCTCCATCTTATGTCCTCTGTAAGTATTCCATTGTAGAAAAAGACATTAAGTGTTTGTTTTTCTCTTATTAATATAATGACAGTGTTAATATGCGTAACCCCTTTTGCTTCACTTTTGGTCTTTTCAAAAGCACATTTAAAAGAAATGGATCTTCTCAATGAAACAACACTTTATTATAATGACAGTGTTAATATGTGTAACCCCATCATCCTCAATTTCCCATGCCATGGTTATATGAATGTGCTAACTGCTTTGAGAGCTCACTTCCCAATCATAAAACTCTCATGTTCTGTTTCACACACACACACCCTCTTCCAATGCACATATTTTCCTATATTTCAAAATCCTCTTCTTCCCATTTCCACTTTTCTTGAGGACTTTTCAACCTCTATTTTGGATTATAATTTCAAAATCATCATTTTAGTTAATCAAATTAATCTGCACACAATCATAAAAGAACATGAAAATTAACAAACAAATGTCAAACATGCAACATTATGGTATTAAATAACACTGTTTTCCGTTCTACTCATCAACTAGAGTATACAGAGCGCACTTTTAGAGGTTGTATATACAAAATCATGTCTAAAAATTTGCACAAATGTATATACAAAATCAGAAAGTGGTATATAAAATTTCAGAGGAAAAATAAAACAAGGGTAAAGGACCAACATGTTGCAACAATGAAGAACACAATGAAGAACACAGTGAAAGAATGTTGAAGGACGGAAGGGAGTTCGCAATAACCGTGATTAGCGAATCAATTCTTTATTTATTAATGCCCTAGAAAATGATGGAGGAAGTGAGCGTCGTGGCCTTGCGGAAGGGAGAGAACGAAGAAACCGAGTCGTGGAAGGAAAGAATCTGCGAAAGATGTTGAGTGAAAAGAAGGAATTTCAGATTCAGGGCCAGCCCCACCCTATCCAAACCCAACCCTCTTCCTAGGGGCTTTTGGGGGCTAGGGCTTCAGAAAAGCTCCCTGTTTCGGATATAGGGCTCAAGACCGAACACACTCCAAATATCTTTGCCACGCGCTTTCTTGATCCTCTTACTCTCTCTACCGATTGGCTATGACTTGCACGTTAGCACTCCGACGCTCAAGTCAGCTAAGTCACAAGAAAATCCGTGTAGAATGTAATTAGATCAAAAAGTGTCATACTTGACTAATTATTCCTATATTTATAGGCATCAGACTCAAGTAATGGGCATTAACTACCTGTAACCGCTGACCCACAATCCCGCAAGGTTCGCTCCTCAATTGTAACCGTTGCTAACGTGCCCGTAACATTCGCTCACTAACCCATTAATCCTGTTACATCATGTTGTCATGCTAAGCTCGTTCTTTGCCTTTACACGACCAACCGGTCCATCAGCCTTCCCGATCCGCCCCATTATTTCCCTTATATATTTATCATCTTATGCGTCGTCACTTGTCTGTCCATCTCCTTATACTGACCGACCATCCCCTTACACTACATAAGCCCCCCAAGCCCCGAGCGTTGACATAAGCGAAGGGGTTTAAACGCTCCCCCATGAAGGTGGTAACCGAAAATTCATGACTTCTTGACCTTATGATCAGCCTGATATAAAGGGTGTAGATGGATTTACCTGTCATTCAATGTTAGATTCAAAAAGGCATTTGTTTTCTGCCCTTAGATCTCATCCCAACGGATGGCTACGATGAACCCATGAAACCTTTTTCTACGGCTATAAATAGGTGGAGGGCCCCTCTTCATTTGCGATGTTTGTCACTCTAAGTCTTCTTGTCGATCTTCTTCTATTCCAAACCGATCTTCTATTTCGAGGTAATGTCTCTCTCTTCTCGATCATCCGACGGGTCTAAAGACGAGGGTTGGGGGTACGCTGGCGATGTGGCTGCTTCGTCATCATCGTCCGGTTCCTCCTCTGCTAGCTCATCCTGCTCTTCCGGTGAGAATGTAGAGGTAGAATTCAATGTAGACAATTCTCGTACCTGGTCTTCTCTCATTCCTCCCCCCATGGTGCAGGGGTATGACTAGGCCCCTCACGAGGTGCGGAGTTATCTCCCATACTTCATTTCTACCGCTTCCATAAGGCATTTGTTAGAACGGGTAGATGTATTAGCTAACTTTAAAGATGTTGACAACTATTCTTTTGTTGTGTGTCGCTCGAACGAACGAGCCTACCATGGTCGGGAGGGATATGAATTAGATTTTTTCTATGTGTACATAACATTGTTCCGTGATTTAGGCATTAGGCTCCCCTTCTCTGAATTCCAAATGGGTGTGTTGAGAGAATTAAACATTTGCCCAGCCCAACTGCACCTGAACGGGTGGGCATTCATGCAAGCCTTCAGCGTACTCTGCACCGGCTTACTTCTAACCCCGACCCCCGCTTCCTTTCTTTACTTTTTTCGTGCCTTACCACAAACTAACAGATCTTGGGTACTACTACTTCCCGTGAAGGACAAACAATTGTTCACCTCTTTTAACTCTTCCTACAAAGACTTCAAATCTATTTTTTGTAAAATAGTCATACGAGAACCCGGTCGGCCAAAATATTTTTTTGATGACGGCCGTCCGAAATTCCCATTCTATTGGATAGAAAACCCGAATCGGGTGGACTCATGGGCCAAAACGGAAATGTCCGAGGGCGAGCTAGACGTAATAAGCCAAATCGATCTGCTACCCCGGAAGACCCTGTCTCGCAAACTCATAGATCTACTCAGGACCGACACTTTACATGCTAGAGTGTTTGGTAAGTTTTTTTTTTCTCTTTTCTATTCGTTGATCGGTGAATATTAACTTGTCTAAATTTGGTTATTCATTGCAGATTTCTTCGGAGGGATGGAGCAACATTCATCATTTGCACGGATGATGGCCCGAAAAAAGAAGCTAGGACAGACTAGTGAAGGTGCCTCCTCCTCCGCCACACCGGTCGGTGCCGTTAGTTTTGCCCCTTCAAACTTGTGAATCCGGCCCTGAAGATTTCGAGTGTGCAAACTCCCTCGACCGACACTAAACCCATCGACCTCGAAGCTGCGAAGAATAAACTGAAAAGGAAGTCTGCCCCAGAAAAGACTTCCTCACCTCCAAAGAAGAGAAAAATGAACACCCCCTACTAACCGGTCCATTGGACCCCCACGTTCATGTCGCCGATCGTTTGCAGTTCAACCTCAATGCTGAAGAAAAGAAACCTTTCAAAGGGATGACTCCCAGTGAGTCTTTGAACATGGCCTACGAGCTTATTGCTCGGGCCAGTGTTTGTCTGAACTACACCGCTGGGACAAATAAACCATTATTGGTAACTGAGTTAGAAACTGCCCATAAGGATCTAGAAGCAGTGAAGAAAGAGAACACTATCTTGTCTCTTCGCATCGAAGAAATGGCTAAATTGGCTGAACACGAGTTATTCAGAGACTTTTGATGATCTAACATTTTCATTCTTATTTCAGATTGAATTCTCTATGATAACAGCTCCAAGAATTCTCCAAGAAGACGGTGGTGATTGATAAAGGTTTAAAAACCGTTATTTTCATGCTTGAATTTGATATTAAAACACACCCTTTGTAGCTTAAAGTGAGCTTAGAATCAAGTAAAACTCTTAAGTTGTGTCACATGAGAGTCAAAAGTTGTTTTTAGAGATATTATGCTTGTTTTGCATTGTTTTGTAGGGTTTTTGATGAGAATTGAAGATGGAAATGAAGTAGGAAGGTCATAGACTCAAGAATCAAGGAGAAAAAGGAAGAAAAGAAGAGTCTGTGAACCGCTCAAGCGGTAAATTCCACCAGTGAGCGTCCTAATTTGAGGAAAAGCTATTGTCTGGCGCCCAGAACGATAAGAGGAAAACTGCTCAGTGGTCATTTTAGACGCCTGGGCGGTGGCGTGTATTGAGGCAAACCGCTGAGCAGCCAATTTTGACGCTCGGGCGGTTGTCTGTTTTTATATTTTGGATTCTGAAATCTTTCTTTTATCTTTTTGGCTTATATATAGCCTTAGTGCGAATCCAAATGTAATTCTTTTGGCAGAGAACAACGTCCACAGTAGCTTTACACCTTTGGAGGAGATTTCTTGGATGCTTTGGCTCCAATTTATCAAATCTAGGTTTTGTTTTTCCATTCTTCCATTTATTTCATCTAGTTTCACCATGACTATGGTGAACTAAACCCTTTGTTGTTGGGGAACAATGTAATCTTTTGAAACTCTGATATATTGAAATTCTTGTTTACTTTATATGCTTGCATATGCTTAATTTATCAATTGTTGGGTTCTTTACCTGTATTTAATGCTTTTACCGTTTAACTCATTCGGTAGATGTTGTTTGTCTTTATTGATACGGGGACGTACAATAATGTCATGAACTGGGAAGAATTCCTTGATTATGTTAATACCACCTAGGATAGGGGTAGGACGATCAATTGTATTTTGCTTCCGCTTATCATGCATTATTAATTACTAGGGGAGGCTAGGGGAGGCTACGGATAGCAAGTCGATAATTAGTAATAGGCTCTTTTCACCAAGGGATTGGGTTAAGGGTAGACCAAGAAAGTTTGCATGGCAATTTGATAAATAAGCAAAGTAAATAAGAAGAGTAGATATATGAGGGTGGATAAGATGAAATTGTAAACCCCAACAACCTCATTCATTCATAGTTTCTTTTAGCCAATTGAATTCTTGTATTTGCATGTTTATTTCTGTTTTGCATTCAAACCACTTGAACTAATTTTCTTTTCTCAAGTCTAAAAACAATTTGTTTACACAAAAGATAAGGCCTTAAGAGTCCTTTGGGAAGAACGATATTGGGTTTACCAATTTTTATTACTTGATACGATCTGGTACACTTGCCAGGGGTTTAACAGTGATCTTTCTTGAGGGAGATTCAAAGGGAGATATCTTGCGCACTCATTGTCTGATCAAATACTGCACAAAGAAGGTGCTTCTGGGTTGATCACTTAAGGCTTGACATCCTTTGAAGACTGCTGCACTTGTTGAGGCTTGACATCCTGTGAAGACTGCTGGAATTAGACCTGTTGTGATACAGGGGTTTCACGTTGAGGATTGTTCGACGTGGTGTTCAGATTGCAGAAGAGGGGATTCTTACTGCAAGTCTGGTTTTGTTATTGCAACTATATTTTGGTTTTGAGTTAGCGAGGAGATTAATATTTTTGACGTGAGGTCTTCTATAAATTCCTTTTTGTAAAAACCGCAACCATTATAGTGCATTTGCCTCCTGGGATGTAGGCATTGTTGGCTAAACCAGTATAAAAATCAACGTTTGATTTTCTCTATCCCTGTAGTCTTTAATTCCAATCGACTTTACTTTGCAGTCAACTACGTTTTTCCGCTGCATATACATTTTCATTACTTGCATTTCAAGAAAGTTTAAAAATCTGTGTACTTTTGATAAAAGATTGCGAAAAGATTTTGTTTTTGAAACATCACCAATTCACCCCCCTCTTGGTGTAAAAACGAAGCCTACCTGTTTTCCAACACACAGGATGTGGCAGCTGAGTAATGGCTGACGCAAGCTTCATGGAGGAAAGCAAATAATGGAAGCACAGTGAAAAGCTAATGGAAAATGAAAATGGAGGTATGTGCCTTAGAAGGTGGCTAGAGGGAGTCTTTTGACTCTCTAGCCTTGTGACTTTCAAGAGAGAATTAATTTTGGGTTTCAGAAATCTAGTTCTCATTCATCTCAAAAGTGCCAAATATAAGTGAGGAGCTGGGTATTTATAGTAACCCATGCTTCTTGCAAGCTAAACTAAGTGTACAATAAAATGTAAAAATACGACAAAAAAGACTGTTTCAGGAAGGATTCCATCGTACCCTCCCTCTTAAAAAAATATTTGTCCTCAAATCTGGCAATCGCTTTATAAAGAAGCTCCACACAGTCTTGGGAGCATGGCCATCTTGGAGTGGCCTTATGTTTTTTAGATCCACTTTTCTTCCTCCTGGATCAAACATGAATCTACAATATGCATCAAATATATCTTCAATTAATATCGATCCAAAGAAGAAATTTTCTACAAACACAAGAGAATAAGGACTTCTAATATTTTGATATGTAATTTTTGAAATTTTTAGAAGTTCAAATTCACTTTTGTCTTGAGTTACTTGTTTTCTTAAAGATAATAATAACTCAAGATTTGAATTGCCATATTTTGAAAACGTTTGCATAGAATATGGGATGGAAATTGATGTGAAAGAGAAATTTAAAGTGGAAGAGTTAAAAAAAATTGAAAGAGATTTTAAAGATTGAAAACCTTCCCTTTTAAGATTGGGTTCCATGATTGGAGTCAAAGTTGCTATCAGTAGCACTTTCTCCTTTTCTTTCTTCTCTCTTTCTTCTTCTCTTCCCTCTCTTTCTCTTCTCTCTTCTTTTCTTTTCTCTTCTTGTTCTCTTCTCTCTTTTTCTTCTCTTTCTCTCTTCTCTTCTTAATTCCTCTCTTCTCTCTTCTTCTCTTCTCCTTTCTTCTTCTCTTCTTAATTCTTCTCTTTTCTCTTATTCTCTTTTCTCTTTTTCTTCTCTCTCTCTTCTCTTCTTCTTTCCTTTCTTCCTCTTCTCTTCTCTCAATCTCTCTTTCTCTTTTCTTATCCTTGATCTCTTTAAGTCTTGTCCCAAATTCTAATTCTCTCCGAAGAAATCCATGATCATTTAAACTCTCAAGAAACATTTTTCCATGTTCAATGCAATCTCTAATTAATTCTAGGTTTCTTTTAATGCTTGAAGGCACAAACTTTCTTCTCATGCAAGCTTTTAAATCATTCCAATCACTAATGGGAAACTTTCTACCTTTCCTAACATAATATTGTCTTTCTTCTCACCAATCACTTGCATGCCCTTCTAACTTAGAGAGATAAATGCTAAGGACATAATATTCACTCTCTCTATAAAACCAAGAATCTATTTTATCAACTTGTTTTTCCCAAGCTAGGTATGTTAATGCACCTATGTCTTTACCAAAGAATGGAAGATTCCTAGCTTGATTAAACATTTCATCAACATTATCTAAGCTAGATGACCTATATGAATTAGAAGACCTATATGAATAAGTTGTTTCCAAAAGTTTTCTTAATCTAAAGGATTAAAAGCTTCCACTTTAGACAAATCCCAGGTAAGAGAGGTGAACCACAAGGGTTGCTTAAATACCATGTCTTGCCTTAGCCAGATATGCTTTAAGCTACTAACTAATTATCCTTTAACCAAAAATCACTTTTAAAATAAAAGGACACAACAATCAAACAATCAAAGACAATTAACGGACTCTAAGCGGACTGTAAGACCCCTACGCCCCTAAGCGAAACACAAATCAAATTCTACTCCTATGTCTAGCTATGTCAAATTGAAAGAAAGCAATCAAAGTTGCCAAGTGTTGGAAATAGCACCAAGGACTCTTCCAATCTACTTGGACTTTATAAATGGCCTTTTACAAAACAAATCTAAAGCTGCTAACAGTGGGTAACACAAGCCCATTACACATTAAATTGAAGAAATGAAATACAATTAAAAAGAAAAATAAAGCTATACTACTGCTCCACTACTACGGCCCAACTCCTTTGTGCCCAAAAATTCACGTGCTCAACTATAGCTTCTGGACATTGATCCTTTCTAGCTTCTGGATTCCACTCTCTTTGGGTTTCCTAACTATTTCAATCCTACCAAAACAGATGCACAAACCTAGATAAGTGGCTTTTCCTAGCAGGTTTCAAAATATAATGCACAAGATAATGAATTCTCCCTTTCTCGGTCTTGCACAATTTGATGTGGAGAATGAACCTATTTGAACTCAATTTGCAATCTGATTCAAACTGGTGCTGCACAGATACATCAAATAGCAATCAACAGGATATTCAATCAATTATAAGCTACGGACAAACAGAAATGATTATGTTAAACAACTTCCCAATTCTCATGCTATTTCTAGCTGTGGATGCTTGAACTAAGACAGCTCTTTTAGACTCTTGCCCCAACTCATTCAGCTTATCACACCAGTCTTATATCTTCCAAATCAGGAACAATAGGGGACATGCAATATAAAACTATTTGGACAGCTTCCAATTTGAATCAGGGATGGCTCTTAAAATAATGAAATCAGTTTTGATCCAAACAACAGATGCACAATTATTTCATGCACAACTAACACAACTAACTAGGTGGCATGCAATGGTATTCAATCAATCAATTTGACAAAACTGAAATCTGCTCTTGATTAATACCAGGAAATTATTTTCTCAATGTGGAAAAATGATCTCAATAAAGTAAGAGTAATGGTGCTACTCAGGACTCAATACAGATTTCAACAATCAATGGAAAGATAAGAATGAGTGTAGGAACAGTTTGCACTCCAGCTCAAACAATCATAGCTTGTTGCAACATGGTGGACCAAATTCAATTTTCAGGAAAAATTAAACCATCTGATATCAAAGCATAATATTCAAGCAAATATGGTTAACTATTTCTAATCAGGCACACATCTAACACAAAACTATACAAAAAGGATGAAGAAACTCCCTTATTCAGCTTGGTGTAGGTTATGCAGGTAGCAAACCCCTTTTTTGTATCACTTTATCTACTCTTGGTGTTAGACTTCCCACACTTCAAATTGATTTTGAACAACTTTAGTCCCTGTAAATGTCAATCGGAACAAAAGAACTGCACAACTAAAGAGTTAGCACAGTTCAATTTCACACTTATTTCAGCACTTAAACAACAACACACTCTCAGCAAGAAAATTGGCTCTTAGATGCAGCCACGCAAAACTCACAAAAGCAGGTTTAACTCTAGAAGCTTAAAACACTCAAAATGGAAAGGATTAGAAGGGAAATTCTCCCTTGGCAGTTCTAGGCAGGAGAATCTTTCAGATCACCACCACCTAAAACAATTAATTACATAACTAAAACAGCATATCAGTACCAAATACAGCACAGTTAAACGACATACAATCATTCTAAAAATTTTATCTAGCTCCCCTTACCTGAAAGTTGAACAGTATAGCTTGTTAGAGCACAACCAATAACTCTTAGAGCTAGAATAGGGCAAGGAATGAAAAGAAGAATATACAAGGCACATGCAAGAGCAAAATCACATGCCCTAATTTCAAGAACAGTGGAGGAAAAGGGCAAAACTACTTACCCGCTATAGAATGCAAAACCAATAAGTTCAATCTAAAGCTCTCGACGTTGCGAACGCTTGGACACCTCCTAAACGAACATGTAATGGGTCAATGCAGAGCAATAGACGAGAAAAGGTAGAGGTTTTGAAGAACTCAATTTTTTAGAAGAAATAAACAAGATTTTGGTAAAACGCTTTTCAAAATAAAAGAAAAAACTCCTCTCTTTATTTTAATCCCCTTCTTTTTAGAAGTATATATATATATATATATATATATATTTCTAGCCCTTACAATATATACTATTCACTTCACTGTTAATTAATTAGATAATGTTAACCCAAAAATCAAATTAAATAAAATCAGTAAGAATTAGAACAAAATTAAATAAAATTGATAAAATTTAAAACCAAATTAAATAAAAATATATATATATATTAAAACTAAGTTGAATAAACTTCACAAAAATAAAAATTATTTAAGTCTAAAAACAATTTCCAATTCGTGTTACCCTATTATTTTCTTTTCTGCATCCCACAATTACTAACCGCACCCTATAATAAAAGAAAAAAGATTCAAACTTCCTTCATGTTTGTACTGCACGCCATTGCTACATGGCTGCTATCATCGCCGCTGTGAAAAGAGGAAGAAGAAGACGAAAAGATCGCTGCATGAAAAGAAGAATGAAAAGAAGAAAGAAAATTCAGAAAAAAATTCATTCCCAAAAGCCCTTTCCAAAATAAATATCATGTATGCGTGTTTGAGAAACTCTTTTCAGAAAACTTTACATGCATTCCAAAAGAAAATCTCATTATAGAACCATGCATTTAAAATTCTATTCCAAAATTCGTTTTGTAAAAGTGTTGTTGTGTAAATTCTGAAAAGTTTCTACAATACATAATCTAGAATTCACTTTTTCCAAAGGTAAAATAATGATTTTGAAATTAGGAAGGATTGCCGGAAGAAACTATATGTGGAGGTGCAGGAAGTAAAAGCTCACTTTCTAAGTTTGTCAAAAGTAATTGACCCTTTAAACACAAACCAAACACAAGTAAAGTTGTTCACGTTTTTGTTTAAATATATATATATATATATATATATATATATATATATATATATATATAAATAACATTTTTGGAGTATTCCATCTCATTTACAATTTGTATACAAAACAACGTAAAATTGTTACTTGACTCCATATATTATATACTTGGAACTTCACCACAAATACTTTAGGATATTTGTATTCTAAAACATTATTTTAATATTTTTTTATTTCCGTTATCATTAAAATAAATAAATTTACTCATTTTTATTTTTCATCAGTCCACTTTTTTACTGAACAAGATACTTCTTTTAAACAAAGTCAATTTTTCTAAAAGAAAAAAGTTGTCAAATAATCTTATTTTCTTAAAACTAAAACAACGAAAATTGACAAAAAATTTCTACTTTTATTTCCATGTTTAAGTTCTTATAGTTTTAACAAAAAAAATAACATTTTAAGTAAAAAATAATACCCTAAAACAAACAATTAATGATTTATGAACACCAAAGATGTATTTACAGCTAATATGTCAGGCAAAAAAAACAATTATTAGTTTATAAGTGATATGATGTGATAAGAAGAGAAAATTAAAAATATATATAGTAGTTATAGATAAACATGATACATTAGCCCTTTAATCTTATTTTAAGTTAAGTGGAGATCCATGTATTGCAGTTTGAATGGTTATGATCAGAAGTCAAAGTGATCCTGATTAGGCTTTGGTGAGGTTAACAATGCCGTATACAGACGAAGCCTATCCTCCTCCATGGAAGTGCACCTTGAGGCAGGTCTTCGAGGCCTTATGAAGGACAAACATGTCAAAGTCAAACGGTGCTTATACCTTCTCCAGGCCAATTGAATGGCCACTGCAGCCCAAGTTCTCCATCCTGGTGAGTAATACCTTGCACTTCTCTTAACCTTTTCCTTCACAAATGTGTACCTGAAGTGCTGCGTCACGTACTTCACGTCCTTTGCTTCTAACCCAAATGCCTCCGTCGCTTCAAGTGTTACCAAAGTGCTTGATGACGGTGGAAGACGCTCTATGAATGGCCTTCTCAGACACCATGAAAGAAGCTCGTCGCCGCTGAAGTTCCCTGGCCCTAACATGCAGTAACTTTTCACCCCGTCTCGTAGAACTTGGCTGCTTTGAAGGTGACCTCTTACTACAAATAACATTCTTTGAACTGGGTCTCCCTCTCTCGTTATCTGCATGCACCATCCATAATCATAACCTAATTTCGTTCTTTCATGCAACACATCTTTTGATACACTCTTTTTTCTAGGTTATGGTAGAAGCATTTTGTACAGTAATGTTAGAATTTAAAGGTGTTTACAACTCACTGTTTCTCCTTTTGGAAATACAAGGGACTTCACACGGTCACAAATATTCTCTAGCACCAAATCGTCCATATGCTGAAACAGTGGCACCTGAGCAAATGTTATAAGTATGAGACAGACAGAAAAACATTAAAAAGCAACAAATTACAGTGCAAAAACATTATAGTAAGTAATGAAAAACATGACATCATGGTTTATAATGAAGTGAAAAGATGAGTATTGGTGAGGTTTCTGAAGCTAACCTGCCTCACCAAATCCAAACAGAGATGGTACTTGATGTCTCTTCTTAGTCCCTCGGGGAGATTCTTTATCATTTGGCATTCATCAACCCCTCGCATGGCAGCCCAACGCTGTCTCTCATAGTTTCTCACGCGCTGCCTGAAACTTTGTGGTAACTTCCTTTTGCTCATCCACCATTCGATGTTCCTCATCTTCAGTTGCATTGCTTGCTTCTTTGATGTTGTCGCATGCAAAAACACCTACGTACCCAAAGATAAAACATTCAACTCTCTCTCATCACCAACCAATAATTAAATAAACATGCATGATGAACAATAAACTAATCAACAGTTGAATTGTTTTTATATTGTGTGACCCCATGTTTTTAAACGTGTATATATATATATATATGCACCTTGATGTTTCCAATCAGCATAGTCACTAAAAGGAGGCCACTAGTCAGCACAATTATGTTGAAAATCACTTCTAGCCTCTCCGGTGTGCTCTCTAGGTTCCCAAAAGTGCTGGTCACATCAAACATTAATGTTAGAGTGAGTAACTATGAAGCAACAACTATACACCAACGTGGATAATAGTTCTCTGTGATTTGATCTTTTTGATGCTGAAATAAATGTACCATGTGCGTTTTCTTCTTTGTCGAGCATATGAAATATTTTTAGGTGGACTTTAAACATAACTATATCTTACCAAACCATGTGAAACTTTCAACACCCAAGCTCTAATTTTTTATAACTAAAAAAGCCTAGTAAAGGTTAGTGTAACAATCAAATTTCAATTTCAAAAATTTATTGAATGTTTCTGTAAATTCAGAAGCTACAGTGCCAAAACTTTCAAACTGAGGGACTAAAATATAGATTTAATCAGAAAAACGGTTCATGAATTGATGGTAACCATCAGAATTAATCAGAAAATTTAGCAACTATAAGCTAATAATGTAGAGAAATGTGGAGACGGGTGTGATGATTTGTAAGCAAGATTTGAAGTGTCAGTTTGAGAGGTGATGATGAGTCGAGAAAGAGGAAGATAAAGGTGAGTAAAACAAGAAAAGGATGGTCAAAAGAGGACAAACAAAAAGCATATGGGAAATGATGGAGGAATGGACCACAAAGAAAATGGTGGTAGGTACCTGAGAGTCATTAGGCCCCAGAAGATAGGGAAAAGTATTTTTTCCAATCTGCTATCGTTTGTGATGAGTTGAACAGACCATGCGTATGCACCATAGTCGTAGTTATCAGCACTGTCCAAACAAGTAGACCTTGCTTCCCTGTTTTCAGCCCATGCCAATCTGGTTTTGTCCCTTACAATGCTACTTCCTCCATAGTATATAGGCTTTTTGCAGCACAGTGTTCTCAATCCACAACCTGCTGTTTTTGCACACTGTTCTTCCAAACATTTTGCTGCCCTTTGCAACCCTAACAAGTACCAACACGCCCCTGCTGCCTATATACACAAAACTGGAACTAGATAAGAAAAAAAAATACTACGCTGAATAAAACAAGAAAATGATTCTTTAAGATACTTAAATTTTTTACATTGACATTATCTTTTCTTATCTTTTATTTTCTTCTTTCTTGAAAAAATATAATAGTTTATACTTTTATGATCATTTTACTCTTATACTCTATGGTAAATAAATGTAAAAGTGTGTCTTGAACCAAAACTCATAAAATAATGCCTTTTTTATAATAAATTTTTGGTTAGAAGAACTTTGAAATGATAACATTCAAAAAGTAATGATACCATAATACATTTTTACATTCATTTATAAGAGTTCAAGAGTCATAAAAATATAAAGTTTTGTATTGTTTGAAGAAAGAAAAGAACAATAATAAATAATTAAGGATATTGTCAAATGAATGTAAAAAATTTAAGTATGTAAAATAATCATTATTTATATTCAATAGGACGTTGATTCTATAGTTGTCCATTTTCCGTCTTGAAACTAATGACTATCTACCTGTTGGCCTATACGTGGACCATAATCCAAGGTGTTGAAAATTTAAGATGTGATTATAATCAACTTTTCCTTTCAGCCAGTGCGTTGATCACGAAACACAGTTATTCTATTGTTAACCCTTTTCATGTCCAGTAAATAGAGTGATTAACTTTTAATTCACAAAAAAGAATTGCTTTAAGTCAAGTTTCTAGTACTAGAAAAGGTTGTAATGCTTTAAACTTCAATCACCTCTATATCCCCTGCTTTTCGGTGAATTTTCTTTATCATTTGTTGATAATTTAGTGAATAGTAAACTGCTCTAGTATTGTTGAAGCCATTTATCCGAAAACATTGTGTTACTAAGTAAATGTACTAATTAAGTATAAAACTTTAGGAAAATTATAAGGGGTAGAGCATTTTTTATCCGCAAAAAAGAATTAAAATATAAAAACAAAATATTTTTACATATATGAT
Organism: Vigna reflexopilosa; assembly: GCA_027742785.1. NCBI lineage: Eukaryota > Viridiplantae > Streptophyta > Magnoliopsida > Fabales > Fabaceae > Vigna > Vigna reflexopilosa. The sequence continues at coordinate 13,818,378 of CM050932.1, forward strand.
CATAGAGGAAAATAGAGAGTTTGTTTAAAAGGCCTCTTAAAATAAAAAATGACCGATATAAGATATAAATTGTTGAAATATTTTGTCTTTTGTCTTCATTATGATGATGAATTTCACAATGAAATATAAGAAAACGTATCTGTATATTTTACTACATTTTTTTTAAATAATGACTAATTTTAATGATAAAAAATATGTTTAAAAATCAATTTAAAAACTAATTTTTTAATTAAAGACTAATTTTGTTAGTAGTCAAAATTTTAATAATTAATATTAATAACCAATTTAATACTAATTTACAGTAGAAACTATTATAATTATTAATTTAAAAACTAGTAATGATTTTTTTATTTATAATAAAAATTGTTTTAATTACGATAATTTTTAGTATATAAATTAGTATCTAAATTAATTACTATAACGACTAATTACTTTTAATCATTATTTAAGAATTTTTTTTTGTAATATTTAAAACCGATTAACTATAAGCTAAATAATTGTTTTACGATAACTAAACTCACAAAAATAAATTGAAGGACAGTACTCTTTTTACTGTTTTATGCTATATTTTAAGCTTATTTTTCCAAAACTTGAAAAAAATAACTTTTGTTAAAATACCGAAGTGTGCGTATTCTTATGTAAGTTAACAAAAAAATGCTATTTTTATGAGTAGTGTGGTAGATGTGAAAGTGATTTTGATTTTGTGAGTATGTAAAAAAAAGTGGCCGAAAGCTAGCAAATGTATACTATATAGAGATAAACATTGCATAAAAGAAATTAAGGTGGATGACACTTACATGGGAAGCTACAAAATACGCGATCATGTTGAGGGCGATGCCCCACCAAACGGTTCCAAAAATGTAGCCAGAAAGATTTTGCATGCGACGCAAGAGGCAAACGGAGTGATAAATTTTGGGAAGATATTGAAAGAGGAACATGATTAAGAACACTGTCATCACTAACGTAATTGATCCTTTCTCCAAAAGAGACGGAATTACCACCCATAACACAATCTGCATATCAGAAAAACATTATGGAACTATATTTTAATTTGGAAAATCATAATCACTATGAGAAACTTGAACAAATTAATATATAAAAATTCTCATATATAGTTTAATTATGTAAGTAAGAGCTTCCTTAACATCATGTAGTAAAATTAAATCTTCAAAAAAAAAATTTAGGCAGAGAAAAATATCTGAAATCTGCTCAGTGTTAATGCAGGAAGCTTGAGGTCCACGTGTCCTCTTGAGAAAAAGCATCTAACTATGTAGTGCTAACATAGTAGGTGATTACACTATGCTATAAAATATATTTAAATCATTTTAGATTTATTAACCAGCTCATTCGTTGTTCTTGTGCGCAATTATAAAAGAATGAACATTTAGGTGGAGTTCATTTATTGAAATCGTGATGATTAGATTAGGACGTTCACAGCCATCATACCAGAATAAAATAACATTTATTAGTAATGTGAAGTCATATCTACAAATAGAATCTACAAATAGAATGTAACTTTTTTTAAAGAAGGAACAAATACAAATTAGGCAAAGATGATTCCAGTTTATAAGATAATTAACAGCTAAGAAAATTAACTCCGAAATTTAACAACTATAGTCATTCCGATTAATTTGTATTTCCAAGGCAGCCATTGTCTTTATTTAGAAAAACAGATTTTAATTAATTCAATGGGCGTACAGTGATTAGAGGAACAGGTTATATATGACTAATCATATAATTAATAATCTCCTTATCACAATTTACCCTTGAATATCAGTGATATACCGAAAACACCTGTGAGATTAAACACTGTCACGTGCAGACATGACATGAAAAATCATTCACATGATGAGGTGTAACGCCGGTAACCATCGCATTCGCCATGCATAAAAACAACAAGCGGTTGCATGCAATTTGTCGTATCCTCTATCCCTTTCTACTGTCCCAAACCTCAAAATTCACTCCCCTCTGAAATTATCACTTTCTTAAAGCACTCTTCATTAATTTAAATACAATATTTAAAAATAATCATATTGTTAAAGTAAAACCATAAAATTGTTAACTTTATCAGCATGCCATGTACTCCATCATCAAAACTATGAGTTAAAAGAATATGATAAAAGGTGATAATTACTTCTACATTGTTTAATCTTCAGCCATGCTAAACATGGAAGAAGAGAAGAAGAAGAGGGTACTAACCTGGGGAATGGGGAAGATGACGAAGAGGTCGAAGAAGAAACCCCTCTTAGCCTTGAGGTAGCGAAGAGCATAGCCACCGCTAGAGGCGTAAGAGTGTCTGGCGTGAGAAGAAGAGCGTTTAGCCATCTTGAAATGGAGCCACATGTTCCACACGTGCAACGTATCGGTCATGCACCGAAGCACGGTGACGGTGACCACGAGCCAGCCGTCGATGAAGATGCACATACATGTGTCGCTTATGGACAGCGCGTAGAAGAACAGCGGGTCCACGAAAAGCCCCGTGGTGCTCACCAGGAGGAACACCCTGTTCCATTCTTGGACCCATTTGGCTCGTGGATCGAGTACCACCCCGAACTCCCGCCAGAAACTGCTGCCGGAAAAGATGTCAGGCTTCTTGTGCTCGTCTTCGGCACCGACATTAGTGTCGTAGAATTTGAAGTCATTGTCTTCCTCGTCTTCCTCGTCTTCCTCGTCTTGGTCGTCATCGGTGGAGGAGTAGTGCATGCGTGAGACACGTGAGTCTGAAACATAGTGAGAGGTGGCCATAGGAGAGAGAAAGTGAAGAACTGAGGTGAGAGTTTCTCTTGAATGAGAGAGAATTTAATTCGCATAAGAGACATAAATAATAATTGAAGTAGGAAGGTGGGTAAGAGAGAGAAGTAGAACTATTTGACAAACCTATATTATATTTAAGTAGGTAAAAACAGTTATATTTATATGGAGTGTAACATTTTTAAATATTATAATATTATATTAGGATGTTTTTAAGTTATATTTATTTAAATTTATCTATGATTATAAATAATTATGTAAATTTTAAAAGTAATAATTAAAAGGGTACAATTGGAAAATTAAAAATTTATAAAATTAGAATATAGATATAAATAAAATAAAGTTTAATTATTAAAATAAAAATATTATAAGTAATATTGTGTAAATAAATTTTTTATTTATAAGTAATTATTTAAATTTAGAAAAGTAGTTGCTAAAATAATAAAAATGTAAATAATTATAATAAATAGTTATTTAAATTTAAAGTATAATTATTCAAATAATAAAACTAAAATAATTTTTTATTATGAATAATTATTTAAATTTTAAAAATATTAATTAGAAAAAGAAAAAGTATTTTTCAGGAAAAGGAAAAAGATAGTGATGCCAGTCTGGCTCCTTTCTTGAAGTGAAGTACATATTTTCATATCTTGTCGACAACAAAGTATATTGATAAAAAAAATTATTCTTAAATATAGAAAACAGGAAAAACCTCTGGAAATTATTGTTATCCTAAAATGTATTGACTTAAGTTGAATAAATTAAAAGTTTAATGAAATTTTAATTGTTTCATAAAAATGATATTTTTGTTAAATATTTACTAAAAATAATTTTGTTAAATGATTCAAATAGTTATTATTTTATTTAAATATTATTACTTAAATATTTTTATTGTAATAAGATGAAGTATTATTATATTAATTTTTTTAGTTCTTTATTTTTTTATTTTATATATTTATTTATTTTTAAAAATATGTTAATTATCATGTTAAAAATAAAATAAAAACAAAATAATAATATTATGACCATAAAAAATAAAAAGTGAAATATTTTAAATATTTAATAAAATTTTAACTAAAAATATCCAAATTTTTCAATCTATTAAATTTAATTAGAAATTAAATAATGAAATATTACAAGAAAATCTATAACTTTTAAGAAAAAAAAATTATAATCAATTTTTAATATACATGTTTTACTACTAATTTTTTTATTAATGTAAATAATTTCATTATATATTTTTTCTTTCTAGTTTTATAATTAAGTTTTAATTTAATTAATTTATACTTAATAATATATATATATTATTAAGTATTTTAGGGTTTAGGGTTTAGGGTTTAGGGTATATATATATATTAAAATTATAAAATTTATTTATTTTAACATTCATTTTTATGAATATAATTTTATAAATTTAGTAACATTTTTTTATTTTAATAATAGTAATAGTAAGTGATTTTTATTGTCGAATTATTGAACATACATAGGCATGTTTCCATTAGTTTAAATAAAATGATTTATTTTTTCTTATTTAAATGAAATAAGACATAATAGTTAAAAAATAATAATTCTTTTTACCGTAAAATAAAATAAATAAGAGTGAGACCACTAGTTTCCTTTTTTCTTGGTAATATCACTTTAGAGAAGTTGTGGGAGTTTTCATCAAAAGCAGCGGAAGTAATAACATTAGAAGAAGGGAATGTGAAGATTGAGAAGTTCAATGACAATGACTTCGGGTTCTGGAAGATGTAGATAAAGGACTACCTATACCAGAAGAAGTTGTATCCACCCTTAAGAGGACAAAAACAGAAAACATGGAGCAGTCATATCGGGAGTTGTTAGATCGACAGACATTTGGTGTGATTTGGTCGGCATATTAGCCAAGAATGTTGTGTTCAACATCGTGAACGAGAAAACAACCGCATATTTGATGTAGCGTTGTCAAATATGTATGAGAAGCCATCTACAACTAGTAAAGTCTATTTGATTCGCAGACTTGTCAATCTCAAAATGGGTAAAGGTAACTCGGTTACTCATCATATTAGTAAATTTAATGCAATTATTGCACAGTTGACATCCGTGCAGATAACTTTTAATGATGAAATAAAAGCATTAGTTTAATTATCGTCTTTTTCGAAAAGTTGGGATGCAATTGTTACTATAGTTAGTAATTATGAAAGCAACAACAAGTTGATGTTAGATAACATTTGTGACTTGATCTTAAGCTAAGATGTTCGTAGGAGAAGTTTAGTGATATTTTCTAGCTCTAATTCTGGTTCAACATAGAGTGTTGAAAATAGAGGAAGAAATAGCTAGAAAGGTTGTAATCGAGGCCAAGACATATCAAAGTCTAGAGGGAGACCACAAAAAAAAGTTTGGAATGATATCACCTATTGGAATTGTAAAAAAAAATGTCCTCTTTACAAATCAATGTTGGGCTTCAAGGAAGAACAACAACAAAAAGAAGAAAGATGATGATCAATTAACAAATGCAGCAACTAATGAAATTACAAATGCACTATTATGTAGTTTAGATAGTTCCATTGACTCATGGATTATGGGCTCAGGTGTGTCATGCATACTACACCTTCCTTAGAATTATTATCTAACTATGTTTCTGAAAATTTTAGGAAGGTTTACCTTGCAAAATGGAAAATCTCTTAACATTATGGGAATAGGTGATATTAACATCAGAACCTCTAACGGAAGCGTGGACTTTGAACATTCCTGCCTTAAAGAGAAACTTAATATCTATAGGACAATTGGATGATGGGGGCATTACACCACTTTTAGAGATGAACATTGGAAGGTAATGAAATGTAACCTTGTTATTGGTCGTGGAAAGAAGTAGGGATCTCTTTACATGATTGCAGATGAGAATGTGATATCAGTTGCAGAAGTTGGCAACAATTCCTCTTTGTGGCATCAAAGGCTTGGTCATATGAGGGAGAACGGAATGAAACTTATAATCTCAAAAGGTAAAATACCTAACTTGAAGCATGTTGACGTTGGGCCTTGTGAGCATTATATCTTTGAATAACAAAAAAAAAAGTTAGCTTCTCCAAAATAGGTAAAACATCTAAAGTTGAAAGATATAGAATTGGTACATACAGATGTTTGAAGGCCAAATCTAGTGAAATCCCTTAGTGGTTCACAAAATTATATAACCTTCATCGATGATTCTACAAGAAAGGTATGGGTCAACTTTCTTAAGAATAAATCTGATGTCTTTTTTGTGTTTAAAAGGTGAAAAAAGGAGGTTGAGACTCATACAGGTTTAAAAGTTAAATGTTTGAAGTTTGATAAAGGTGGAGAATATAACAATAGTGAATTCAAAGAGTTTTGTTCAGAGAATGGGATCAAAATAATCAAGACAATTGCAGGAACACTAGAAAAAAAAGTGTTGTAGAAAGAATAAACACAACCTTAAATGAGAAAGTAAGATGTATGAGAATCTAGTAAGAATTACCCAAGGTATTTTGGGTAGATGCAATAAAGACAACAACCTATCTTATAAGAAGACCATCATTTTCTTTAGATGATAAGTTACCTAAAGAGGTATGGTTTGGAAATGAGGTAAGTTTTTCCCACTTGAAAGTCTTTGGTTGTGCTTCATATATTCTATTGGACTCTAATAATAAAGATAAATTGGGTCCTAAGGCAAAACAATGTTATTTCATTGGTTATGGATCTAACATATATGGCTATAGGTTTTTGGATGATCAAAACAAGAAAATTATCAGAAGTAGAATTGTTACTTTTAATGAAAACATGTTTTATAAAGACAAGATTGCAGAATCAATAAATGCACAACTAGAGCAAGTATCATTAGAAGACATTTCAGAAAGTGATGGATGAAAAAAAATAAAGGTAGAGCCTGAGTCAGAACCTGAACACATAGTAGAGTCTAAAACTCCTGAAATCATGATTATAAGATCTAGCAGAACAATTGTAGCACCATAAGTGTATTCTCTTTCATTACACTGCCTATTGTTGACTGATACTAGTGAGCTAGAGCATTTTACTGAGGTTTTGTAGGGAGATGAATATGTTAAGTGAAGCTACCAATGAAAGACAACATCAAGTCTCTTTAGAAGAATAAAACACGGTTTTTAACCAAGCTACTAGAAAGAAAGAAGGTTTTGCAAAACAAGTGGGTCTATAGGTTAAAAGAAGAACTAAATGATAATAAAAGGTATAACACTAGACTTGTAGTAAAAGAGTTCCAAGAAAAATAGGGTATTGACTTCCCAAAAATTTTCTCTTCTATTGTCAAGATGACTACTATCAAAGTTATCTTGAGTATAGTAGTTGTAGAAAATATTTATCTAGAGCAGTTAGATGTCAAAATTGCATTCCAACATGGGGATCTTGAGGAGGAAATATTTATGACACAACCAAAAGGTTTTGAAGCGCAAAGTAAAAAGAATCTTGTATGCAAGCTTCATAAAAGCTTATATGGATTGAAACAAACACCAAGACAATGGTACAAAAAGTTTAATGAGTTTATGAGAAACTTGAGATTTTACAGATGTAAAGAAGATCATTGTTGTTACATGAATAAATGTGTTGGTAGTTATATCATTCTTGATTGATGACATGTTGATTGCAGAAGCTAATATGAAATAAATTAGCACGTTGAAAAAAACTTGTAAAAAATTTTTGAAATGAAGGATCTTGACCTAGCCAAACAAATTCTAGTTATGAGAATCGCTAGGGATAGATTTGAGGGTATTTTGAACTTGTCTTAGGAGAAATATATAGAAAAATTGCTTAGTAGATTCAATTTTAAAAAGACTAAATCTAGGAATTAATACACCTTTCAGAACCTACTTAAATTTTTCAAAAGGGCAATCTTCTCAGATAGATGAAGAAGAAAGTTACATATCTAAAGCTCCATATGCATCTATTGTAGGGAGCTTGATGCATGCTATGGATTGCAGCAAACCTGTGCATAACACATGGAGTGGGAGTTTGATAACGGTTGAAATATCGTTACTTTTATACTTAATTTTGATACTAAAAACATCCTTTATGACTTAGAAACTAGCTTGAAGTCATGATTTTGCTTTAGTTGTGAGAATAAGAGAGTTGAAGGTGGTATTATTCGTTTTATGCTTGGTTTTCCTTGTTTCGATAGGAATTAAGATGAATTGGAAGAAGAACTTGAAGTAGCAAGGAGTTGGGACTTGGAAAATCTAGAAAAGTAGCACAAAAAGGAGTCGCAAATGGCGCCTGAGTGCCCTTTTGGAGGCCGTCAACGCAAAGCTCTCGCATTGGCGCTTGAGCGCCCTTTTTGCACCGTTGAGTGCTGTTGAAAACAGGTAGGCTTCGCTTTAACACTACGAGAGCGGGGGGTGAATTGGTGGGTTTTCAAAATCAGAGTCTTTTCGCAATCTTTTCCACAAAGTACAAAACTTACCAAATTTCTTGAATCGCAAGTAATAGAAATTTGCGTGCAGTGGAAAATCAAAGTTGACTACGTGAAATATAAAGTCGATTGAATGTAAAAGAGTAAGGATAGAGAATTCAAATGCAGGTTTTTATATTGGTTCAGCCTCAATGCCTACATTCAGTGTCCTTCCAATACCAGGAAGCAAATGCACTATAATGGTCAAGGTTTTTACAACAAGGCTTTTATAGAGACCTCCACGTCAAATATATAAAACACCTCTCTAACCCTCTAACCAAAATATAGGCAAACCACACAGCAAGACTTGCAGCAAGATATCCTCGCTCCTACAATTTGCAACCCACTTTGAACAATCCTTAAAGTGTACCAGACTCTACGAGTCCAACCCCTGTAGTCACAACAGGTACAACAAACACCACGGAATGCAAACACGAGTTTTGATCAACCAAGAGACACCTCAATTGTGCCGATTCTGATCAAGCAGTAAGCGCAATACAATTCTCCTTTAAAAACTCTTCAAAGAAAGATCACCACCGTCTTCTGGATGAGTTCTTGGAGCTCTTAATCACAAAGAAACAATCTGAAATAGAATACGAAAATGTTATCTTTTCCAAAAGTTCTCTAAATTGTTCAGGTCTCATCTATTTATAGATTTCTATAAATCAGACGCTCTTGTAGTCGATTACGCTACTAATTCAGTCGACTGTCCTATGACAATTATAACAGATAAGTCAAAATAGTAGCATTCCAGTCAAACAAATTTATTCCACATTTATTACACTTGACCTTCATTTAATGCTCAACTAACTTTTAAAAGTATAGCTGTTATTGTTCATGAGCATAACAAAATTCCAAATCAAACAACTAATATAGTCGAATGCTTGGCACACACAGTCGACTTCGACACAACAGTTCATTTTGAAATTCTTTTCAATGCAAGATCTCACATAGCACTGTATTTGAAAGTCTGTACAAAGTCTTCAGTCACAGTCGATTCAATTAATAATGAAGTCGACTTTAACTATTAGCTTTGCCACACAATTTAAGTTCACAAAAGTGAATGTGGTTTTCTTCTTCCAAAATATGTGTAATACAACCAGATATGATGTAACATATACAAGCTCAGTAAATGTGCATTCACATATCAAGATAAACACAAAAACATGTTCAATAAGATATCAATCAATGAGCAACAGAACATGTAACACATCAACAATACATGTGTTATTAAAAATGTGTTGTCATCATAAAAAACCAGAGTGATATAGATATTGTGTTGTCAACAATCTCAACAAGTGCCAATTTAGTGCCGCAGTTCATGCCTGGGCACCCTTTAGGGGTGCTGAGCGCCGACAACGTGGGATTGGACTTGTTTTCTACTATTATTTTGAACTATTTAAGGATTTGGACGACCTAGAGAGGTATCTTTTGACAGAAAGAGGCGCATAAACACTCCTTCTCACCCCTTGGAGGTGGATTTGGATGTGGAAGCTCCAATCTTCAACTTTTAGGGTTTTATCTTGCATTCTTTTCCATATTTCATCTAGTTTCACCATGTCTATGGTGAACTAAACTTCCACTGTTGTTGGGGAAACAATGTAATCCTTTGAAACTCTCATGTATTGAATTGATTTATATTATAAATGCTTTACTTCATTAATTGTTAGCGTTTTTCCTCTACACTTTATGCTTGCTTTGTTTAACTCATTCAATAGCATGATTATTGATTTTGTCGATATGGACACATACAGGGAAATCTAGAAGTGGGGAAAATCTCCCAAAAGTAGTATTACCTAAACATAGGGATATGAGGGTTGGTTGCATTCACACTCCTGTGTTTCAGAATTAATTATTAGGGATGCTAGGAATTGTATGAACTCGTAATTAAGGATATGATTTCTACACCGAGACATCGGGTTTTAAGTATTTTAGAGAGTGACATTAACATTAATGAAGAAGACGAATTCATAAATACATGAGAGTGGATAGGATAAGTCGGAAACCCCAACAACATAATCATTCCATATTTTATACATCAATCACTGTTAAACCCCTGGCAAGTGTACCAGATCGTATCAAATAATAATAATTGGTAAACCCAATATCGTTCTTCCCAAAGGACTCTTAAGGCCTTATCTTTCGTGTAAACAAATTGTTTAAGACTTGAGAAAAGAAATTAATTTGAATGATTAAAATGCAAAACAAAAGTAAACATGCAAATGCAGTGATTCAATTGGCTTCAAGAAAATATGGATGAGTGGAGTTGTTGGGGTTTAGAATTTCATCTTATCCACCCTCATATATCTACTCTCCTTATTCACTTTGCTTATTTATCATATTGCCATGCAAACTTTCTTGGTCTACCCTTAACCCAATCCCTTGGTGAAAAGAGCCTATTACTAATTACCGGCTTGCTATCCCTAGCCTCCCCTAGTAATTAATAATGCATGATAACAGAAGCAAAATACAATTGATCTTCCTACTCCTATCCCTAGGCGGTATTAGCATAATCAAGGAATTCTTCCCAGTTCATGACATTATTGTACGTCCCCGTATCAATAAAGACAAACAACATCTACCGAATGAGTTAAACGGTAAAAGCATTAAATACAGGTAAAGAACCCAACAATTGATAAATCAAGCATATGCAAGCATATAAAGTAAATAAGAATTTGGATATATGAGAGTTTCAAAAGATTACATTGTTCCCCAACAACAAAGGGTGTTCACCATAATCATGGTAAACCTAGATGAAATATAATGAAAGAATAGGTTTGATAAAGTGGAGCCTAAGCATCCAAGAAATCTCCTCCAAGGTGTGTAGAGCAGCTCTGGACGTTTCTCTCTGCCAAAAGAATGTGTTTCAATTCGCACTGAGGCAATTTATAAGCCAAAAAGATAACAGAAAGATCTTAGAATCCGCAAAATAAAAACTGACAACCGCCCATGCCCCAATTTAACCGCTCAGCGGTTTCCCTCTAATCGCAGGACCGCTCAGTGCCCAAAACTGCCGCTCAGCGCCAAAAACTGACCGCTCAGTGCCCTGGTCAACCGCTCAGCGCTCTGGTCAACTTTTCTGGTTGACTGGTTGACTTTTCTGGATTCTAGTTGACTTTTCAGCACTCCAACCATTTAACACTTCAACCTTTCTTCCAATTCATTCCAAAAACCTACAAAATCAAGGGAAACAAAGCATAAAACCAAAAAAACCAACTTTTGACTCTCGCATGACTCAACTAAGTGTTTTACTTGATTTTAAGCTCATTCTAAGGCATAAAGGGTGTGTTTTAATATCAAATTTAAGCATGAAAATAACGGTTTTTAGACTGTTATCAATCACCTGTGCATTCTTTTAGTCAATTGATCAAACACTTGCATTCATGTTTATTTTTTGCATTATAGACCTAATGATTTTGTTCTCAAGTCTTAAATAATCAACAAATTACATGACTGTTTAGGTCGTGAGTCTCTAGGAAAAACGATACTTGGTCTTACCAATTATATTACTTGATACGATTTGGTACACTTGCTGGAGTCTTAACAGAGTTGTGAGTAGGTTTCTATCACACTAGTAAAAAATTGGGTTTATACAGCGCACATTATGCCACGGTTCACCAGAAACCGTAGCATAATGGTGCGCGGTGGCAGTTTTGTAAATAAATGTAACTTATATGCCGCGGTTCCCCTCTTAACCGCGGCATATACCCCAGTCAACCATGATCTTTGACGCCACGTATGCAAAAAAATTAAATAACAGGAAAATATGTCGCGGTTCTCTGAAGAACCGCAGCCTATTCCCTGCATACTCTACACGAATCTGAAAGATGGGGAATGTCAGTAGGTGACAAGGGGTATATGCCGTGGTTGCCAAGAGAAACCGCGGCATATTCCCCTACCACCTACTGACATTCCCCAAAAGTCAGACCCTGCAATAAATTGGCAGCGGAATATGCCGCGATTCTCTACAGGACCGCAGCATATTCCCCTGCCAATTTATTGCAGGGGCTAACTGATGGAGAATGTCAGTAGGTGGCAGGGGAATATGCCGCGGTTGCTCTGGGCAGCCGCGGCATATACCCCCTGTCACCTACTGACATTCTCCAAAAGGCAGTTGAGGAGACAGTTGGTTATTTAGAACGTTAGGGTATAGGCCGCGGTTCTCAGAGCAACCGCGACATATTACCTTGGTTGCCTGCTAAACCGCGACATATAGTTTCAAAAAGAATTTCAAAAATGCCATTTTATTATTTTTTAAGGAGTATAGGCCGCGATTATCTGATGAACCGCGACATATTCTCTTTAAAAAATACAAAACACATAACAGTTTCTTCTTTTCCACGCGATTCTGAAGCTTTTCTCTGCCTCTGCCTCCACGCGATAACGCCGCTGCTGTCGCGCCATCTCCGTCGAACCGTCTTTGCCGCCGCGCCATTCCGGCCGTCCGTCGCGCCCTCTGCCGTTGCGCAAGCCTCTGCCGCCGAGCCATCCTCTCCGTCGCGCCATCTCTTGACCCCCGGGTACGTTCCATTTTCTTCTCTGATGAAATTTTTGTGCTATATTGAAATGCTAGGTTTGAATATGTTGTTGTGGCTTTGATGGTTTTTGTCAAATTTGTTGTGGTTTTGGTGGTTCAATAAGAGACAAAGTATGTTAGCTTGTATGGGAAAGGATTGGAATAGAGGTAGATAAAATGTATTTAATTTTTTTTATCAGCAAATTTATTTAATTTATTAATATGCTATGAACTTTTTTTAGTAGATTTCTTATAAAATCAAAATTATGTGATTGAATGATTCCTTTGGACAAACTGTGATAATTCTCATATGTAATTATTGGTGATAGAATGTTTGAATTGATCATTTCAATGATTATTAATTGTATGATTGTATGAATGAATTGATTGTATGATTGAATTGATAATCTTATATAGAATATTGTATAATTTTAATTTTGCAAAATTTAGGAATGGATCAAAATTGGATTAATTTACCACGTATTAGTGCTGAGTACGAGAGAGGTATAGAGGAATTTATACAATTTGCACAACGTAATGAGGGGAGAAGTGATGATGAAGTGAAGTTTAGATGTCCTTGTGTGAACTGTTTGAATGAGAGAAAGTTGAACGCAACCCAAATTAGAGAACATCTTATCTGTGATGGTTTCCTAAGATGTTATACAACATGGATATGGCACGGTGAAGAAATGTACTTTCCGATTAACTCGCAAACTGAAAATGTTACTGATTCCACCATGGAAGAAGATCCACCGGATGAAGACAAATTGGAGGACATGATCCGCGATGTTGGCGCAGAAAATTTTGCCAAAGCTCATGTGTATGAGACGATGTCGACTGATGCGGAAACACCTTTGTATGTCGGTTCAACTAAGTTCACACGTTTGTCAGCTGTGTTAAGGCTCATGAATTTGAAGGCGAGCAATGGATGGACTGATAAGAGTTTTACAGAATTGTTGACGTTGTTGAATGAAATGTTGCCAGATGAAAATACACTACCCACTCGTAATTATGATGCGAAGAAAATTCTCTGTCCAATGGGTATAGAGTATAAAAGGATACATGCTTGTCCCAATGACTGCATTTTATATAGGAAAGAGTTTGAATTTTTGACAAAGTGTCCAAAATGTGGCTTATCACGATACAAGTCAAAAAATAATAGTGAAGATAATGGTCAGATACAAAAAAATGGATCTGCTTTGAAAGTAGTTTGGTACCTTCCAATAGTTCCCCGACTTAAGCGTTTGTTTGCGAATGCCAAAGATGCTAAAAACCTTAGATGGCATGCAGATGAGAGAAAAATTGACGGGCTGCTTCGTCATCCAACTGATTCAAAGCAATGGAAAACTATTGATCAACAATTCCCCGAATTTGGTAAAGAGTGTAGAAATCTTAGGCTTGGTTTAGCCACTGATGGAATGAACCCATTTGGTAATCTGAGTACCAATCACAGTTGTTGGCCAGTTATATTGATAATTTACAACTTATCTCCTGCATTGTGCATGAAGAGGAAGTACATGATGTTGTCTATGATGATATCTGGTCCAAAGCAGCTTGGAAATGACATAGATGTTTATCTAAGCCCACTAGTTGAAGACTTGAAGTTATTGTGGGTTGATGGGGTTGAAATATTTGATGCATTCGCTTTTGAGACTTTTGTGATGCGTGCAATGTTATTTTGCACCATTAATGACTTTCCTGCTTATGGTAATTTGTCAGGATACAGTGTCAAGGGTCATAAAGCATGTCTTATCTGTGAAGAAAACACTGCAGCTCATCAATTGAAACATGGAAGAAAGACAGTGTATCTGCATCACCGGAGATTTCTAAAACGTAATCATCCATATCGAAGGTTGAAAAAAGCATTCAATGGAGATCAAGAGAGGGACGAAGCACCAAATCCACTTACTGGCCTTCAAGTTCTTTAAAAAGTTAATAAAATACATCATGTATTTGGGAAAACATCTAAGAAGTCATCTGTAACGACCCCTTGGAAGAAGAAATCAATATTCTTTAATCTTCCATATTGGTCAAAGATAGATGTTCGACATTGCATAGATGTGATGCATGTAGAAAAGAATGTGTGTGATAGCTTGATTGGTACACTACTCAACATTCAGGGAAAGACAAAAGATGGAATGAATGCTCGTTTGGATTTGATTGACATGAATATCCGAGAAAAGTTGGCACCCAAGGAGATTGGTAAACGTACTTATTTGCCCCCTGCATGTTACACAATGTCTAGACAATAGAAGATAAGTTTTTGTCTTTGTTTAAAGAGTATCAAAGTACCACAAGGATACTCTTCAAATATGAAGAGTTTAGTGTCGATGCAGGACTTAAAGCTTGTTGGCATGAAGTCTCACGATTGTCACGTCTTAATGCAACAGTTATTACCGGTGGCTATTCGTGGAATTTTGCCTAAAAATGTTAGGCAAACCATAAACAGGTTGTGTTCATTTTTCTTGTCAATATGTAGTAAAGCCATTGATCCTACAAAGTTAGATGAACTGCAAGGCGAGATTGTTATCATCTTGTGTCAACTAGAGATGTTTTTCCCTCCATCTTTTTTTGACATCATGGTACATTTACTTGTTCATTTGGTTAGAGAAATCAAGTTGTGCGGACCGATATACTTAAGATGGATGTATCCTATTGAGCGTTATATGAAGATTTTGAAAGGGTACGTTAAAAATCCATATCGTCCTGAAGGTTCGATGATTGAAAGGTATATTGCTAAGAAAGTATCGAGTTTTGTTCAGATTACATGACATCAACGAATCCGATAGGAGTTCCTCGCACATCATGGTTGAATAAATTTTCTACAAGTAAAAGCATCCGAGGTGTGAATATGGTGACAAAAGATCGCGAAGAATTGTTGCAAGCGCATCTTTATATATTGAACAACACAGATGAGGTGATCCCTTTGTTGGAAGCACACAAAGCCATTGTTAAGAATAAAAATCCAAGACAATCAGAGAAATGGTAGTTGATGGAGCATAACAAAACATTTATGTCTTGGTTCAAATCTGAAATTGACAAAGAGCCACATTCTTCTCAAACTTTATTGTGGCTTGCAAATGGTTTGAAGTTTGATGTCGTGCGTTGTACAGGTTATGAAGTCAATAATTGCACATTCTATACGAAGACTTTGGATGATAAAAGCACAGTACAAATAGTGGAGTCAGGTTAGAAGCTGAGTCAGGTTAGAAGCTGAGTCAGGTTAGAAGCTGAGTCACTTCAATTTTCCACATCAAAAGATCAATCTTCGGTACTTGGATCAATGAGATATTATGGTATAATAGAAGAGATATGAGAGGTTGATTACACTAAGTGTTTTGTTCCATTGTTCAAATGTAAGTGGTTTGACAATAAGAGTGGTGTAAAAATAGATGAATCGGGTATGACACTAGTTGATTTTCGAAAGGTGGGTTACCGAGACGAACCGTTTATCATGGTTCATCAAGCATCTCAGGTTTTTTATGCCAAAGATCCTGCGTCTGACCATTGGTATGTCTCTCTTCAAGGCAAAAAACAAATTGAAGTTAACGAAGACAATCTGACTAATATTCATATTGCTGACAATCATTCATTTCAAACTACAACAAATTTGGACGACCAATCTCTAGTTGACGACGATGTACATGCAATTCGGTCAGATCATGATGAGGGAATATACATATGATGAATCCATATCTTTATGTATGAATTTTCAATTTCTGTAGCGGTATTTTATTAATATCACATAAGTTTTCCTTTTATATATTTCCAATGATTATCATTACATGTTTTGTTAAATTATATGATATTACATAAGTCTTTTATTAATATTTCATGTTGCTATTTATTTTGACAGATATATGGCTGATCATCCACATTCTTCAGGGGATGAGGCTCCCCCTACCAGATCCACTACCCACTAGGATGAAACAACTTTTGATCAGAAAGAATAGTGGTGAAAGAACTCCAGTGAATGTGAACGTGGTCACGGGTGTGGCAACTGGCCCCTATGCAGATGACTTCCGATCATACCTTGGAGTAGTGGCACGTGATAGGATTAGTATTCTCTCTCCATCTTTTGATAATGTGTCCGAGGTTGATCGGAACATTATATGGAACGATATATTGGTAAGTTAGTTAATATCATTTGAATTAAAATTTGTTTATATTGATAATTTTGTACTGATACAACTTTATTATGTTTATTTCAACTGACATTTGACATTCCAAATGTTGCAACACTTAGAAATAAGTGTTTGTCAACTGTTGCTGAAAACTTCAGAAACTTTAAAAGTAAGTTGACATCAAGATATATCTTTGGACACCTTAAACATAAGTCTCCATGTAGTTCATATAAGTCCATTGATGAGGAGACTTGGCGGCTTTTTAAAGAGAGTCGGATGTTAGAGGAATGGCAGGTTAGTATAATTGATATTATTCAATTCCTATTAACAAATATATATCATATGAACTAATTAATTAATGTGTATGTGACAGGCAATTAGAAGCAAAGCACAAGGAACAAGTGCTCATAATAAAAACCCCCACCTATTATCTCGTGGTGGGTATAGGAAGCTTGAGGAGAAAATCCTCAAGCAAAAGGCAGATGCTAGACCACCATCTCAGGGTGGTAGCCCCCCTCAGCCTCCTTCTCCACCTTCTAGACATGAAAAATGGAAGTTGGCTTGTATGAGACCATCGGGCACCTACTCTTCCAACACTGCACGGGAAATTTCTGAAAGAATTGTAAGTAATCACTATTCCTAAAATAATAATAATTGTAATTATACATACTACATTGAACTTTTTAAAGAATAATGGTGTTTTGTATTGTTACAGGACTCCTTGGTTGAGCAGAGCTCCCAAGGTCAATTCACTCCAGAGGGTCGCCAGGATATTCTTGCTGCTGTGATTGGACAACCTGAGCACCCTGGACGTGTACGTGCTGCTGGTCCTGGAGTAGGAATTAAAGAATATTTTAGGAGCTATTCTCGTCATCCTTATGCATACAGCGAAGCACAAAGAGAAAGGATGACACAAGAGATCACAAAAAAGGTTCAAGCCGACCTTACAGACGAGATCACAAACAAGGTTAGGTCAGAGCTCAGGGCTGAATTGTTTAATGAGTTCAGCTCCATGTTCCAGCAGCAGTTTGAGACCTATGGCATGCGCCCGGTGCCATCTCCTGTACAGGAACAGGAACATGTTGTGCCTCCCACAGGTAAACTTAATAAACATTTATGTGCAATTATTTCTATCTTTTGTATAATCTAACATTTACTGTGACAGGGAGAAGCGGGAAAGGAAGTTGTTCCGCACCAGCCGTCCCAGGGGATGACATGGACGATGCTAGTCCATGTCTGCTATACATTTTAGACGATACCGAGACGGTCCTGGTAGCTCGTGGAACAATGTTTAAGGCAGCGACTGTTGTTCATGGTGAAAAGCTATCAGAGGATGAGGTGAAGGTCTCAGTGGACGAAATGATAGTACCTGATGCCTTAGTTCCTCTGGCCACAGATGAGATTTTCACTGTGGAACAAGCATTCAAGTCCTTTATCGCTTGGCCTAAACATTTGGTTGGTTCAGTTTTTGACCCCCCGGTATGGAATTCTTCTTTACACTTCTCAATTTTAAAGTTTTCATGTTATTGATGTCAAAACTTATCTTATTTTGGTTCATTGCAGGCACAAGAGAAGATTCCTCTATCTGAGGATGATCCTCTTGGTTCATTGCAGCTACTTGTTGACATCCTTGAAGATAAGCCTTTGGAGGTTGAATATGATTCTAATGTATTTGGGAGAGTCTCTGAGGTCCCATTATACCTTCATGCCTCAGATGTCAGAGAGCTTGCTTCGGGAACACAAGAGTTGAATATTACAATTATTCAGCTATGGATGATGTAAGTCTATGAGCAATTATATATATATAAAATTGATTTGTATATCAAGTATCCTTTTCTCAAAGTTAACTTTTGATTTCAGGTATTTGTGTGGGACCAGGAACAAGTTGGGGCACTCTGATGATTATGGATTTATTGATCCCCAATCCATTCACGAATCAAATGATTTTGATCACATCAACACAAATCTCATCAGAAATTTTGCAAGCGGCAAGAAAATATATTTTTTGCCTTATATATCCGGGTAAGTGAACTTTGTTAACATAATAAAGTTCCATGTGTGATTTTAAAATATAATAGTTAAGTTATTATGAATTTCAGGCGCCATTGGCAGCTTCTTGTTATTTCTATGCACGAGAGCTATGCTTTATGGTTCTGCTCATTGCACAGGCCTCCTCCCACAAATCTCAGACAACTAGTTGATTGGTAAGAACCTCAATGTTTGGACTTTCTTTTTTATATAAATGAATGCTAAAACCCCTTTTTTTTATATATAGTTCTATTCCAGCAAGTATGATGATGGTTGGGAGATCAATTACACACACTAGAAAGATTGCATGGATTTCTCTCAAGGTTTGACATATGGCAAAGCCATACTTTCTTATAGTTGTTTTGTTTTAATGTTTTTCACTAACTATTTACAACTGTGTTGATATATTGTAGTGTAACAGACAGAGTGGGTCATATGAGTGCGGATACTACGTAATGTATTGGATGACCCAAATTATTCGTTCTCATATCACAAGAGGCTGGGAAACGGTAATATTTAACTTTAACAAATGTTGATTTTTTCCAAAATTTAGAATTCAAATACACTAATTAATATAAATTGTCTTGTGCAGAGGTTCAAGACTACTACACCAGTTCCTGAGAAGCCACTATCATTCATCAAAAAAGCTGCTGCAAAGTATATAGTTAGATTATATAATAGTTCTTAGTTACTAGATTTAAACATTGCATTTGATTAGATTGTATTTTATTAGACTTTGTACTTTATTTAATGTTAAAATACATTTTCAACATGTGTTTGATCTGTTGTAAATGAATTTGAATGTTTATTTGATATGCAGGTCTGTTTTTGTGGTAGTGGATACCACAAAAACAGACCTGCTATTTTAAAAAATTGCAGGACAATATTTTTTAAATAGACTTTTGGCCGCGGTTGTGGTACGAACAACGGTATATTCCCCATATTTTTACCGCGGTTCCAACCGCGGCATATAATGCTACGATTTTTTTTTTAAAAAAAAGGGGTTTAGGCCGCGGGTGTGGTACGAACCGCGATCTATTCCCCATCTTTTTTACCGCGGTTGCAACTGCGGCCTAAAGTCCCAGACTTTTTACCGCGGCTGAATATGCCGCGGTTCGGGAACCGCTGCCAAAGGGCAAAAACAACCGCTGTCGTTTCCCCTGACTGCACTAGTGTCAAATCCCGAAAAAGAGCATTGGGAATGTGTGAAGTGGATAATGAGATTTGAAGGAAACTTCAAAAATGCATTTGTATTTTAGAAGAAGTAATTTAACTTTACAAGGATTTTTTGATGCAGACTTGAGAAGATATCTAGATGGTCGAAATAGCATAACATGTAACATTTTTACATTAGGTGGTACAACTATTAGTTGGAAGTCTAATCTTTAAGGAAGAGTCTCTCACAACCACTGAAACTAAGTATGTAGCTATCTCAGAAGCAGCAAAGGAGATGATATGGTTGAAGAACCTTCTAAAAGAATTAGGGAAAAAGCAAGATGAGCTTCCATAGTGATATTCAAAGTGCTATATATCTTGTTAAAAATCCAATTCTTTATTCTAGATGCAAACACATTGAATTGAAGTATCATTTTATCATAAACTTGATAAATGATGGAGACTTCTCTTTCTCGAAGATTTCATATGCAGAGAATCCAACTAATATATTGATTAGGACTGTCACAACAAATTAGTTAAGACTTTATATTGCCTCAACTGGCCTTCAAGAATAGTTGATAATAAAGGCAACTACACTAGGTGATAATGTAAATCAAGCTCTAAGTAGGAGAAATGTTAATATTTTGGAATTTAATTTAGTCTCAATTGCTTAGTATTGTACGATGTTATTATCTATTTAAAGACACACCAAAATAAATATATTTATTGGTAATGTAATGTAGACAAACTTACAATAAATAAATATTTATATGTTGAACAACATTAAATTTTTGTATCATTTATTTTTATCTTCTCCATTTGTTTTATTTTTATCTTAGATGTAAAATATAATTTATATATATTTTTATAATAAATGTTTCAGTCTCCAAATTATATATTATATATTTTATTGCATGAAGTAGATAAAAAGAATATATATATATATATATATATATATATATATATATATATATATTCAATTTTCGAAAGCAAGAACAATATCTATATGTATAACTAAATCATATCTCATATGTTGTTATTAGGATTTTATGTTAACACATTGCCTGTTTGACTACTATAACTATATAAACATGTTATTAGTTTTTTTAAATATAATAGAAATACAATATTATATATTTTATTCAAATAAAATATAAATTCAATTAAATTATTATTTTTAACTAAAAGTTTTATTAAAATATAAAATAAAAATATAAAAATATTAAATTAAATAAATTAACTGAGATGGTTCCATCCACACTAGTGCAAAAACGCTGTTTAACGTCACTCAATAAACGTCGGTTTGTTGGTAACCCGACGTATATGAGTGGACAATGGCATTATCGTAAATAGCTTGGTGACCTAGACGTCGGTTTTAGGCTAAGGCGATGTCTATTACACTGTAGACGTCCACACTGACGCAAACCGATGTCTAATGGTCTGAGGTAGGTGAGAAGACAGTCTATTGACGTCGGTGTTCACGGGGGGCCGACGTTTATGGGGCTGCAATTAATGCTCTTCACCTAATTCCCAAGCGCTTAGACGTCGCGTTGTCAGAAGGCGACGTCTACCGCCTGAATGGAAGGCGGGAAGACAAAAAATCTTCAATTTAGACGTTGGGGATGGGGGGAAGCAATGTCTATGTGCCTGTAATTAATTAGGTTCACCAAACTCGAGGGCCATAGACGTCGGGTAGTAGGGTCACCGACATCAATTTGCCTGTAAGTAATTATGTCATCATTATAGACATCAGCGCCCCAACACAACTGTCGTCAACATCCTTGACAGGAAATCAAACGTCAATCGTTTCAGCTTCCTAGACGTCGGATCCCCTCGAAATCGACGTCTAAGGGGTATTCAAAAAGTCAGTTTTAATGTTAACTTGAACGTCATATTAGTTAGATACCCGACGTCTATGTGACTATAGACGTCGGTTTCCTGATCAACTGAATCTTCATTTCATTTTAAATAAATCGCAGACTCTTCGCGGCATTCAGTTTCTGATATCGCGTCTTCCTCTTCTCCTTTTTCTCTTGCTTCACCTCTTCTTTTTCTCGCTTGCGGCACCTCTTCTTTTTATCTCTTGCGGCATTGCATTGTTGTTTCTGATAACGTCATTGTCTTCCTCCTCTCCTTTTTCTTTCTTGCGGCATTGCATCCCAAGTGTGTGGTTTTTATTGTTATCGTTTAATCTTTGTCAGTCTTTCGTCGATTATATCTTCTGGTTCAACTGATTAAAATTTGCTTTCTTTGTGTTGTGTTTTAGTGCAATTTTGTTCCTTTCTTGGGGTAACATAGTAACACATTCTCCATTTGCTAGCTGCCTCCCAAAAATAGCGGCGTCTTTTGAATTTCTTTTGATCGTTTCAACCCAAAAACGACCCTAGGTCGTTGTCTAGTTTTCGTTTCACTGTGATTTTTCCCTCTTGCGAATGAAAAATGGAACTAAGCAACCACCCAGGTTCGGTTTTGGGTTGAAGGGACCATAAGAAATTCAAAAGACGCAAGCTTTTTTTATGGGGAAACTAGCAAAAGGAGATTGTGCTACTAGGGTATCCAAAGATAGGAACAAAACTGCACTAAAACACAACCACTGTATTAGACGTCGATTAATGCAAAAATCGACGTCTATATGAGCTCTTAGACGTCGGTCTTTGTCATGTTCGAAGTCTTTATGTGCTCTTAGACGTTGGTTACTACTTTAACCGACGTCTAATTAGTGCCTTTAGACGTCCATTCAAACCAGTACTGACGTTTATTGACGTCGTTCATGGACACTAACTGACGTCATTATAGACGTCTGTGGTTAGGATGTCGGACGTCCCATTGACGTCACCGGTTTAGACGTCAGTTGATGAATAGACGTTAAAAACCCAAAATAACCGACGTTAATCAGCGTTTTTGCACCAGTGCCAGACTCATATTCAACCATTTTTAAACAAACTTAAATAATAACAAGCTACGATATATTCTAAATAACAATAAACAAAAATAACATGACTGGAATAGGAATTGTTTTTGTCACAATGAAGAGTAATTAATTTTAAAAATTATTATAAACTTAAACATGTAAATAATAGTTAATAAATGCTTTAGTCATCTCATATATATATATCTATATATATATAGATCTATAGATATATATATATATATATATATATATATATCTATATATATATATATGTATATCTGTATATGTAGGTATGTATAAAGAAAGTGTTGGTAATAATATGTTATAAAGAAATTTGTGTTAATAAGTGATGTTTCTGTGAAAATATGTAATGTTTTAAAGTATGTATGTATAAAGTATGTGATTTATGTAAGTGTAACAAAGTGGTGGTTGGTGTAAGTGTAACAAGTATGGTTGATGGACGTAATTTCATGATCCTCAAGGGAGGTTACATGGTGGTGCCTTGTAGTTTGTTGTGATTGACCGTATGAATGGCCGGAGTGTCCTTATGGGGTTTATCCTGACATTCTAATGATAGTGATGAGTCATGTGGTTAGTATAGCAGGAGGTCCTAGTCTTGGGTGCTTCCAGTATGGCCCAAGATGAGTTATAACGGACTTACACTCGTGGGTGTGGTAGGGTGAAACCCATAGCAATGGCTTTACAAAGAAGTAGAAGCCACCACAAGTGCACAAACCCCTGGAACTTGACATTTCATACTAGTCCGGATGGTCAAATCATGTGGTCGGTCATTGGTATCACAATAATGCGCTCGGTCTTAGTCTGTATTGTGTTATGGTCTTTGCATACTGTGTGTGATTGTATAACATGATTTTTATACCTAGCTCACCCTTGCTTGTTTGTCTGTGCTTTGTATATCCATGATTTTTCTTTTTGCAATGATCATCCAACTTTGGATGTGAGCAGAAGCAGATGATGTCCCTTTGGAGCAAGCACTGGAGAGTGAGGATACAACTTCTAGTTCTCAGAGTTTAGAGCTGCTGCTACATAGTTTATAGTGTATAGATATTTAGTCCAGCCATTATTTTGAGATCCTTTATTTTTGTAATTAAAATTTTAAATTATGGCTTCCTTTTGAGATGACTGTAAACTTAAGACTTTACCTACAAACCTTAACTGCTTTATTATATTATATTGGACGCATCCTATATTATATAGTTTCTATATAAATGGGATGTTCCAATTATTATGTTAAATTAAAAAATTAATTGTTAAATAATATTAAATAATTTTAAATACAGATGTAAAAATGGATTCTAATTCATGAATCACATGTTTAAATTTGAGGAGAAAAATAGTTGTTGGTACCAGGAATGGTATGGTTTGAAGAGTAAAACGCAACGGAATAAAACTTAGAGTAAGCGAAAAGCGTGTTCGGTCACCTTTTTAAAATCAATTTGGTCCTTTTTAGAAAATCAATTTTCTTTTAGAAAATTTGTCGAACAATTGATATACGTAAAAGATAAAGAGTGTAGGGAATAGAAAATCACACGAGTAATTTTTATACTGGTTCGATTCAATAGAATCTACGTCTAGTCGTTAATCACTATAAAAGTGATTAACAGTTCCACTAAAGATTTGTTTCACAGATTATAAATATAATGAATAACAACTGATAAAATAAACCTTCCTTCAACGAACGAACCGGAAGAAGAACACTCTGCCAACTCGAAGAGAACCGCTCCGGCAATCGACCAACGATTCGCGAGCTTCTCCTATTCACGAGACCAGGCAGAGCACCTTGCTAACTTGAAGAGAGCTTGCTTCGACTATCGACACATGAAACGCGAGCATGTCCTGTTCACGAGACCAAGCAAGGGAACTTTGAACAAGCTTCTGAGAACTTCCTCTGGCAAACAGTATTCTGCAAAGCCTCAGTTAAAAAAAAACGTTGTGTTGAATTTCTCAGAATCCCTACATATAGCCATCTACTCTGAATATCAAAGGTCAAGTCCCAACTGCCACGAATAATCGATTATTGTAAGTGATAATCGATTATTCAAGTCCGTTACAGGTTTTTCAAAAAGTGATAATCGATTATATGAGGTGATAATCGATTATTCCTGAATGACTTGTGATAATCGATTATTGCTTCTTGATAATCGATTATTGCAATTCAAAATGTGAATTTTACAAAGTTTATAAGACTTTCCTACTATATTTAATTTCTACAAGTTGCTTTTAAATAATTTTAGACTCTTCTTCAACTAAGTCTTCTTGCAGTATCATCAAAATAAATGTCTTCAAGATTTACCAATATTCCTTATTGGTAACAATCTCCCCCTTTTTGATGATGATCAAAAATACAATTTTAAAAGAAACTTTGGCTATCCTGCAGGACATACACGCTAACAAACAACAACATAGTTAGCAATACCTGTATCAATTTTTACTTCTCCCCTTATATTATTCTTCTTCCCCTTTTTGATCATAAGCAAAAAGATTAATGCAAAGAGCTCCCCCTAAATATCATCTCCCCCTCAATTAAACAAAGTATGCATATAATCAAGAGATCATTTTCGTTAATGAAAAGAAGGATTACATCATAATAAGAAACATAAAAGACAAAAATTTAACATAGATGAAAGAACAACAACCAATCAAAAAAGCACATAAACATAAAATCCTATTTCTAAAATTCAGGACTTGGGGATCTCTCGGGAGGTTGAATGTGAAGGTGATTCTTGATGTTAGATAGGCGAACATCAAGATCAAGAAATTGATCAACCATATACTCATCAATAGATTGCTGCCACTCATAAATATCCTCAAAGTGTGTTCTTTGTGCTAGGCTCATATCCTCCAATTGCTTAGATAATCTAGCAAAATGTTCTTCCATAGATAGCATGGAGGATGAGGGCATGGTAGAAGGACCAGCATCAGAAGGAGCAGCAGCACTAACTAGTTCTGCCATATGAGTATCGATGTCATCATCTTCATCTTCATCAGGATGGTCATCATCATTGTGGATGAGAACTCTTCCTCTGGTAATGAATCCCATCTGACGAAAGGTAGTATCTCCAATTTCCAAGCCAACAACTTGAATGGCTTGGACAAGTTCTCCTTCAACATTTACACCTTTGAACTCCAAAATCCTAGAAATAAGAAGAGCATAGGGAAATTGATAGGAATGAGATTTCTTGGCTTTTACCATTGTGTCAGCAATGAGAGCAGGCCAATCGATGTGTATGTGATTTAAAATCCCATACAGAAGAAGCAGATCCTGCTCAGAGCATTGAGCATGGTTGGTTGCTCTAGGACACAGTATCCAGACGATCAAGTAGTGAATCATTCGTTCTTCAACCTTGAAACCCCCAACTAGCAATTGCCTTCGTTTTGTCTGTTGTTCAGGGTGACGCAAGAAGGATTGGAAAGTCATCAACCTATTGAAATCTTCAAGTCCTAGATGGACTTTTACAGCATCATCCCAGATGGTAAGTTGGGCAACATTCATCCACACATCATCATCTAAAATTATGCGGACACCCTTAACTTTAGTGGATATAATCCCATCTCTATATCTCAAGTTGAAGTAGAAGACTCTTATGAGATCGGGATAAATGCAACCTTTTTGCTCCACCAGATTCATGAGTCCTTGACCAGCAAACAGATCTGGAAATTGAAATCCATAGAAACGAAAAAAAATCAAGGCGAATATACTTTACCGCATCATTCTTCTCTCTTGCCAGGAATTAACATAGTCCGCATGTTTTCCTTGATCTGAAATCCAACCATCGATGGTTGCAGGACGTGGTTGAGAGGAAGAGGATGCGCCAGCAGCTCTGCGGCGATGTCTTCTTGAATCCGCCATGAAAAGATTTGAGGTAGAGAGACTTTGAGAAAGTGAGGATAAATGGAGAGGATTTTACCTCTAGATTTGATTTTAGTAGTGTATGGGTGCAAAGGAGTGACTAACAATCGATTATGGGAGGCTTTTTAGAGGAAAAATGGAAAAACTAGCCGTTTATAGCCGTTAAGGGACGCTCCAACGACTTTATTTTTGAACCTGTCAGCGTGATAATCGATTATGGCTCGAGATAATCGATTATCTGCTCAAAAATCACTGCCCAGAAATTGCATGATAATCGATTATGCTTGATGATAATCGATTATCTGTTCAAAAATTTCCCAGATTTGAGTTTCAAGTTTGAATAATCGATTATAGCCTTTTGATAATCGATTATGAAGCGTTAATTTTACGAAAATGCAAAACTTTTCATAAGCTTTGATCCTAAGACATGTCTAACACTCCTAACTCTCTTCTAAGCTCAAAAAATCTATCCTTAGGTAGTGCTTTGGTGAAAATATCAGCTAATTGATGTAAGGTATCAACATATTCAATTTGACAATCCCCCTTTTGAATATGATCTCTTAAGAAATGATGTCTAATCTCAATGTGTTTAGTTCTTGAGTGCATTATGGGGTTTTTAGTCAGATTTATAGCACTAGTATTATCACATTTTAAGGGAATATTATCAAGGAAAATATCAAAGTCTTCCAGTTGCTGTTTCATCCATAGAATTTGGGCACAACAATTGCCAGCAGCAATGTATTCAGCTTCAGTGGTAGACAAGGCTACACATGCTTGTTTCTTTGAGTGCCAGGACACCAAAGAACAGCCTAGAAAATGACAGGTTCCACTAGTACTTTTCCTATCAATTTTACAACCACCATAATCTGCATCAGAATAACCTATTAGACTAGGTGAAGCATCAGAGGGATACCAAAGTCCAAAAGAAGTGGTTCCTTTAAGGTATTTTAAGATTCTCTTGACAGTAGTCAAATGAGATTCTTTAGGGTTGGCTTGATACCTAGCACATACACATACACTTTGTATAATATTTGGCCTACTAGCAGTTAGGTACAACAAAGATCCTATCATACCTCTAAACATAATTTCATTTACTTCTTTTCCAGATTCATCCTTATCCTAATAGCAAGAAGTTGCCATAGGTGTACTAGCTTCTTTGCAAGTATCCATGCCAATTTTTTTAAGAATTTCCCTACAATATTTTGTTTGAGAGATAAAAGTACCTCCATTCATTTTCTTTATTTGTAGTCCTAAAAAGAAATTCAGCTCACCCATCATAGACATCTCAAACTCACCTTGCATTATTTTTGCAAATTCTTCACACAAAGAGTCATCAGTTGACCCAAATATAATATCATCTACATAAACTTGCACAATCAGGATGTGTTTTCCTACTTTCTTTATAAATAAGGTTGAATCAACCTTGCCTCTAGAAAAGTTATTATCAATTAGAAAGGTACTAAGTCTTTCATACCAAGACCTAGGTGCCTGTTTAAGACCATACAAAGCCTTTTTTAACTTATAAATATGATCAGGATATTTGAAATCCTCAAACCAAGGAGGTTGACTAACATACACTTCTTCTTTTATAAAACCATTCAAAAACGCACTTTTCACATCCATTTGATATAATTTAAATTTCATCAAAGATGTATATGCAAGTAATAATCTAATTGCTTCTAACCTGACCACTGGTGCATATGTTTCATCATAATCTATACCTTCCTCTTGACAGTAGCCCTTTGCAACTAGCCTTGCTTTGTTCTCTGTGATGTTTCCATCCTCATCAAGCTTGTTCCTAAAAACCCATTTGGTTCCTATGACTTGATAATTATCCTACTTTGGAATAAGTTCCCAGACTTCATTCCTTTCAAATTGGTTTAACTCTTCTTGCATAGCAACTCACCATTTGTCATCTTGAAGAGCTTCCTTTATGTTCTTGGGTTCTATCTGAGATACAAAAGCTACAGTTAGACAAAAATTATTAAGATTTTGTCTAGTAGTTACCCCTTTTGAAATATCTCCAATGATATTGTCCAATGAGAGTCCTCTTGGTTGTTGATAGTTTTTAGAATCAACAGGTTAAGGTGTTTCTTGAAGTTCTGGAGGATAGTTCTCATTTAGATGCATCTCTTCAAGAGCTTCCCTTAAATAATCCTCATCTCCTGCAATGGGTTTATTTGACTCAAGAGGGTTTACCTCAAGGTCCACAATTTCATCAAAGACAACATGCATTGATTCTTCAATTATTAAAGTTCTTCTATTAAATACTCTATATGCTTTACTGGTCAAAGAATATCCTAGGAAAATTGCTTCATCAGATTTTGCATCAAATTTACCTAGATTATCTTTTCCATTATTCAAAACAAAGCATTTGCATCCAAATATTTTCAAATGAGATACATTTGGTTTTCTACCATTCAACAGTTCATATGAAGTTAATTTTAGAATTGGCCTAATAAGCATCCTATTTAACACATAACAAGCAGTACTGACTGCATCAGCCCAAAAAGATTTTGGCACATTAGATTCATTCATAAGGGTTCTAGCTAATTCTTCTAATGATCTATTTTTCCTTTCAACAAAACTGTTTTGTTGAGGAGTTCTAGGTGCAGAAAAGTTACGTGTCATGCCATATTCTTCACAAAATATTTCAAAAGATTCATTTTCAAATTACCTCCGTGATCACTTCTCAAGGTTTTGATTTTCAAATCTTTTTCATTTTGAATACGTTTAGCAAAAGATTTAAAGGCTTTGAAAGCTTCACTTTTCAAAGTTAAAAAGAAGGTCCAAGTGAATCTAGTGTAATCATCAACAATTAGAAGAGCATAGTAATTTCCACCAAAACTTTTAATTCTAGATGGACCAAACAAGTCCATATGCATAAGTTCTAAAGGTTTTGATGTTGAAATTATGCTTTTGGATGAAAATGAAGATTTTGTTTGTTTACCTTTTTGACATGCAGTGCATAATTTGTCTTTCTCAAATTTCAGTTTAGGTAAACCAATCACAAGTTCCTTAGAAATTAACTTATTTAAATGTTGCATATGAATATGTGCAACTCTTTTATGCCATAGCCAAGGATTTTCTTCTTTAGCAACTAACCATGTTATACTATGACTAGATGCACTCTCAATATCAATCAAATATATATTGTTATGCCTAACACCTTGCAAAGCAATAACAGCAGAATCTTTAAAGTAAACAGTACACTTATCACTTTCAAAAATTACCTTTAGACCTTTGTCACACAACTGACTTATGCTTAAGAGGTTATGCTTGAGGCCTTCAACATATAGGACATCTCTTATGATCAATGTGTTTCCTCCTCCAATGTCTCCGGTACCCATGATTCTACCCTTGTTATTGTCCCCATAAGTCACAAATCCTTGCTTTTTCTTCTCAAGGTGGATAAACCTTTTCTTGTCACCGGTCATGTGTCTTGAGCAACCACTGTCAAGATACCACAATGAATTCTTTGACTTAGTAGGTTCCTGCAAAACAAATTAGCAAGAATTTTAGGTCCCCAATCTAATTATGGGTCCTTGGGGTTAGTTCATGCAAGTGTAAATCATTTCACAATTTTAACCCATGCATATTTACCATTTGGAACACCAAAATGTTTAATGTTGCATTTGTTTGATGTGTGTCCATGCTTCATACAGTAAAAACAACAAACATTACTTACTTTGTTTTTAACAGAAGTCCCTTTTTCAACCCAAACTCTACGAGTTCTTCTTTCTTTGGACTTATTTATTTGATGCATATTTCTATTTTCAACATTGCTTCTATTAAGGTTTGTCTTAGCATGTGAATTAGTTTTGGTAGTCTTTGCAAGTAAATTTTCAATTATGTCAATATCAAACATATGACTCTTACAAGATAAGCATTCAACAGGTTCAACAGTAGTGTTTGCATCAGATAATTTTGTTTCTAAAGTACTAACTTTATTTCTTAAGACAACTTCATCATCAAGCAATTTATCATATTTCAATTTCAATTCATTGTGTTCTTTCTTAAGCTTTTTATGTGCAACATCAAGTTTTTCAGATTCATTCATTAGTTCAAAGAAAGCTTTTTGTAAGTCTAATTCACTAGATTCAAAGCTAGAATCACTTACTTGGCTTCCAGTATCTTCTGAGTCAGCCATTAGACAAATATTCGCTTCCTCATCTGAATCACTTGAGCTTGTTGAACTGGAAGCATTGTCTTCCCAAGCTATGTAAGCTTTCTTTTTCTTTTGAAATTTTCTTTCCTTCTTTTCCTCACTTTTCCTGTTCTTTGGGCATTCAGATTTCATGTGTCCTCTTTCTCCACAACCAAAGCATTTTACACTTGAAGGTGATTCTTGATTTTCTTTCCTTTCTTTGCGGAATTTGTCTTTTCCTTTTGCCTTCATAAACTTGGCAAACTTCTTTATCATAAGGCTCATGTTCTCCTCATCATCATAATCATCATCTTCAATCCTTTTAGAGCTCTTTCCTTTAGAGATCTCGGACTTGAAGGCTAGTGTCTTTCTCTTGCCTTGATCCTCTTCAGCAGTTAGTCTCCTCAACTCTAGCTCATGCTCTCGAAGCTTTCCAAACAGAATTGGCATCGACATTTGAGTGAGGTTCTGAGACTCCAAGATGGCAGTCACCTTTGGTTGCCAAGACCTGTCTAATGATTTTAAAATTTCACATTTAATTCATCATTATCAAAAGTCTTACCCAACCCAGTCAAGTGGTTCACTATGTGAGTGAAGCGCTTTTGGACATCAGAAATTGTTTCTCTAGGTTGCATTCTGAACATCTCATACTCCTGAATGAGAGTGTTCTTCCTTGCACGTTTCACGTCCTCTGTTCCTTCATGTGTGACTCTAAGGACTTCCCACATTTCCTGTGTTGTCTTACACACTGAAATTCTATAGAATTGATCAAGTACAACAGCAGATGAAATAATATTGCGAGCTTTAATATCAAACTGAGCTCGTCTATTTTCTTCAGCAGTCCAATTAAAGTATGGTTTTTCTACCTCTACACCATCAACTGTGCTCTTAGGAATATAAGGACCATTTTGTACAGCTTCCCAGATGCCTCTGTCAATAGACCCCATAAAAATTTCCATTCTGACTTTCCAGAACACATAGTTATCACCAGTAAAAAGTGGTGGTCTGTTAATAGAAGCACCCTCGGCATATACAAGGTTTTGGTTGTGACCGGCCATTTTCGCAAATTTTGAAAGACTATCAAACAAGCTCTGATACCAATTGTTGGTACCAAGAATGATATGGTTTGAAGAGTAAAACGCAGTGGAATAAAACTTAGAGTAAGCGGAAATCGTGTGCGGTCACCTTTTTAAAATCAATTTGGTCCTTTTTAGAAAATCAATTTTCTTTCAGAAAATTTGTTGAACAGTTGATATACGTAAAAGATAAAGAGTGTAGGGAATAGAAAATCACACGAGTAATTTTTATACTGGTTCGATTCAACAGAATCTACGTCCAGTCGTTAATCACTATAAAAGTGATTAACAGTTCCACTAAAAATTTGTTTCACAGATTACAAATATAATGAATAACAACTGATAAAATAAACCTTCCTTCGACGAACGAACCGAAAGAAGAACACTCTGCCAACTCGAAGAGAACTGCTCCGGCAATCGACCAACGAATATCAAAGGTCAAGTCCCAACTGCCACGAATAATCGATTATTGTAAGTGATAATCGATTATTCAAGTCCGTTACAGGTTTTTCAAAAAGTGATAATCGATTATATGAGGTGATAATCGATTATTCCTGAATGACTTGTGATAATCGATTATTGCAGTTCAAAATGTGAATTTTACAAAGTTTATAAGACTTTCCTACTACATTTAATTTCTACAAGTTGCTTTTAAATAATTTTAGACTCTTCTTCAACTAAGTCTTCTTGCAGCATCATCAAAATAAATGTCTTCAAGATTTACCAATATTCCTTATTGGTAACCATAGTTTCTTTAAATGTGGATTAAATTGAGCTGATGCACTTCGTGGATTAAATGATTTCAAGTTAGGTTGAAAGTCGATTCGTCTATAAGTCATCAATAACAATCTTTTATTAGTTTTTTTTATTTTTTATACGTTTTTATTATAATTATTTATTATTTTTAAATATGTAAGTTGATAATTTGATGTTTTTAAATATTAGAATATTGTTCAATAATATTTGAATATTTTGGATGTTTAATTTATTCATTGCCAAGTTATGTATAGGTTGACACTTTAATTTTCAAACTAATATCTTTATAACAATGTTTGATAAAATAGATAAACACTTTGATTGTTCTTCTAGAAAATATTGAGTCAAATCAATCCACTTTGATTGTACTGAAATTAATATATGAAATAAATTGGTAGAACAAAACATTCTTAATCGAGTCAATCCACTAACCCACCAACTCATAATGAGTTCAACTGAGTTGACTCACTTTTAGCTTAACATATAATGAGCCAACTCGTGTGAGTTGGATTGACTCACTTTGACACACTTAATTAAATTTTTATTTATATAAAAAGTTGTGAGACCTTTAGTATTTGGTGATTAGAAAGTAATTATATGTTGTAATGGATAAATCAAAATACTAAATGTATTGAAATATTTACTTGAAAATGTGATTTACTGAAAAGATCTTGGTGAGACGAGATTAACCTTATTTTTACTTTGGAGGTGTGTACTCCTTTTGAGGTTTGAATTTCCATCACTAGAGAACCCACCATATATGTTGTTGAGGAAACCTTTGAATTCTCCATATTTTAGTAAATTTGATTAGCATGTTGGTTCTACTCTTGGTTGAGGGTTGATCCTATTGTCATCTTGATGTTTTTTATGATCTTTACCTTACAATCCAACATTATACCTGTTGATAGGGGGAGCTATGTACAGCTGAGCCCATATCTCACATTTGTGTTTTTGATGATGACAAAAGAAATCTTTTATAGTTTCTTGCACAACTAATTAGCAAAACTGTTGTTTGTTTATATCTGTGATTGTGCTTGGACTATATGATATGTGTAATCATTGATTAAGAATGAATCTTAGATCAAAACAATTTTCACTTTGCATATCTGCATGAATTAATCGATTACCATGATTACAAAATCTGTTAAATTCATCAGATATAAGTATTTGCTTAATAGTGGCAAAACAACAAGTTTTAACTGATTAGATTATGTGGATAATCGATTAAAACTCGTGGTTATGCATGCAAATATTTACCGAGTGCATTACAGTGTTCTGAATGAAAAAGTTTTCAAAATTTGCCTAAGTAAGGAACTTAACGGATTATGTTAATTTCCTAATCGGTTAAAATGCGTGTTGTATGAAAATCTTTTTCATGGATAGTCAAAATTGTTATAATGGTCATATTTTTAAATGTTATGGCTTATGTGAATTGATTAATCGATTACATGCTCTTGTTAATCTGTTAAAATCTGTGAAAATGTAAATTTGTTAATGCTGAAGGAATTGCTTAACCGATTACATTATATATGTAATCAATGAAGATGTGCCAATACAAATAAATCTGTAAATAGACACATTGCTCTTTGTATTCAACAACTTTTATGATTCATATCTTTAATATCTGATTTGTTTGTTGAGATTTAATTACAGGAGCATCCTGAAACTCTTCAAGAATCAAGAAAGCTTCATTGGAAGGAATACTTGAAGATTCTTGCATGATTGTTGTGTTTACATTCTGTTGATCACTACTGTACATTGAGGTGTATTTTTGGAGATCAGACTCATCTACAATCAAGGTTGATTGTGTTCCCTGTTGCTGCGGCCAGGAAGAGGACTTGGTGAAGTTCTTTGACTTAGAGTGGAGTATCTCTAAGGGTGACAGAAAGTGGGTGATCTTTCTGGGTTTAGGCTATATAGTTGATTTGGAGTTAGGAAGGAGTGTACATTGAGAGGACTGTTCTTTGTATGTCTTGCTTGTAAGAACTCAATCAATATAGTAGAATCCTTTCAATCTAAGGTTGATTGAAAGAAGACTGGACGTAGGCAGTGGGCCGAACCAGTATAAACAACAGTGTGATTCTCTTTTTCCCTACACTTTTGCATTGTTTTCATTCTTGATTGATTGCATTCCAAGAAAACTCAAAAGATTTCAAAAAGGTTTTTAAAGAACATTTTTTTAAAGGGGAAAACCAATTCACGCCCCCTCTTGGTTGAGACACTTAGCCAAACTTTTTCTACAATACCGTATGTCATGTCTTCTACTTCATTCTCCCTAGCATTAACCTCTTCCATTGTTTCCATTTTGTACAAAACAAACAAGATCACTAGAGTGCATGATGTATGCAATTAAATGTCTGACCTTGTAACACTATTTGGTTATGTTCTTGACATTTTAGTGGTATTTGAATCTCTTGTTGAGTTGACATTTATGGGAGAAGGAAGACTTAAGGAATTGGTAGTAGTTTGAGGTTGAACTCTTCTTGTATGATGGCATCTCAATTTATGTTGAGTGGAAAAATTTTATATCTCATCATTCATGTTTTTTTTACTCTTGTTAAGACTCCGACAAGTGTACCGAATCGTATCACGTAATATAAATGGTAAGACCAAGTATCGTTTTCCCTAGAGACTTAGTGGCCTAGACAGTCATGTGATTTGTTGATTATTTAAGACTTGAGAACGAAAATCATTGTGTTTATAATAATGCAGAAAGTAAATATGAATGCAAATGTTGATCAATTGACCAAAAGAATGCGCAAGTGAATGGTGTATAAAATATGGAATGATTATGTAGTTGGGATTTCCGACTTATCCTATCCACTCTCATGTATTTATGAATTCAACTCCTTCTTTAATGTTAATGCCACTTTCTGATCTACTTTAAACCCGATGTCTCGGTGAAGAAAGCGTACTCTTAATTACTAGTTCACAATTCCCTTATCCCTAACAACTAATTATGCATTACATTTGCACAGAAGCTTAAAGGCAACCGATCCTCTTATCCCTATGTCTAGGTAATATTGCTTCCGGGAGAATTTTCCCAATTCTAGATTTCCTCGTATGTGTCCATATCAACAAAATCAATGATCATGAAATTCAATGAGTTAATAAAAGCATGCATAGAGTGTAGAGGTGTTAAACCCCTAGCAAATGTACTAGATCGTATCAAGTAATATAAATGGTAAGTCCAAGTATCGTTTTCCCAAGAGACTCATGCCACTAAACTGTTGTGCTTTTGCATAACCAATCAAGACTATACAAATAATATTTTGGGATTTTTGGATATAAAGAGGTTAAACACAAAAGTGGATGGATGATGTTGATAATATGAGATGGGTTTTTTGCTAGGATTCGGATTTCACCCAATCACTCTCTTATATCTACTTTTCTTATTTAATTCGCTTATTTATCATATTGTCATGCAAACTTTCTTGGTCTACCCTTAACCCAATCCCTTGGTGAAAAGAGCCTATTACTAATTACCGACTTGCTATCCTTAGCCTCCCCTAGCAATTAATAATGCATGATAAACGGAAGAAAAATACAATTGATCGTCCTACCCCTATCCCTAGGCGGTATTAACATAATAGAGGAATTCCCCTCCAGTTCATGACATTACTGTACGTTCCCGTATCAATAAAGACAAACAACAGTTACCGAATGAGTTAAACAGTAAAAGCATTAAATACAGGTAAAGAACCCAACAATTGATAAATCAAGCATATGCAAGCATATAAGGTAAATAAGAATTTTAATATATGAGAGTTTAAAGGTTACATCTTTCCCCAGCAACAAATAAGGTTAGTTCTCCATCGTCATGGAGAAACTAGGTGAATAATAGAATGAAAGAGATGGAAACCC
This sequence comes from Vigna reflexopilosa, assembly GCA_027742785.1. Classification (NCBI taxonomy): domain Eukaryota; kingdom Viridiplantae; phylum Streptophyta; class Magnoliopsida; order Fabales; family Fabaceae; genus Vigna; species Vigna reflexopilosa. Next base: position 13,854,987 of record CM050932.1, read on the forward strand.
TAAAAAGGAGAAAAAGAGAGTTGTCACCATCTCCAAATCTTCCCCCAAAGGGGTGGAAAGTGTGTTTCTGTGCCTAAGTCATCAAAAGATACATTCTCTAAGGTGTCAAGGTCTTTAAATAGGCTATAAAAATAACAGAAAATAGGTCCAAGCCCAAACAGATCATAAAAATCGCAAAAAATATATCAAATCACGTCTGGTTGACTTTTTCTGGATTCTGGTTGACTTTTCAGCACTCTGGTCAACTTTTCAACATTCTGGTTGACTGGTTGACTTTTCTACACTCTGTTTGACTTTTCTGCACTCCAACCATTTGATACTTCAACCTTTCTTTCAATTCATTCCAAAGACCTACAAAATCAAGGGAATTTAATGATAAAAGCATAAAACATGTCCTCAACTCTTTTATTCACAAAACTAAAGAAAAATCATGAGTCAAAGCAAGTTTCTAAGTCAACAAGGGTGCATTTGATATCAAAATTAAGCATAAAAATAACGATTTTTCAACCGTTATCACAACCCCAAACTTGAAACTTTGCTTGTCCTCAAGCAAAAAAGATGAAACTTAGTCTTCCACAAATCAACACAATGGTTCAATCACATTCAAAAACAATTTTTCTTTCAAGACAAGTAATCACTCAAATCAACTCATCAATAGAATTTAGTCAAGATGTGCACATGCTTTGATTCAAATTACTCATCATGGTGTTCACACAATCACATACTCTTCCAACAGATGCTATTTTCATGAACGATCAATTAGGTAAGCATAGATATAATCATGAAGTCATGGAACCATTCCTCACTAGATACTCAAGCACTCAAAAGTGTTTCACTCAAAGGTGTATAGAGGCCACTCCTTCCCTCTACTATCTACATGTCACATAGAACAAAGTTGCCTTTCATTTGCCATAATCAAACATCATCACATACACATGTCATCACAAGGACTTTTTAGGGCTTATAATGTGGTTGGGCTAACAAGGAAAATTGGTTTTCCTAGATCAGAAAATCCTTGAGTTAAGAGAGTTATCTATACATTCATAGTTCAAGAACAAACTCTCTTTTTACCAATCTCACTCATTCCCCACTTTCCCTTTTCTTCACATTTTGCTTTTTTTTTCATTCTTTTTCTTTTTCTATCTTTTTCATCTTTTCTTATGCATTTTCTTTTCAACTCATAAGCTCAATTCCTGACTTTTCTTTTCTTTTTCAATTCTCCCAACAACCTTAAACTTGAACTTTTAACAATACCCCAAATATATTTCTCAACCTAACTCAAGGCAAAGATTTTCAAAGCAAGGGTTTTCACATTTTGTTTAAGGCTTAGGTTCAAAGAGGGTAGAACATAGAATGTTCCTTTTTCATGTGGGACGAAATTTTTGGCTAGAAAAGGGCTTTTCAAAAACAGCCTTGATCATATATCACATACATGCAATTCAATCAAAAGATACATTCTCTAAGGTGTCTAGGTCTTTAAATAGGCTATAAAAATAACAGAAAATAGGTCCAAGCCCAAACAGATCATAAAAATCGCAGAAAATATATCAAATCACGTCTAGTTGACTTTTTATTGATTCTGGTTGACTTTGCAGCACTCTGGTCAACTCTGGTCAACTTTTCAACATTCTGGTTGACTAGTTGACTTTTCTGGTTGACTGGTTGACTTTTCTGCACTTTGTTTGACTTTTCTGCACTCCAACCATTTGATACTTCAACCTTTCTTTCAATTCATTCCAAAAACCTACAAAATCAAGGGAATTCAATGATAAAATCATAAAACATGTCCTCAACTCTTTTATTCACAAAACTAAAGAAAAATCATGAGTCAAAGCAAGTTTGTAAGTCAACAAGGGTGCATTTGATATCAAAATTAAGTATAAAAATAACGGTTTTTCAACCGTTATCAAGAGGAAAATCCCTAACAATTAATGAAGTAAAGCATATATAATAATAATCAATTCAATACATGAGAGCTTCAAAGGATTACATCATTTCCCCAACAACAATGGAGGTTTAGTTCACCATAGATATGGTGAAACTAGATGAAAATAATAAAAAGAATGAAAGATAGAACCCTAAAAATTGTAGATTGGAGCTTCCGCATCCAAAATCCGCCTCTGAGGGGTGAAAAGAGTGTTTTTGCGCCTCTTTTTGTCAAAAGATAGACCCTTTAGGTCATCTAAACCATTATATAGTTTGTAAAAAACAGCAGAAACTGGCCCAGGCCCACGTAGTCAACGCTCAACGCTAAAAAATGACACTCAACGGTGGCGCCCATGCGCGAGACAGTGAACTCAACAACAGACTCTGGCGCTCAATGATAGAAATGCCGCTCAGCGGTGACCGCGGTACTTGGATTAGCCCTCAGTGATGATGCTTAGGTGTCAGACAGAGAACTCAACAGAAAGCTTAGCGCTCAACGCTGAAAATGGCGCTGAGCGGTGGCTGCGATTATTCTTTGGTGCTATTTCTTTGCTTTTCCTGACTCCAACTCCTTGCTACTTCAACTTCTTTCATCCAATTCCTCCTAATTCCTGCCAAAACAAGGAAAACCAAGCATAAAACCAATAATACCACCTTCAACTCTCTTATTCTCTCAACTGAAGCAAAAAACATGATTTCAAGCTAGTTTCTAAGTCATAAAGGGTATTTTTAGTATCAAAATTAAGTATAAAAATAACGGTATTTCAATCGTTATCACAACCCCAAACTTAGAACTTTGCTTTTCCTCAAGCAACCAAGATGTAACTCAATCTTCCACCAATTAATACAATGGTTCAACACATTCCAAAACTCTTTCTCTTAGGACAAGTAATTACTCAAATCAGCTGATCAAACAAAATTTAGTCAAGATGCACACATGCCTTGATTCAAAATAACTCATCATGGTGTTCACATAGTCACATAATATCCAACAGATGCTATTCTCATGAATGATCAATTAACTAAGCATAGATTTAATCATGTACTCATGGAATCATTCCTCACCAAATAAAGTGTTTCACTCTATCACATAGGTGTTTCTAGAGGTCGCTCTTTCCCTCTATTATCCAAATGTCACATAAAACAAAATTGCCTTTCATTTACCACAATCAAACATGCTCACACACACGTATCATCACAAGGACTTTTCATGGCTTGTAACATGGCTGGGCTAATAAATAAAAATTGGTTTTTCTAGATCACAAAATCCTTGAGTTAAGAGAGTCATTCAAAAATCTCTCTTTAAAACAAACCAATCCCACTCATTCCCAACTTTCCCCTTTTTACATTGAGCTTTTCTTTCTTTACTTTCTTTGCGTTCTATTTTCTTTTTCTTTTTCTTTTCATGCTTGCTCAACACTTAGCTCAATGCTTATCTCTCTTTTTCAGCTTTCACAACAACCCCAAACTTGAACCTTTATCAAAACCATTCAATGATTCTCAACTTAACTCAAGGTAGAGATTTTCAAAAGAGTTTTCATATTCTGTATAAGGCTCAAGGTTCAAAAATGGTAGAACACATTGTGCTCCTTTTCATTTGGGCAAAAATCATGCATTGGCTAAGAAAGGGTTAATCAACAATGGCCTTGATCATATGACACAAGCATACAATTCATTCAATCATAGAAACCTGGGCAAAATCATTCATGCTTTCAAAAGAATAGCAATCATTCACAACAAATACTCTAGAGTCCAAAAACCTCACATATAGGCTCATTCAATATTCCACATACTCCAGATAACATCTTGCTTAGCATCATAATCACATGCACAACATCATGCATCTTTTCACATAGCTTGTGAACAACCACTTGTATATCATCATATAGTGCACAATCTCAACATCAATAAAGATCAAAGCATCATCAAGCAATTCCCATCACATGCAAATAAATATCAAACCATCACATCAAATATAGTTTCAAACTGAGTACATCAAGCCTAATCTAAAAACTGAAGCGAATAAGTTCAATAATACAAAACAAAAGATAAGAAAAATTCTGCTCTAGTGATGATAGCAACCATCAGTAGATGCTATCTCAGCTCCTCATCCCATGCTGTCATCAGAGTCTTCCTCTTCTCCTTCAGCTTCTTCAAAATCATTGTCTTCATCATCCTCCTCCATAGTTAGAGCTTTAGTTGCTCCAAATCCACTAGCTTGTGCCTGATCTTTTGGCCATGCCAACACAATGTTAAACTTGTCCATCGCCACTATCGTCCAAGGGGTGTATCATACATCCCTATGATCATCTCTGTAGTGGCCACCTGCCCTCTATGCAATGCCTGCATCCTGGACTAGATCAGAGACATATACATGTCTCTCATCTGAAAAGGCTTTGCGTCCTGAGGCAGTGTATGTGCTGGTGGTGGTCCTCTCCTACGAGGACTTCGTGATGGCACTGGCTAGGCTGCCTCATCTCCCCCACAATACTATCTATAATAGGCCTCATCAATCGCCTTCCTTGGTCGTTCCATCAACGATATGGAAGTGTTAACCCTAGCTAACTTACAGAGGTGTGTGATGAGAGATGGATGTCCCAAGGGCGCTTTGTTGTTCACAGTACTGGCACAAGTCTGAATCTTGTTTGCTATGACCTGTTCAATGTTAATATTCAACCCTCTAAGCACACAATACAGGAAAAGGGCCCTGCTGACAGTGATATTAGAAACATGAGAGCATGGCTGGATGTTGGCATGAGTAAATGCCATCTAGTACTTTGCCAAAGGAGTCAAATCAGCTCTCCTAATATGCACATCGCACCATTCCTGTTCCTCTAAAAATGCCTTCCAGGCACACACAACACACTGTCCATATGATCAAAATCTACTCCCTCTTCCATGTTCAGTTCAAATTGACACTGTACACCAGTCCATTCAGTACGTAGAAACCTGTTAAAAGAATCAGAATCATACCGAATAATCTTTCCTCTAACATAGCTCATGTAGTCCTTAGTGTGAGTGTTGTCAAAAGGCCTTGTGTTGGTGCAAAATTCCTTGACCACCGCTATGTTGGCTGGTGCAGGGTAAGTGGCTACATTATCCCAATTCCTTCTTTCTAGTACATCTCCAAATTGTGGGGCCAAGTCTGGTATTCATTCTGCTTTGCGCTCCATCAAGAGTCTTCTATCTTGGACAATGAGGAAGTGTTGATCATTCTTCCTAGAGAGGAATTTGTTAGAATATGGATGCTCTGGTTCCTTCCTCTTGGTTCCCACGGTCTTGATTCTTTTACCTGATGAGGAGGCCATCCCTACATCAAACACAATTCACAAAACCACAAGAAATATTTTTAAGCATTAGTAAACCATAAAACAACTTCCAAAAATTCTTCCTATAATGCCTGAGGACAAAACAAGGGCCCTCAGCGTCACCTGCGCACAAAAACAGCAAGACAATAAACAAATCAAACTTCTGCAGAAGTCGTGCTCAATGCTAGACTGGCGTTGAGCCGCGATCAGTTTTTTTTCTGCATAATTGCCCTAGCTGGCTTTTAATCTCCACCCACATGCATTGTTCCTAGTTTCAATCCTCAATCAAACAATTTAATCGGTCCAAACAGTGATTATTTCAGCCAATCATACACAAACATCAAAATTCCTCAAGAATCATGCTTAGACAACCATATTCATTCAAAATCATGCTTCCAAAATCCTAAGATGTAAAATGCACGTACTTGCTTGGGTGGAGATGCTTAATATGTGAAGAATGCTCTATGAATGTGAAGAAATCAATCCCTAACAGCAGTGCTCTAAAAAAACCCCAAACTTGGATGGAAGCTTGATGCAAAACTGAGTGGAGGAAAGGTTTTGTGAAGAGGGATGAAGGGAAAAGTGGAGAGAATCCTTTGGAGAGTTCTTGGGAAGAATGGAGGCTGAAAGTCGTGGCTTAGACGTGCCCTAGGGTTTTAAAAATTCTTAATGGGCCAACCCGCGCTGAGCCCACTTTTTAAATTAAACAAAACACAAACTACAGGACCCGCGCTCAGCGCCAGGCTGGCGCTGAGCGGCAGGCGCGATACCAATTCCCCGTATTCCTTTCTTACCCTAAGCGTCTATCACTAATGCCTCTCAGCTTCAACTCTCAATTTTTCAAATCTCATATATTTTCCACTCACTCCACACACTCTCACCTAATCAATGCACTTAGTCTCTCACACCACTCAAACATTCAACAATCACACCCATATCATGCAACTAGAACATAATCAAAAGAAACAAACAAAGATAAATTCAATCAACTGGGTTGCCTCCCAGGTAGCGCTTGTTTAACATCACGAGCCTGACCCATAAATCCTCCAACACCCATCAGTAGGTGCAAACCTTCTTACCATCACCCATCAGTAGGTGTACCTTCTTAGTATCCTTCAGTAGATACTCAATCATTTAACACCCATCAGAAGATGCTATGCCTTTCATAACCCAATAAAATAGTGTTCCAAAGTACATAAAAATTAATCACCAAAATAAAAAAAGTCAATGAAATCAATGTTTTTAAATCACTGGGGTGCCTCTCAGCAAGCGCTCTTTTAACGTCATTAGCTTGACCCAATAAAGCTCACGTTCCATCTTCAATGTTGGTGTTTCTCTTGCTTTCATCACACCAACTCCTCAACTGCTTCCGATCCACCTGTTTGACTCGTCTTGAAGATGGAGCTTCAATCTCTATCACTCCATTCTCTTTAAAGTCTTTCACAAGCCACAACTTGTTCTTAGATCTCACAGGGGTGCCAAGTTTGAATTGTGCATCATCCAAGTCATAATGAACCGTCCTTCCTTTATCATATTTTTCTTCTTCCCTAACCTGTGACAAGAAACAATTTTTACCTTTGATGACTAGCTTGGCAGCTTTATGTCTAGTCATTAGTGCATCCTTACATGCAACTTTATGACTAGTCTTCTCTACTTGAATCTGCTTATCATTGAAGACATCAAAGATCACCTTCTTTTCTTGGTCTTTAAGCACTACCACCCCATCATCCACATTGATGATTACTTTAGCCGTTTTCATGAACGGTCTTCCAAGAATAATTGGGATCTCCTTATCCTCCTCCATCTCCATAACCACAAATTCAACCAAAAATTCAAGTTTCTCTACTCGAACCACAATGTCCTCCGCCACACGATAGGGTTTCTTACGTGATCCATCTGCCATTAACAAAGAAATCTTTGTTGGCTTCACTCTAAGACCACCAATCTTCTTAAGCACAGATATGGGCATCAAATTAATGCTTGACCATAAATCAATTAAGGTTGTCTCTATTCTCACATTCCCAATGATACAAGGAATGGTAAAACTTCCTGGATCTTTCACTTTTGAAGGACGTTCCTTCTTCAAAGCCAGAGTACAAGCACCCTGTTCATCAATCGTTTCTTTGAGGAACTGCTTCATATACTTTGCATAGGCAAAAATTTGCTACAGTGCTTCGGTCACAGGTATAGTTGATAACGGTTCAAAAACCGTTATTTTCATACTTAATTTTGATACAAAACACACCCTTTATGACTTAGAAACTAGCTTGAAATCATGCATTGTGTGTTAGTTAGGTTACAAGAGAGTCAAAGTGGGTTTTCTAGGTTTTATGCTAGGTTTTCCCTTGTTTTGGCAGGATTTATCAGGAGTTGATGAAGGAAGTGAAGGAAGAGAAGTATTAGATGCAAAAGAAGGTGGAAAATTGAAGAAAAGAAGAATTGCAGCCACCGCCAGGCGATGTGACGTTCAATGTATACTCTACCACGTGCAACATGAAACGTGGGAGGATGATTAACAACTATGACAACTGGTATCTACTTTGATTGAGAAAATCAACATGTTGGAGGAGAAGTTTGAAAAACTTATGCAAAATTTCATCTCCGATCAAAAAAACAGGGAAGCAGCATTCAAAAGGATGGAGAGGAAAATTTGTCACTTAAATGAGAAATTGGATTCTAGGGTTAATACTGAAGTTAATCCTAAAGAGGAATGTCAAGCCACTAACTCTGAAAGTGATAAGGTTGTTGAAAAGGAATAGATAGAGAAAGATGAGGAAAAGATAGAGGAGATAAAAATAGAAAGGTTGAGTGAGGAAGAAGAAGATCATGAGAAAGAAAAATAAGTGGTTGAGAGAAAAGAAAAAAAAAATAGAAAATGTGTGAAAAAAAGAAGAAAGCAAGAAAAAAAGAAAAAGAGAATCTTGAGAGAAAAAAAGAGATAGAAAAAGAGGAAGAGAGGAAAGAACAAAAGGTCATATGAAAAACCCATTCCTCACCAAAAGAAATATCATAGGAAGGAAAATAAATATAAGTGTTTTATGGCAATCTTCAAGAAATTGGAGATTAAAGTTCCTATGATGGAGACGTGGAAACAAGTTCTTGATGTTCTCAATTTTCTGAAGGAATTCAGCAGAAAGAAGAAAAAGGAAAGGATATTAAGCGAGGAGAATGACATCACCTACTGATGGGTGTTTGAGCATTATCAGTTATACAACATCTACTGAGGGATACTAGAAGATTAAGTATCTACTGAAGGATACCAGGAAGGTACACCTATTGATGGGTGACGGTAAGGATGGCACTTACTGATAAATGCTAGAAAGATTTGGGTCAGGCTCGTGACGTTAAACAAGCGCTACCTGGAAGGCGACCCAGTTGATTGATTTTTATTGCATTTTTTTTATTCTGTTCTATTTGCATTTAGGGATTGATTGTTGCATAGGTGAGCCAAGTGATTTGGAATTGCATTAAACTTAAATTTTGAAAGATGTAATTGAGGTGGAAAGGATCAAGACCGTTTTGAAACAAAGAGAAAAGGGGAAAGCCAACTCGAGCTCACCGCCGAGCGGTGGCGTCGTTCGAGGGTACACGCATTTTTAACTTGGGCTATTTTTCTTTGGCCCATTATATGGTTTTTCTACCCCTTAGGGCTCGCCCAAGTACTCTCTATCAGATCCCTAACCTCTCTTTCACTTTCAAACACTTTTCCAAAGCTTTCCCAACACTTCTCCTACCATTCCCTCTCTTGAAAATCCAATTTTTATCACTTTTGAACCTAGTTCATCATCCAATTTTGGGGTTTCTTGAGAGCATTGCATCTAGGCTGCATTCATCATCAAATTGGAAGCACTTTTCACTCATTTAAAGGATTCTCCACCCAAGTAAGTCATACATTGTGCTATAAGGGTTTTAAAGATATGAACTTGATAGAAAAGTTTGTAGAAGTATGAGATTTTAGGGCTTTTGATTTCTAGGCATGATTTAATGAAATTGAAACTGTTTGCACCGATTAAATTGTATGATTGATGTTTGGAACTATGAAAATTGCATTTGGGTGGAGAATAGAAGCATGTAGGGAAGTTTGGAAAAACTGTCGCCGCCGCTGAGCGGTGGCCTGGCAGATTGTTAATTTTTGCTTTAATATTGTGCAAAAGACGTTGGGCGGTCTTAGTGAGCCCTTAGTGTTGATCAGTGATATGTTGGAACGTCATTTGATGCTTGCTAATGTCTAATGTGCTTTGCTTTGGTCTTGTGAATTGTGTTTGATGCATGAATGCCTTCCTCATCAGGAAAAAGGATGAAGACCATAGGAAACAAGAGGAAAGAACCATTTAGGTTTTATTCTGATAGGTTCCTTCACAAGAGGCATGACCAACACTATAGAACTGTCCAGGAGAGGCAATTATTGATGGAGAGGAAAACAAGTTGGATTTCGGATTATGCTCCTTAGTTTGGACAAGAGCTTGAAGGAAAAAACTAGGAGAAGCTGGCAACTTACCCCGCTCCTGCCAACATAGCTGTGGTGAAGGAATTCTATACAAATGCCAAGCCACTGGAGAACTCTCATTTCATGGACTACATGAGAAATGTACGGGGCAAAGTTATCAGGTATGATCCTGATACAATTAACAGGTTTCTAGAGGTTGAGTGGGAAGGTGAGCAGTATGAGTACGAGCTGAACGTTAAAGAAGGCACTGGTTTTGACGACATAAAAAGAACACTCTGTGTGAAGGCACTGGTTTTGACGACATAAAAAGAACACTCTGTGTGCCTGGAGGGCATTTTTATAGGAACCCCAGTGGAGCTGCAATCCATATAAAGAGGTTTGATTTGACACCCCTAGTGTAGTATTGGATGGCATTCACACATGCCAATGTGACTCCGTGCTTGGATATTTCTGACATCAACATCAAGAGAGCCATGTTTATTTATTATGTGTTGAAAGGTATGAATATTAACATTGGCCAGGTAATAGCAAATTAAATCAAGCACTGTGCGGTCACCACTAGCAACAAGGCACCCTTGGGGCATCCATCTTTGATCACACAGTTATGTCATGCACCTGGGGTGGATACATCTACTCCACCTTTTGAGCACCCCAGGAAGGCCATTGATGAGGCCTATTATTGACAGTTCTGTGGAGGAGCAGAGGCAGCTCAAGCAGTAGCACGGAGGCGTGCTAGGAGGAGAGCTCCACCACCACACGCCCAGGGAGATGCACCAGCTCATGATGCTGAGCCATTTCAGATGAGAGACATGTATATGTCTCTGATGGAGTCTAAACTGGAGGCAATTCGCAGGGGGCAGATGGCTACTGCAGAGATGATTGTGGGCTTATATGATTCACCTCCTGCTCAGAGGTGGACAATGGATGAGTTCAACAATATAGTGGCTTGGCCAGAGTAGGCACATGGTAGCAGATCTGGAGCAGCTGAAGCTCCAGTCAACAACATCGTAAACCCCAACAACATCATTCATCCATATTACATTCAAAAGCCAATTCATCAACCATTTTGCATGCATATTTCAATTTTCATTATTTGCATATAAAAAACCTAATTTTCGTTTCATTAGGTCTTAAGAAATCAAATCACATGAAATTTTAGGCCTAAGACTCCTTTGGGAGATGATACTCGGTCTTACTATTTTATTACTACTTGATACGATCTGGTACACTTGCTAGAGTCTTAACAATAGTGATCTTCAATTGAATGAAAATCACCTTAAAACGCTCATATTGTCTTTCTTTATCAATTCTCTCACGCCCCTTCGGATAAGGAAGAACTTTTTCATTTTTCTCAATTTTTTTCTCTCCCCTCTTCTTTTCTTTCTTTTGTCTCTCACCCTCACATATTTTCTCTTCTTTTTCCTCTCTTTTCTCTAACCCAACTCTCTTTTTTTTCTCTTCCACTCCCTCATCAACTATACTAACTATGGCTTTACATTCTTCCTTGGGATTAACCTCAGTGTTAGCCCCAAATTGCTTTTCTGCTTTGTCCTCAATCCTCTTGGCCAGCTGGCCAACCTGCATCTCTAAATTTCTTATTGCAGGTTCAGTGCTCTTATTAGTGGAGGTATTCACCTGCAAAAATTGTTGGAACATCTCTTCCAACTTTATAGTTTTATCATTCAAAGCAGATACATGTTGCCATAGTGATGGTTGTTGTTGTGGCCTATTAAATTACCCTGCTTGTCCAACTTGTCCATTCTGACCTTGACCTATGCTTGGGTGAGGTTTGCACCCTTGATTGAAATTACCTTGGCAGTATTAGAATTGATTGCCCATATAATTGACATCTTCTTGGGCCTCCACTGGATAAGCACATTGACCATTGATATGATCACCACCACATAATTCACAGAGTTGTTTTTGAACCTGTGAAACATTCTTCAGCTCCTTTGGCAAATAAGCGAGTGTCTTTGTCAAATTCTCCAACTGTTGAGTTATGATCTTATTCTGTGCAAGCAAGGCATCTTGAGGTTGTAATTGTAGAACTCCTTTCTTTTGAAGTGGAGCTCCTCTCTCACTATGCATCTCCATATCATTAGTAGCCATGTTATCAATCAATTTAAAAGCTTCCTTTGGAGTCTTGCACTTTATATTACGTCTAACTGAGGCATCTAACGTTAGTTTCATCTGAGAGCCAAGACCTCCAAGGAACAAAAGGACTATTGTTGCTTCATCAAAGCCATGTGTGGGTATCTTCCTCAGTAAGCTTTTGTATCTTTCCCACGCTTGACCTAGAGTTTCTTCCATGCCTTGCTTGAAAGAAGAAATTTCTTGCTTACCTTTGTTGATTTTAGACTGTGGGAAGTATTTGTTCAAAAACTTTGAAACCACGGTTTCCCAGTCAGTAAAGCTATCCTCTAGGAAAGAATTCAACCATAACTTAGCATTGCCTCCTAATGAGAAAGGAAACAAACTAAGCTTTATCGTGTCATCTAACACACCATTGATCTTCACAGTGTTGCAAATCTCGTTGAATGTGGTTAGATGTTCATATGGACTTTCGTGAGACATTCCATTGAATTGGTTGCTCTTCACCAATTGTATGAACGTCGGTTTCACCTCCATGTTTGCAGCATTGACCCTCGGCCTTGCAATGCTCTTAAAGTGATAAGGGCCAACAATAGTGGTGTAATCCGCCAGAGTGTGTCTTCCATTGTTCTCTCCAACCATCTCTTCACTACTCTGGTAAGATTCTTGCGGTGAGGGTTGTAAAAGTGTCTCTGGAGAGGGAATAATTCTCTAGATGTTCGGATCCTCCTTCTTCTTCTACTTTCGTCTAGCCCTTCAAGAAGAGGTTCTGAACTTTTCTTGCTCCTAGTTTGAATTGTATCCTGCATACACAAGAAAACCAAACCATAGAAAGCACTTATTAGAACAAAACAAAAACAAAAATAAAGAAAATGAAGTCAAAGTTAATCAATAATCACACAATAGAATAGTTAAACCACGAGTCCCCGGCAACAACGCCAAAAACTTGTTAAGACTCCGGCAAGTGTACCGAATAATATCAAGTAATATAAATGGTAAGATCAAGTATCGTTTTCCCTAGAGACTCATTGGCCTAGACAGTCATGTAATTTGTTGATTATTTAAGACTTGAGAACGAAAATCATTGTGTTTATAATAATGCAAAAAGTAAATATGAATGCAAATGTTGAGCAATTGACCAAAAGAATGGGCAGGTGAATGATGTATAAAATATGGAATGATTATGTTGTTGGGGTTTCCGACTTATCCTATCCACTATAATGTATTTATGAATTCAAGTCCTTCTTTAATGTTAATGCCACTTTTCTTATTTACTTTAAACCCGATGTTGTTGGAAAACAAGTAGGCTTCGTTTCAACACCAAGAGGGGGGTGAATTGGTGAGGTTTCAAAATCAGAGTCTTTTTAAAATCTTTTTCGCAATCACAAGGAATGAAAACTTTAGTTGCAGTGGAAAATGCTAAGTAGACTACAATAACAGTAAAGTCGACTGAATGTAAAAGAGTAGTGATAGAAAATTCAAATGCAGGTTTTTATACTGGTTCGGCCTTAATACCTACATCCAGTGTCCTTCCACAATCCGGAAGCAAATGCACTATAATGGTCAAGGTTTTTACAACAAGACTTTTATAGAGACCTCCACATCAAAAATATAAAACACCTTTCTAACCCTCTAACCAAAATATAGAAAATACACACAGCAAGATCTGCAGCAAGATATCCCCTCTTCTGCAATCTGCAACCCACTTTGAACAATCCTCAAAGTTTCCAGACTCCATGAGTCAACCCCCTGTAATCACAACAGGTACAACAGCCACAATCTTTATAAGGATTGAGAGAAATCTTGATCAGCAAGTAAGCACCGCAATATGCAAAGTATAATCAGCTAGTAAGCACATAAATCTTTCTCCTTCAAAGAACCTCTTCAAAGATAGATCACCACGGTCTTCTTGCTGAGTTCGTGGAGCGAATTCTCAGAGATGACAATTTGTAAATCACAAATGAAAGTGTTAGATTTTCCAAAGTCTCCGTGATCAACTGAGGCATGTCTATTTATAGTTTTCTATAAATCAAACGCTCCTGTAGTTTACTTAGCTACTAATACAGTCGACTGTCCTCAAACAAATATAACAGTTAAGTCAAATAGTAGCATTCAAAAACTAACAAACTGATTTTGCATTTAATACAGTTGACTATCATCAATGCAATAACTAACTTTTGAAATATAGTCGTTGTCGCAACCGGGATCGTGACGGGACGGCGAATCGAAAAACAAATGGGGTTTAAGAAAAGATTTTGGGAGTCGCCACCATAATTTATTATGGAAAAACCCTAAAACAAAAGCATGGTCTACGAAAAAGAGATTTTTAGGTTCGGGAATCGGTTACACGTAGGTAAGGTATTAGCACCCTAGCGCGCTTGTCCAAAGGCAGTACCTCTAATTAAATGTATAAAGTTAACGTGGTTTTCCAAAATATTTAATTTTCCCAAAAAATAAAAATAAAATAAAATAAAATAAATTATTAGGAAACAAAAAAATATTTTTTGTTTTATGAATCTGACAAGGATTGACCTTCTGCCTACGTATATCCATTTATAATGGACAATCAGGGATCGCGTAGTTCTTTATCTAGAAAAAGGTTTGTGAGTTTGTTTAAAAATTATTATAGATTTTTTGACATTTTTCGAAAAGTGAAAATGTTTAGTTTAACAAAATTGACCTTTTGGTTTGAAATATTTTGTAATTTTTTATATTTTAAGAATGGTGGGAAAAAGAAAGAAACCAGTCATAGGCCGACGCGTACCCTTTATTTTATTATTTAAAAAAACATTATCTGTGTGTAGTAAAAACCTTTTAGAAAAAAAAAGTTCAGAGTACAATAAAAAGAAAAAGAATGGTGCAGAGATGACATACCTTTTTAGCTTTCGGTACTCCCTTGTTTCTTCTTTGTTGATTGTGGTTGACAGAACCCTTATGTGTGAGAACCTATTTTTCTCTATACTCTCTTTCTTTCTTTTTTCTATTGTTTCTGCAAGTCTCCCCCTCCTTTTTTTCCCTTCACAGAGTGTGTATTTATAGGCACATATTGTAATATTATTGTGATCTTGCCTTAATGGCGAATTAATTGACAATTAGCAAAATAGGGAAAGAAATGGTCTTGATTGCAAGAAAAGTATATCAAATAATATTCATGACAAAGATTATAATAATTGTCAGAAAATTTGCCCATTTTAAAAAAGGGATCTTATTTTTCTCTTCAGGAAGAAACTGATGCAGCAAATTATATCAATATATTTTTAATTATTGCTTACCATTATTGCCATAATATTGATTCAAATTATTACCATATTAAATTAATATTTCCCTTTTTTTTCTTTGCCCACCATTAATTATTATTCTCTTATTCTTTAATTTTGATTATTTACTTTCCTGGACGAAATTGGGTGTTGGCAGCCGTTGTTGTTCACAACATAACAGAATTTCAATCAAAGTCTGA
The DNA here is from genome assembly GCA_027742785.1 of Vigna reflexopilosa. NCBI lineage: Eukaryota > Viridiplantae > Streptophyta > Magnoliopsida > Fabales > Fabaceae > Vigna > Vigna reflexopilosa. The sequence continues at coordinate 13,870,216 of CM050932.1, forward strand.
TCCACTGCGCATGTAGTCGACTTAGGCATGTCATCACAATTTGAAAGACTTTTCAATGGAATATCACTCACAACACTGCTTTTGAAAGTCTGTGTATGGTCACGAGTCTGAATCGACTTACTTCATAACGAAGTCGACTTAAAACTTGTAGTCATGCCACAATATACGTTCATAAAAATGCATGTGGTTTTCTTCATCAAAAACATGTGTAATGCATCCATAAATGACGTAACAGATATAAGCTCAGATAATGTGCATTCACATATTAAAATCAACATAAAACATGTTTAATAAGATATCAATCAATAAGCAACAGAACATGTAACACATAACAAAACATGTATTATTAATAATGTGTTGTCATCATAAAAAACCAGAGTGAATAAAACATTGTGAGATTAAGGTTAGCTAAACTAGTGCTTCCCTTATTAACAATCTCCCCTTTTTTGATGATGCACAACCATGATTAATAAACAACCATGTCTGATATTCTGATACTGATTTTATCCTATGTGTTTAATCAAAGAGTCAGAGCAAGTAAAATTTCAGAGCAAGTAAAATAATATTTCTCCCCAATTACTCTGAATCAAACAAATCAAGCATCAATCACATATCAAGCACAACATAACAATCACAATATTTCTTCCCCTTTGTGCATTACCAAAAAAGGTGTGCTTTCAGATATGGATATGCTGATATCAAAAGAAGTAGAGATGCATGAGTTAAAATAAGCAGTTTAACCATGCAGTGATGCTCCCCTATCACAGATATTCACATGAAATAGATAAACTCCCCCTAGAATGTAGGCATGTGAAACATCTATGCAAACAAACAATGCTCCCCTTGTCATTATGCATACAACAAAATCAGAAATAGATGCACAATGCAGTCACACAGATATAAGAGCATGCAATCAGTTCGATCAAGATTGTATCAGTGGTATGATTGCATAATTCAATCAAGCAAAGATATAATTATCAACAATCTCACAATATAATAATAATCGAGCAATGAGATTATATTGTAGAAAACTGATATAAAGAAAGATTACATAAAGATACAATAGATTATATTCTCCTTTAAAGCACCAACCTCTAAAAGTCCTTGTCAATCCAAATGAAACTAGAGTATTTTGATTAATCGCATTTGTGTAGTTGCACGATAACTTCTTTTCACGATTAATGTTCATACCTTGAATTTCCAGTATTCATACCCTATCAGTTCAGACTTCCCCGTTATTTTCATGCTTAAATTGATATCGAAATACAACCTTTATGGCTTAGAATGAGTTTAGAATTAAGTAAAACACTTCAGTTGAGTCATTTGAGAGTCAAAAGCTGTTTTTAGAGATATTATGCTTGTTTTCCATTGTTTTACAGGTTTTTTATGAGAATTAAGGATGGAATTGATGAAGGAAGGTCTTAGACTCAAGGAAGAAGAAGAAAAAAGAAGAAAAGAAGAGTCTATGCACCGCTCAATGTCAAAATGCACCGCTGAGCGCCATTATTCGAGGGAAAGCCATTGTCTGGCGCCCAAGCGGTGACGCTGAGCTTCTAGAGCGATTAGAGGCAAACCGCTCAGCGGTGAAACTGACTCCTGAGCGGTGGTGCGGCTTGAGGGAACCGCTGAGCGGTAAAATTGGACGCTTAGCGGTTGTCTACCGGGCTAGGGCTTAAATTCTGTTACTTTTATGCCCTATATATAGCCCCAGTGTGATTAAAATATTATTCTTTTGGCAGAAGAAGACGTCCAGAGCTGTTTTACACTCCTTGGAGAAGATTTCTTGGATGCTTAGGCTCCATTTTATCATATCTAGGGTTTGCTTTTCCATTCTTCCATTGTATTTCATCTAGTTTCACCATGTCAATGGTGAACTAAACCCTTTGTTGTTGGGGAACAATGTAATCCTTGGAAAATCTCTTATATTTAAATTCTTGTTTTATTCATATGCTTGCATATGTTATTATTATCAATTTTTGGGTTCTTTATCTATGCTTAAATCTATTATCATTTAACTCATTTGATACATAGATGTTTACCTTTGTCGATACGTACGGGGAACTCGTGAATTGATAGGGAATTCCTTGATTAACAAATACCACCTAAGGATAGGCGGTGTTAATCCCCTGGCAAGTGTACCAGATCGTTATCAAGTAATATAATTGGTAAAACCCAATTTCGTTCTCCCAAAGGACTCAAAGGCCTGATCTTTCGTGTAAATTAATCTTGTAAGACTTGTAAAGAAAATTGATTTGTTGTTTAATGCAAAAACAAAAAGTAAACATGCAAATGCAGTTGATTCAATTCGCAAGAAAAAGGTATGGATGAATGGAGTTGTTGGGGTTTACAATTTTATCTTATCCACTCTCTTATATTTACTCTTCTTATTAAATTCGCTTTATTATCTAATTGTCATGTAACTTTCTTAGTCTACCCTAAACCCGATCCCTCGAGGAGAAGAGCCTACTACTAGTTCCTGACTTACTATCCCTAGTCTCCCCTAGTAATTAGCAGTGCAAGTACCACAAAAGCAAATACAATTCATCGTCCTACCCCCCTATCCCTAGGTGGTATTTGTTGATCAAGAATTCCTTATCAGTTCATGACTTCCCCATACGTCCCTGTATTGACAAAGGCAAACATCTATTTATCAAATATGTTTAATGATATTAGCATAAAGCATACATAAAGAACCCACAATTGGTAATAACAACATATGCAAGCATATGAATAAAATAAGAGTTTCAATATAAGAGAGTTTCAAAAGATTGCATTGTTCCCCAACAACAAAGGGTTTAGTTCACCATTGACATGGTGAAACTAGATGAAATACAATGAAAGAATAGAAAAGCAAACCCTAGATATGATAAAATGGAGCCTAAGCATCCAAGAAATCTTCTCCAAGGAGTGTAGAATAGCTCTGGACGTCCTCTTCTGCCAAAAGAATACTATTTGAATCGCACTGCCCAAGCCCAAGCCCAGCAGACAACCGCTTAGCGTCCAACTTTATCGCTCAGCGGTTTCCCTCTAGCCGCACCACCGCTCAGCGGTCAATTTCACCGTTGAGCGGTTTGCCTCTAATCGCTCTAGACGCTCAGCGTCACCGCCTGGGCACTAGACAACAGCTTTCCTTCAAATATTGGCGGTCAGCGGTGCATTATGATGCTGAGCGGTGCATTATGATGCTGAGCGGTGCATAGACTCTTCTTTTCTTCATTTTTCGTCTTCTTCCTTGAGTCTAAGACCTTCCTTCTTCAATTCCATTCTTAATTCTCATCAAAACCCTGCAAAACAAGCATAATATCTCTAAAAACAACTTTTGACTCTCAAATGACTCAACTTAAGTGTTTTACTTGATTCTAAGCTCATTCTAAGCCATAAAGGTTGTATTTTGATATCAATTTAAGCATGAAAATAACGGGGAAGTCTGAACTGATAGGGAATTCCTTGATTAACAAATACCACCTAGGGATAGGGTGTAGGAAGATCAATTGTATTTTGCTTCTGTTTATAATGTGTTCCTAATTACTAGGGGAGACTAGGGATAGTAAGCCAGTAGTTAGTAATAGGCTCTTCTCGTCGAGGGATCGTGTTTAGGGTGGACTGAGAAAGTTTGCATAACAATTAGATAATAAAGCGAATTTAATAAGAAGAGTAGATATAAGAGAGTGGATAAGATGAAATTGTAAACCTCAAAACTCCATTCATCCATACCTTTTTCTTATCAATTGAATCAATTACATTTGCATGTTTGATTTTTGTTTTTGCATCGAAGCCACAAGTAAGTTTTCTCTACAAGTCTTACTATATTGATTTACACGAAAGATAAGGCCTTTGAGTCCTTTGGGAGAACGATATTGGGTTTACCAATTATATTACTTGATAACGATCTGATACACTTGCTAGGGGATTAACAAGTTTTTGGCGCCGTTGCCGGGGACTCATGGTTTAACTTTTCGAGTGGTGTAAATTGATTAAATTTGACTTGATTTTATGTTTATTTTTATTTTTTATCTAATAAATGTTTTCTAGGGTTTTGTGCCTAACGTTTGCAGGATGCAGTACAGACAATAATTTGATTATATGGGCACTCAATTCTACCAAAATGATTTCAACCATTGATGGAACCTCATTCAATCATGCATCAAAGCCAATTTCGACAAGCTACCGAGCAACAAATTACTCCACTCAAGGAGAACATAAATTCTGACAACAAATTTCTTCAACAGATCACAGGTATGAATATGTCATTCATTAGAAGTATTGAGGAGATGCGACAACGTGAGGAGTTACGAGAACGTCAAAGACAACAATATCGTCCTTCACTTGAAGAAGTAGAACGTTAAAGGTAGCAATATTCTGTTATGCTTGAAGAAAGAGAGAAGGAAGCTGAACAACATTTTTGGCAGAAACAATCCTCTAAGCCAAGAGAAACATTGGGGGAAGTTGAACAACGTCTTTGGCAGAAACAATCCTCTAAGCCAAGAGAAACGTTGGGGAAAGCTGAACAACGTTTATGGAAAGAATAACTCTCTATGCCAAGAAAAACATTGGGGGAAGCTGAACAACATTGGCAACAACCATCTCCATCAGAAAGCCGTGAAGAGACATTCCAACAAGTAATGCCGAATACTATTTCCTTTTCAAAATGTGATGATGCAAGATGTAAAAGGAAGGAGATAGAATTGGGCTGCGTGACTGCATCTTTAAATGATTCTAGGGGTAATACTGAAGTTAACCCTAGGGAGAAATGCCAAGCCACTATCTCTGAAAGTGATAAGGTTGTCGATGAGAAGAAAATAGAGATAGAGGAGGAAAAGATAGAAGAAACAAAAAGTTTGAGTGAGGGAGAGAAAGATGAGGAGAAAGAAAAAGCAGTGGTTGAAAGAAAAAAAAAAGAGAAAAATTGTAAAAATAAAGAAGAAAGAAAAAAATAAAAAGAAAAATTTGAAAAAGAAAAGGAAAGAGAAAAGAAGAGTGAGAAAAAGAGGAAGAGAGGAAAGAAGGAAAGATCATATAAAAAACCCCTTCCTTATTCAAAAAAATATCATAGGAGGGAAAAGAAAGTCAAGTGCTTTATGGAGGTCTTCAAGAAATTGGAGATTAAAGTTCCTATAATTGAAACATGGAAACATGTGCTTGGTGTTCTCAACTTTATGAAGAAATTCAGTAGGAAGAAGAAAAGAATATCAAGCAAGGGGAGTATTAACACCTACTGATGGGTGTTTGAACTCTACCGGGTCAAGCTAGTGACATAAAAAGAGCGCTTCCTAGGAGGCAACCCAATTGATTGATCTATTATTGTTGCATGTTTTAATACTGTTCTAGTTGCATTTAGGGCTTAATTGTTGCATAAGTGAGTAAAGTGAGTGGGAATTGTATTTAGGGTTTAATTGTTGCATCATTCATAATCCAAGTTTGGGGTTTTTGAGAGAGCACTGCATTTTGGTTTTATCCATCATCAGTTATAAGAATTTTGCATAAATTCAAGGTCTTTCCACCCCAAGGACAGGTTGTTATTGCCGAGATGATCATAGGCATGTACGATACACCTCCTGCTCATAGGTGGACGATGGATGAGTTCAACAACAGAGTGGCTCGGCCAGAGCAGGCATAGGGGAGTGGAGCTGGAGCAGCTGAAGCTTCAGTCAGGGAGGATGATGACAAGGATGATAACTTTGAGGATGCAGAGGCTGGAGAGGATGAGGACTCCGATGACAACATGGAGTGATATGGCTTCTACTGATGGATGCCAGTGCTTAGAACAGGGGTTTTATCTTTCACTTTTGTACTTTGAATTTTTAGAATAAGTTGAATTTTGTTGAGTAGTGTAGGTGTCTGTGCTTGGCTTAAACACCTTTTTTGACTATGGTTTGATTTGATTGCATGATGAGTATCCTTGATGATGCTTGACGTGGATGATGATTGAGATTGTTATATATTCTTCTATATAGGTGAACTGTTCACAAGCTGTGTGAACAGATGTATGATGAGTTATGATTGTGGTTATGATGCTAAGCAGGATGTATGATTGAATGATTGAGTAAGCACAGTTGTGTGAGGTTTTGAGCTTCAGAGTACTTGTTGATATATTTGCTATTCAATTGAAAACATGAATGATATTGCCTGAATCTTTATGATCGATTGAATTACATGTTTATGTCATATGATCAAGGCCATTTTTGGTATCCCTTATCTAGCCAAATTTTTGCCCAAAGTAAAAGGAACCTAAGCCTTAAACACGATGAAATCCTTGTTTTGAAAATCTTCACCTTTAGTTAGGATGAGAAATATTTTGTGGTGTTGATAAAGGTTCAAGTTTGGAGTTGTTGGGGGAAATTGAAAGGTAAAAGAAAGGTATTGAGCTCAAGTTTTGAATGAAAAAGCATGAGAAAAGAAAAGAAAAGCAAACAAAAGGCATGAAAGGTGAGCTCAATGTAAAAATAAAAGGAAAGGGAAGAAGTTGGGAATGAGGGAGATTGGTTAAAGAAAGAGATTTTGTACTTGAACTTTAAATGTTAAAATAGCTCTCTTAACTCAAGGATTTTGTGATCCAGAAAAACCAATTTTTCTTATTAGCCTAGCCTCATTATAAGCCTTGGAAAAGTCCTTGTAATGGCATTAACATGAAAAAATGTTGATTGTATTATATGAAGGGCAATTTTGTTTCATGTGACATGTGAATAGTAGAGAGTGGAGTGATTTTTTTTTAAACACGTGAGTGATTGAGTGAAACACTTGCTTGGTGAGAATTGTTGAATTCTATGATTACATCTATGCTCATTTGATTGATCATTCATAAATAAAACATTTGTTGGGAGATATGTGATCATGTGAACTGAGTTGAATCGAAAGCATGTATACATTTTGATTAGATTCCATTGAAAATCTGAAATTGAGTAGTTCTTGTCATAAGAAAATGAATTTTGGGATTGTTGAACTATTTGATGAAAAAGTGGAAAGCCAAGTTTTGTTTTGTTTACTTGAGGACAGGCAAAATTCTAAGTTTGGGGTTGTGATAACGGTCTAAAAACCGTTATTTTCATGCTTAAATTGATATCAAAATACACCCTTTATGGCTTAGAATGAGCTTAGAATCAGGTAAAACACTTCAGTTGAGTCATTTGAGAGTCAAAAGCTATTTTTAGAGATATTATGCTTGTTTTACATTGTTTTGCAGGGTTTTGTTTAGAATTAAGAATGGAATTGAAGAAGGAAGGTCTTAGACTCAAGGAAGAAGAAGAAAAATGAAGAAAAGAAGAGTCTATGCACCACTCAGCGTCAAAATGCACCGCTGAGCGTCCAGAGCGATTAGAGGCAAACCGTTGAGCGGTAAAATTAGACACTAAGCGGTTGTCTGCGGGGCTTGGGCTTAAATTTTGTTACTTTTATGCCCTATATATAGCCCTAGTGCGATTCAAATATGATTCTTTTGGCAGAAGAGGACGTCCAGAGCTATTTTACACTCCTTGGAGAAGATTTATTGGATGCTTAGGCTCCATTTTATTCAATCTAGGGTTTGCTTTTCCATTCTTTCATTGTATTTCATCTAGTTTCACCATGTCAATGGTGAACCCTTTGTTGTTGGGGAACAATGTAATTTTTGAAACTCTCTTATACTGAAATTCTTATTTTATTCATATGCTTGCATATGCTGTTATTATCAATTGTGGGTTCTTTATCTATGCTTTATGCTATTATCATTTAACTCATTTGATAAATAGATGTTTGCCTTTGTCGATACGGGGATGTACGGGGAAGTCATGAACTGATAAGGAATTCTTGATCAACAAATACCACATAGGGATGGGGGGTAGGACGATCAATTGTATTTTGCTTCTGATGTACTTGCACTGCTAATTACTAGGGGAGACTAGGGATAGTAAGCCAGTAACTAGTAGTAGGCTCTTCTCGCCGAGGGATCGGGTTTAGGGTAGACTAAGAAAGTTACATGACAATTAGATAATAAAGAGAATTTAATAAGAAGAGTAGATATAAGAGAGTGGATAAGATGAAATTGTAAACCCTAACAACTCCATTCATCCATACCTTTTTCTTTCTAATTGAATCAACTCCATTTGCATGTTTACTTTTTGTTTTTGCATCCAAACCACATTAATTTTCTTTACAAGTCTTACAATATTGATTTACACGGAAGATAAGGCCTTTGAGTCCTCTGGGAGAACGATATTGGGTTTACCAATTATATTACTTGATACGATCCGGTACACTTGCGAGGGGTTTAACAACCGCTCAGCGGTTTGCCTCTGGTCGCGAAACCGCTCAGCGGCGGCGACTAGGGTTTTGCAAAATCCTTTTCCAAATTGCCCTATTCTCCACTCTAACACTAATTTCATCAATCCAAACCAAATTCATGTAATTTAATCGGTTCAAACAGTTCCTATTTCATCAAATCATGCATAGAAATCAAAAGCCCTAATTTATCATTTTCCTTAGCATGTTCTTCGTCAAATTTCAAATTTGGAAACCCTAAGAATGAAATTGTGCAACTTACATGAGTGGAGAGACTAGATGCTTGTAAGATTTCTTCCTAATTGATGATGAATGCCTCCCGTTGCAAAGCCCTCACTAAAAACCCCAAACTTTTGACAAGAGAATGGTATAAAATGAGGTTTTTGTGAATGGGTCATAAGAAAAAGTAGGGAAATCTCTTTGGAAAACCTTTGAAAGTGCAAAATGGGTGCTAGGGTTCACAAAGAACGCTTGGACGAGCTTCAAAGAGGATTTTTGAAAGTGCAAAACCTGGGAAACATTGAGCTTTTAAAAGCCTAAGCGGGGACTGCGCCGCCACCGCTCAGCGGTAAAATGCACCGCTCAGCGGTGGGCGGTAATTTTATCCCTCTCTTCTTTGCTTACTTTTGCGTGATTCTACCCTGTAGCACCTAATTTTAACCTTCAATTTTTCAATTTCATGCCTTTCCCCTCTCAAATGCACATGCAAACATATAATGCACTTAAGACAGAGTTTAAAAACAAACAAATAATCAACTGGGTTGCCTCCCAAGTAGCGCTTGTTTAATGTCATAAGCCTGACCCAAACTTGTCTAGCACTCATCAGTAAGTGCAATCCTTACCAACACCCATCACTAGGTGTACCTTCCTGATCCTTCAGTGGATACATAAAAATTAGCATCCCTCAGTAGATGCTACACAAAAATTGTTTAAATATCCAAGGAATTACATGTCCAAAATACTAAACCAATTAAAAAAAATGTTTTACAACAAAATAAATTCCTCCAGCAAAATTACGTGTTGTCCTTCGTGTTGGTGTCTTTAGTACACCAAATCCCCAGCTTTCTTCCATCCACTTTCTTTGTGCATCTAGAGTATGGTGTTTCAATCTCCACCACTCCTTTCTCTTTCAGCTCTTTTATTACCCACTCCTTCTTCTTATATTTCACCTTGATGCCTGGTCAGAATGGGTCTTCTTTTGGTTCAGGATGGATAGTTTGTCCTTCTTCATTTTCAGGTACCTGCAAAACATTACAATTATCAGTATCATCAGTACATGTGATGTTCTCTTCTGATGCAGCTTCCCTTCTTGACTTTTTATATCTGCCTCTCTTTTTTATTTTGATTGTACTTTCTTTAGCGCCATCATAAATCAACACCTGTTCTTGATCTCTTAACATTATCTTCCCGTCATTGAAATGCATCACCATTTTAGAAGTCCTCATAAAAGGTCTTCCCAATATTAATGGAATTCTTCCCCCATTCGCGATATCAACAACTACAAAGTCAATCAAGAACTCCAGCTGCTCAATTCAAACAATTGCATCTTCCACCTTACCAACTGACTTCTTAATAGAACCATCTGCAACTGTTAGGGTAGTTTGAGCTGGTTTTAATACTAGCCCTCCAATCTTCTTGAAATAACTGAAGGGCATCAAATTAATACTCGATCCTAAATCAATCATGGTTCTTCCTATATCCACATCGTTGATGACACATGGAAGAGTTAAACTCCCTGGATCCTTTCTTTTTTTTTGGATGGTCCTTCTTTCTAGGCTTAACACAAAATTCCTAATCTTCTTCATCATCAAGATCAATTACCTCTCCAAGATAATACTTAATCCTTTTGGAGTAATCAGGAATTGGTGGAAGTACTGAAGGAACAACAGTCACCTGATTAAAGATCTCTCTTAATGATTCTCGGTGACTTTCTTTCTCTTCTTCTTTCTCCTCCTCTTCTTCTTCACTGCTTTCCTGCTCATTAGATTCTTCATTACTAATCATTTCTTCATCTTCCTCCTTACTGCTTTCAATATCAATTATTTCCACCTCTGCCTTCCTTTTACTTCTTGTCAGAACATCTTTGCACTCATCCTTAGGGTTAACATCAGTGTTAGCCTTAAACTATTTTTTTTCAGTGGTTTCTACCCTTTTGGACAGCTGACCAATTTGCATTTCCAAAGATCTGAAGTTGGCTTAGTCACTAGCTTGTTGAGACTCATAGACCTTTAAAAATTTATTAAATCTATCATTCAAGCTTCTTACAGTCTTTGTCAAATTGTTTACTTGCTGCCATAAAGGTGATGGTTGCTGCTGTCAGAAGCTTCATGATTGCCCAGATGGGTTATTTTGAGTTTGTCCAATACTAGGGTGGTTCTTCCAACCTTGGCTAGAGTTGCCTTGATTAAAATTACCCTGCCTGTACTGGAATTGATTACCCATGTAATTAGCCTCCTGCTGCATTTCCTCTGGCATAGCACATTGACCATTAATATGGTTATCACCACAAAAATCACAAAGCTGTTGTGCTTGGGAGACATTCCTAATCTCCTTTGGAAGTTGCGAGAGAACCTTCATCAAATTATCTAGCTTTTGAGTCAGAAGATGATTCTGAGCTAGTATGGCATCATTAGCAGCCATACTCTCAGTCAAGTCATAGGCTTTGTCTTCAGTCTTTTTCTTGATATCACCTCCAGCTGAAGCGTCCAGCATCATTTTAGACTGCGTGTTTAGACCACCTAGGTAAGCAAGAACTAAGGTAGTCTTGTCAAACCCGTAGACCGGTGTCTTTCTCAATAGGCCTTTAAACCTATCCCATGCTTGGCCGAGAGTTTCCTCCATGCCTTGTTTGAACGATGAGATCTCCAACCTTCCCTGAGTAATTTTGGACTGTGGAAAATATTTGTTGACAAATTTGGTTGCCACAGTCTCCCAAGTATTGAATGTTCCTTCAGGAAAGGAATTAAGTCACATCTTAGCATTGCCTCCCATTGAAAATGGAAACAAGTTAAGCTTTACTCTTTCGTCTAATACTCCAGTCATATTCACAGTGTTGCAAATTTCACTGAATGTAGTCAAATGATCACATGGGTTCTCATCTACCAATTCGTGAAAATGGTTGCTTTGTACCAGATGGATTAGTGCTGGATTCATCACCATATTAACTGTATGATCTGTAGGCATGGCTATGTTGTTGAAGTGAAAAGGGCCCACAACATTAGACTGATTCGCAAGTGTGCGTCTTGGAGGAGGTTGATTCGCCATCTCCTCTAAGTTCTGTGTAAAAGCCTCTGGTGAAGATTGTAGGAGTCTTTCAGGAGAGGGAAAGAGTTCACGCGATGGACGTCTAACTCTTCTTTCTCTCCTATCTGATATGCCTTCAAGAAGAGGTTGTTGGTTTTTCTTACTTCTAGTTTGTATTGCTTCCTGCATGCACAAGAAACAAAAACCCTAAAAGCACTTTTACAAATAAGAAAAATAAAACAAAAACAAAATATATACAATAATTACACCAAGTCAAATTCAATCAATTTACACTACTCGAAAAGTTAAACCACGAGTCCCCGGAAATGGCGCCAAAAACTTGTTAAGACCCTGGCAAGTGTACCGGGTCGTATCAAGTAATATAATTGGTAAACCCAATATCGTTCTCCTAAAGGACTCAAAGGCCATGTCTTTCGTGTAAATCAATATCGTAAGACTTGTAGAGAAAATTAATTTGTTGTTTGAATGCAAAAACAAAAAGTAAACATGCAAATGCGAGTGATTCAATTTGCAAGAAAAAGATATGGATGAATGGAGTTGTTGGGGTTTACAATTTCATCTTATCCACTCTCTTATATCTACTCTTCTTATTAAATTCGCTTTATTATCTAATTGTCATGCAAACTTTCTTAGTCTACCCTAAACCCGATCCATCGGTGAGAAGAGCCTACTACTAGTTACTGGCTTACTATCCCTAGTCTTCCCTAGTACCGAGCAATGCAAGTACCATAGAAGCAAAATACAATTGATCGTCCTACCACCCTATCCCTAGGGTTTAGTTCACCATTGACATGGTGAAACTAGATGAAATACAATGAAAGTATGGAAAAGCAAACGCTAGATTGGATAAAATGGAGCGTAAGCATCCACGAAATCTTCTCCAAGGAGTGTAAAATAGCTCTGGACGTCCTCTTCTGCAAAAAGAATAAATCTCAAATTGCACTGGGGCTATATATAGCACAGAAAAGTAACAGAATTTTGGCCCAAGCCTAGTAGACCACCGCTTAACGTCGTATTTTACCGCTCAATGGTTTCCCTCAAGCCGCGCCACCACTCAACAGTCAGTTTCACAGCTGAGTGGTTTGCCTCTAATCGCCCTGGACGCTCAGCTTCATCTCCTGGGCGTCAAACAATGCCTTCCCTCGAATTATGGCGCTCAGCGGTGCATTTTAACGCTGAGCGGTGCATAGAATCTTCTTTTCTTCATTTTTCTTCTTCTTCCTTGAGTCTAAGACCTTCCTTCCTCAATTACATCCTTAATTCTCATCAAAACAATGCAAAACAAGCATAATATCTCTAAAAATAGCTTTTGACTCTAAAATCACTCAACTCAAGTGTTTTCCTTGATTCTAAGCTCATTCTAAGCTATAAAGGTTGTATTTTGATATCAATTTAAGCTGAAAATAACGGTTTTTAGACTGTTATCAGCAGGTACCCATTTGAACTTGGGTCCATGATTGTTAGTTGAGGACAGATGTTCCTTAGGTATCCACATGTATAAACCTTTTGGAACTCCAACTCTTCTGTAGTAGTAATTTCTAACAGTATGACCAATACTATTGCAGTAAAGACATGCATGTTTCACAGGCTTGCTTAAATCAATAAACTTCTTTGCATTGGTTATGTTAGACTAAGCTTTATAGCCTATTCCTTGTCTGTAAATAGCTTTACTTGAAGACTTTAATACAACATTTAACTTGTCTCTACCATGAGTGAATTTGGCTAGCGTGCTAGTCAAGTAATCTATTTGTTTTATATGAGTAGGACATTTATCACAAGCTTTTTCTATTGTAACAGTCTCAATTTTAATCTCTTTAGCAGACATTAAAGCTTCATCTAATTCCTTTTTCAATTTCTCATTATCAGCGACAAGGTTATTAATTCTATGTTCATAATCTCTTCTCTTAGAGTTAAGTCGATTAACCTTGTATTGCAGTCGCATAGCTTCAGTGTGAATTTCCTTGAATGCTTCAATGAGCATATCATACTTCACCTCTATTGGTTCATTCTCCAAATCTGCATTGCTGTCATAATCATCCCATGATGCTCCAGCCATATAGCATATACTTGATTCTTCCTCGTGACTTGATGTATCAGAATCACTGTTTTCCCAGGCAATGTAAGCTCCTTTGTGCTTTTTGTTTTTGTCTTGTAGAAACCTTCTATTTGCTTTCTGCTTTGGCTTTAATTCTGGACAATATGGTTTGATATGTCCTTCTTTCCTGCATTCATAGCACTGTATAGCATTTGATCTGAAGCCTTTCTTTGCTTTACTGTGACCTGCATGGTTAATAAGTTGACTATCATTTTTCATAAGTCGACTAAACTTTCTTACCATCATGGTCATCATTTCTTTGTTGTCCATCTCTACATCTGAGTCATCCTTTAACTTTGAGGCTTTCTTGCTTATTGCTTTCAGAGCAACGGACTTCTTTTCTTCAATCTCTTCTTCGTCCTTCAGCCTTCCAAGTTCCAACTCATGTTTTCTTAACTTGCCGAACAAGGTAGCCATATTCATGCTTGTAAGATCCTTGGACTCAGAGATTGTAGTGAATTTGGGTTGCCAGCTTCTGTTTAAGCTTTTCAGAATCTTGATGTTGATTTCTTCCGTGTCAAAAACTTTGCCAAGAGCCATAAGGTGATTTACAATCTGTGTGAATCTTTTCTGGACTTCATCCGAAAAAGTTCATACTCCTGAATCAAAGAATTCTTCCTTGCTCTATGATAACGGTCTCAAAACCGTTATTTTCATGCATAAATTTGATATTAAATCACATCCTTTGTAGCTTAAAATGAGCTTAGAATCAAGTAAAACTCTTAAGTTGTGTCACATGAGAGTCAAAAGTTGTTTTTAGAGATATTATGCTTGTTTTGCATTGTTTTGCTGAAAATTGAAGATGGCAATGAAGTAGGAAGGTCATAGACTCAAGAATGAAGGAGAAAAAGGAAGAAAAGAAGAGTATGTGAACCGCTCAGCGGTAAATTCCACCGCTGAGCATCCTAGTGCAAGGAAAAGTTGTTGTTTGGCGCCCAGGCGGTGACGTTGAGCGTCCAGAGCGACAAGAGGCAAACTGCTCAGCGGTCATTTTAGGCGCCTGGGCGGTTGTCTGTTTTTATATTTTGGATTCTAAGATCTTTCTGTTATCTTTTTGGCTTATATATAGCCCTAGGGCGAATCCAAATGTAATTCTTTTGGCAGAGAACAACGTCCACAGCAGCTCTACACCTTTGGAGGAGATTTCTTGGATGCTTAGGCTCCACTTTATCAATTCTAATGTTTGCTTTTCCATTCTTCCATTCAGTTCATCTAGTTTCACCATGATTATGGTGAAATAAACTCTTTGTTGTTGGGGAACAATGTAATCTTTTGAAACTCTCATATATTGAAATTCTTGTTTACTTTATATGCTTGCATATTCTTGATTTATCAATTGTTGGGTTCTTTACCTTTGGTTAATGCTTTTACCGTTTAACTCATTCGGTAGATGTTGCTTTTACCATTTAACACTCTCTTGACTTCATCAGTGCCTTCATCTATGACTTCCAAGATATCCCACATCTCCTTGGCAGATTTGCATTGAGATATATCCTGAAAAATTCATCAATAGTTAGTGCAGAGGCAATGATATTTCTGGCTTTAACATCATATTGTGATTTCCTATTCTCTTCTTGAGACCACTCAGAAAATTTTTTTTAAAACACTTTTTCCATCAACAATATGAGTAGGCTCAAAAGGACCATTCAAGGTTGCATCCCAAATTCCTCTATCTACGGATTCAAGAAAAAATTGCATTCTAATTTTCCAAAAAGGATAATTTTCACCAGAATATAGAGGTGATCTGTTTGTCGATGCACCTTCACCAAAAGTTTGAAACCTGGAAGCCATCCCCAGGTATATAGTCGATTCAAGAAAAACAGAAGTCGACTAGTTTTTCAAATATCTTATGAAAACCAGCTCTGGTGCCTATTGTTGGAAAACAGGTAGGCTTCGTTTCAACACCAAGAGGGGGGTGAATTAGTGAGGTTTCAAAATCAGAGTCTTTTTAAAATCTTTTCGCAAAGTATTAACCTTTACAAAGTTTCTTGAATCACAAGAAATGAAAATTTTTGTTGCAGCGAAAAATACTAAGTAGACTACAATAACAGTAAAGTCGACTGAAGAGTAGGGATAGAAAATTCAAACGCAAGTTTTAATACTAGTTCGGCCTCAATGCCTACATTCAGTGTTCTTCCACAATCCAGAAGCAAATGCACTATAATGGTTAAGGTTTTTACAACAAGGTTTTTATAGAGACCTCCACGTCAAAAATATAAAACACCTCTCTAACCGTCTAACCAAAATATAAGAAATACACACGGCATGATCTACAGCAAGATATCTGATAACGGTTGAAAAACCGTTATTTTTATACTTAATTTTGATATCAAATGCACGCTTGTTGACTTAGAAACTTGCTTTGACTCATGATTTTTCTTTAGTTTTGGGAATAAAAGAGTTGAGGACATGTTTTATGAATTTATCATTAAATTCCCTTGATTTTGTAGATTTTTGGAATGAATTTAAAGAAAGGTTGAAGTATCAAATGGTTGGAGTGCAGAAAAGTCAAACAGAATGCAGATGGAGAACTAAACTTATTTGTTGTTGGGGAAAGATGTAACCTCTAAACTCTCTTATATCAAAATCCTTATTTTATTTATATGCTTGCATATGCTTATCTTTATCAATTGTTGGGTTCTTTACCTGTATTTAATGCTTTTACCGTTTCACTCATTTAGTAACTGTTGTTTGTCTTTATTGATACGGGAACGTACAGTAATGTCATGAACTGGGGGGAATTCCATGATTATGTTAATATCGCCTAGAGATAGGGGTAGGACGATCAATTGTATTTTGCTTCCGTTTATCATGCATTATTAATTGCTAGGGAAAGTTAGGGATAGCAAGTCGGTAATTAGTAATAGGCTCTTTGCACCAAGGGATTGGGTTAAGGGTAGACCAAGAAAGTTTGCATGACAATATGATAAATAAGCGAATTAAATAAGAAAAGTAGATATAAGAGAGTGATTGGGTGAAATCTGAATCCTAGCAACAAACCCATCTCGTATTATCAACATCATCCATCCACTTTTGTGTTTAACCTCAATTGATCAAATTGCATTCATGTTTATTTTTCCGTACTTTATATCCAAAAATCCCAAAATATTATTTTTATAGTCTTGATTGGTTATGCAAAAGCACAACAGTTTAGTGGCATGAGTTTGTTGGGAAAACGATACTTGGACTTACCATTTTATTCTTACTTGATACGATCTAGTACACTTGCCAAGGGTTTAACAAGTTTTTGACGCCCTTGCCGAGGACTCGTTGTAGAACTATTCTATGTGTGTGATTCTTAACTGATTAGACTTTCTTTCTGTTTTTATCTTTCTTCTTTTATTTTTCTCTTTTAATTAAAAAAAACGAAAACAAAAAATTATATCTTTTTCTGTTTTTATTTTTCTGTTTAAAAAAACGAAAAAAAAAATATATTTTTCTGTTTTTATTTTTCTGTTTTTATCTTTTTGTTTTTTTTTAAAAAAAAATCTTTTATATCTATCTGTTTTTATTTTTTTCTATCTTTATTTTAAAAAAAAAATGAAAAACGAAAATAAAATAAAATAAGATCTTCTTCTTATTCTTCTCCTTATTCTTCTCCACATTCTTCTCCTTATTCTTCTCTTCATTCTTCTCCTCATTCTTCTCCTTAACTTTCCATCTTTCTATCTTTCTATTTATTTTTCTTTTTATCTTTTTATTTTTTTTATCATTCTATCTTTATCTTTTCTATAAAAAAAACGAAAATTAAAATAAAAAATATATCTTTAACTTTTTTTTTGGGGGCTAATTCTGTGCTCTAGTGTAGTGTTCTTTAGTGTATGCAGGATAAAATTTTTGGTACTAGGAGCACAAGATCATCAAGAGGCAGATAAGGAAGGAGAATTGGTTAACCAACACCCTGATGTGAAAAGTGACAAACCCAAACCTGGCACACCAGTGAAATTCAAGAATAGGTTATGGGTTGTCAAGACTATCAAAGCAAACAAGAATTCTTGAGATTGAGGAACCTTAGAGTTGGTGATAAAGGAAATTTCTGATATGTTGGTGTCATAGAGGAAGGAAGAATGCCAACATAAAATATCAACACCTACTGATGGGTGTTTGGGATTTACCGGGTCAAGCTAATGACGTTAAAGAAGCGCTTGCCTGGAGGCAACCCAGTTTCTAACCCCGTTTTTGAATTATTTTTTCTTTTATTTTATATGATTTTATTTTATTTAATTTTTTTTTAGGTTAAATGTTGCTTCTGATGGTAGTAATGATAACATCTACAGATGGATGTTAGGTGATTTGGCATCTACTGATGGATGCCAATGAAGATAAGAAAGATTAGCATCTACTGATGGATGCTATATGGTTAGACATCTACTAATGGATGTCACTGACAGCATTTACTGATGAATGCTACTGGGATAGCATCTACTGTGGGATGCTAGAAGATTTAGGTACCAGGAAAGTACACCTACTGATGGGTGATGGTAAGGTTTGCACCTACTGATGGGTGCTAGAAAGCTTTGGGTCAGGCTCGTGACGTTAAACAAGCGCTACCTGGGAGGCAACCCAGTTGATTGATTTATTTTTGCATGTTTTAATTCTTGTTCTAGTTGCATATGTGAGATAAGTGATTAGGAATTGCATAAAAATTAAATTTTGAAAGTTGAATTTGAAGATTTAAAGGGTTAAAATGTTTTAAAAAGAAAAAAAAGAGAGGGGTGTAAACCGTGCCCACCGCCGGGCGGTGGCGACGCTGAGGGATCAAAGCGTTTTAAAAGAGGTTTTGTTCTTTTGGCCCATTATTTGATTTTTCTACCCCTCAGGTTCACCCAAGCACTCTTTACTAAACCCATAATCTCTCTTTCACTTTCAAAAATCCTATTAAGATTTCCCAACACTTCTCCTATCATCCTCTCTCTTAAAACCCCATTTTTTATCACTTTTTCATCCAAGTTTGGGGTTTTGTGAGAGCCCAACTATTTGGGGTTGATTCCTCCACTTTCCTTGGAAGAACTTTTGTGTGCTACTAACGTTTAATAAGATTTCTTGTGGTTTTGTGAATTATACTTGATGCAGGATGGCCTCTTCATCAGGAAAGAGGATCAAGAATGTGGGGAACAAGAGGAAGGAATCAGAGTTGGAGCAGCTGAAGTTCCAGCTATGGAGGAAGATGATGAGATAACATTTACTGATGGATGCTATTTGCACTAGAACAGGATTTTCTGTCTTTGTTTTTGTATTTATTTGTTTCTGGTTAGTAGTGTAGGATTGATGAATTTGGTTGGACACTATATCTGATGCAGTGGTTTGATATTGATATTTTTGCATGATGCGTATTGCTTGATGATGCTTTGATATTGATGATGTTGAGATTGCACAATATGCTGATATACAGGTGGTGGTTCACAAGCTGTGTGAACAGATGCATTGTGATTTTGTGATTGTGATTATGAGGCTAAGTAGGGTATTTGATTGAATGATTGGAATAAGCTTATGTGAGGTTTTTGAGCTCCAGAGTTCTTATTTATATATTTGCTATCTACTGGAAGCATGAATGATTTTGCCTGAATTTTTGTGATTGATTGAATTGCATGTATGTATCATATGATCAAGGCCGTTTTTGAAAGGCCCTTTGCTAGCCAAAAATTACGTCCCACATGAAAAAGGAACATTCTATGTTCTACCCTCTTTGAACCTAAGCCTTAAACAGAATGTGAAAACCCTTGCTTTTAAAATCTTTGCCTTGAGTTAGGTTGACAAATATTTTTGGGGTATTGTTAAAAGTTCAAGTTTGGGGTTGTTAGGAGAATTGAAAAAGAAAAGAAAAGTTAGGCATTGAGCTTATGAGTTGAAAAGAAAATGCATGGGAAAAGATGAAAAAGATAGAAAAAGAAAAAGCATGAAAAAAAAAAGCTCAATGTGAAGAAAAGGGAAAGTTGGGAATGAGTGAGATTGGTAAAAAGAGAGTTTGTGCTTGAACTATGAATGTATAGATAACTCTCTTAACTCAAGGGTTTTGTGATCTAAAAAAAAACAATTTTCCTTGTTAGCCCAACCACATTATAAGCCCTGAAAAGTCCTTGTGATGACATGTGTATGTGATGATGTTTGATTGTGGCAAATGAAAGAAAACTTTGTTCTATGTGACATGTAGGTAGTAGAGGGAAGGAGTGGCCTCTATAAACCTTTGAGTGAAACACTTTTGAGTGCTTGATTATCTGGTGAGGAAAGATTCCATGACTTCATGATTACATCTATGCTTAGCTAACTGATCATTCATGAGAATAGCATATGTTGGATATTATGTGATTGTGTGAACATCATGATGAGTTAATTGATTCAAAGCATGTGCACATCTTGACAAAATTCTATTGATGAGTTGATTTGAGTGATTGCCTATCTTGAAAGAAAGAGCTTTTGAATGTGATTGAACCATTGTGATGAATTGTGGAAGACTAAATTTCATCTTGTTTGCTTGAGGACAAGCAAAGTTTCAAGTTTGGGGTTGTGATAACGGTTGAAAAACCGTTATTTTTATACTTAATTTTGATATCAAATGCACCTTTGTTGACTTAGAAACTTGCTTTGACTCATGATTTTTCTTTAGTTTTGGGAATAAAAGAGTTGAGGACATGTTTTATGAATTTATCATTAAATTCCCTTGATTTTGTAGGTTTTTGGAATGAATTGAAAGAAAGGTTGAAGTATCAAATGGTTGGAGTGCAGAAAAGTCAAACAGAGTGAAGAAAAGTCAACCAGTCAACCAGAAAAGTCAACCGGTCAACCAGAATGCTGAAAAGTTGACTAGAGTTGACCAGAGTGCTGAAAAGTCAACCAAAATCCAGAAAAAGTCAACCAGACGTGATTTGATATATTTTTTGCGATTTATATGATCTATTTGGGCTTGGACCTATTTTCTGTTATTTTTATAGCCTATTTAAAGTCCTAGACACCTTAGAGAATGTATCTTTTGATGGCTTAGGCACAGAAACACACTTTCCACCCCTTTGGGGGTAGATTTGGAGATGGTGACAACTGTCTTTTACTCCTTTTTAGGGTTTCTATCTCTTTCATTCCATCATTCACCAAGTTTCTCCATGACGATGAAGAACTACTCTTATTTGTTGCTAGGGAAAGATGTAACCTCTAAACTCTCTTATATCAAAATCCTTATTTTATTTATATGCTTGCATATGCTTATCTTTATCAATTGTTGGGTTCCTTACCTTTGCTTAATGCTTTTAACGTTTAACTCATAACTGTTGTTTGTCTTTATTGATACGGGAACGTACAGTAATGTCATGAACTTGGGGGAATTTCTTGATTATGTTAATACCGCCTAGAGATAGGGGTAGGACGATCAATTGTATTTTGCTTCCGTTTATCATGCATTATTAATTGCTAGGGGAGGCTAGGGATAGCAAGCTGGTAATTAATAATAGGCTCTTTTCACCAAGGGATTGGGTTAAGGGTAGACCAAGAAAGTTTGCATGACAATATGATAAATAAGTGAATTAAATAAGAAAAGTAGATATAAGAGAGTTGATAACGGTTGAAAAACCATTATTTTTATACTTAATTTTGATATCAAATGCACCCTTGTTGACTTAGAAACTTGCTTTGACTCATGATTTTTCTTTAGTTTTGTGAATAAAAGAGTTGAGGACATGTTTTATGATTTTATCATTAAATTCCCTTGATTTTATAGGTTTTTGGAATGATTTGAAAGAAGGGTTGAAGTATCAAGGGGTTGTAGTGAAGAAAAGTCAACCAGTCAACCAGTCAACCAGAAAATTCAACCACTCAACCAGAATGGTGAAAAATTGACCAGAGTTGACCAGAAAAGTCAACCAGTTGACCAGAGTGCATTTGATCGGCGCTGAGCGGTGCCTGAGCGGCCGCTGAGCGGTCCGGCGATCAGAGGCAAACCGTTGAGCGCTGTTTTTGACCGTTGAGGGGTTTGGACGCGGCCTTGGACTTGTTTTATGTTATTTTTATGATCTTTTTGGGCTTGGGCTTGTTTTCTGTTATTTTTATGCCCTATTTAAATGCCATAACGTTTTAGGGTTTGTATCTTTTGATGGTTTAGGCACAGAAACACACTTTCCACCCCTTTGGGGGTAGATTAGGAGATGGTGACAGCTCTCTTTTTCTCCTTTTTTGGGTTTCTATCTCTTTCATTCCATTATTCACCTAGTTTCTCCATGACGATGGAGAACTAACCTTATTTGTTTTGGGGAAAGATGTAACCTCTAAACTCTCATTTATCCAAATTCTTATTTATTTCATATGCTTGCATATGCTTGATTTATCAATTGTTGGGTTCCTTACCTGTATTTAATGCTTTTATCGTTTAACTCATTCGGTAACTATTGTTTGTCTTTACTGATACGGGAACGTACATTAATGTCATGAACTGGGGGGAATTCCTTGATTATGTTAATACCGCCTAGGGATAGGGGTAGGACGATCAATTGTATTTTGCTTCCATTTATCATGCATTATTAATTGCTAGGGGAGGCTAGGGATAGCAAGCTGGTAATTAGTAATAGGCTCTTTTCAGCAAGGGATTGGGTTAAGGGTAGACCAAGAAAGTTTGCATGACAATATGATAAATAAGTGAATTATGTAAGAAAAGTAGATATAAGAGAATGATTGGGTGAAATCTGAATCCTAGCAACACACTCATCTTATATTATCAACATCATCCATCCACTTTTGTGTTTAACCTCAATTGATCAAATTGCATTCATGTTTATTTTTCCGTACTTTATATCCAAAAATCCCAAAATATTGTTTTTATAGTCTTGATTAGTTATGCAAAAGCACAACAGTTTAGTGTCGTGAGTCCATTGGGAGAACGATACTGGTCTTACCGTTTATTATTATTTGATACGATCTGGTACACTTGTTAGGGGTTTAACAAGTTTTTGGCGCCGTTGCCAGGGACTCGTGGTAGAACTATTCTATGTGTGTGATTCTTAATTGATTAGACTTTCTCTTTTTTTATCTTTCTGTTTTATTTTCCTTTTTTAATTAAAAAAAACGAAAAAAAATATATCTTTTTCTGTTCTTATTTTTCTATTTTTATCTTACTATTTTGTTTTTAAAAAAAACGAAAATAAAACAAAATAATATATTCTCCTTATTCTTCTTCTCATTCTTCTCCTTATTCTTCTCCTCATTCTTCTCCTTATCTTTCCATCTTTCTATCTTTCTATTTATTTTTCTTTTTATCTTTTTATTTTTTTTATCATTCTATCTTTATCTTTTCTATAAAAAAAACAAAAAAAAAAGAAAATAAAAATAAAAAAATATCTTTTACTGTTTTTATTTTTTGGGCTAATTATGTGCTCTAGTGCAGTGTTCTTTAGTGTATGCAGGATAAAATTTTTGGTAGTAGGAGCACAAGATCATCAGGAGGCAGATAAGGAAGGAAAATTGGTTCACCAACACCCTGATGTGAAAAGTGACAAACCCAAACTTGGCACACCAGTGAAATTCAAGAATAGGTTATGGATTGTCAAGACTATCAAAGCAAACAAGAACTCTTGAGATTAATGAACCTTAGAGTTGGGGATAAAGGAAATTTCCGAGATGTTGTTGGTGTCATAGAGGAAGGAAGAATGCCAACATAAAATATCAACACCTATTGATGGGTGTTTGGGATTTACCGGGTCAAGCTAATGACGTTAAAGAAGCGCTTGCTGGGAGGCAACCCAGTTTCTAACCCCGTTTTTGAATTATTTTTTTCTTTTATTTTATTTGATTTAATTTTATTTAATTTTTTAGGTTAAATGCTGCTTCTGATGGCAGTAATGATAACTTCTACTGATGGATGTTAGGTGATTTGGTATCTATTGATGGAAGCAAATGAAGATAAGAAAGATTAGCATCTACTGATGGATGCTATATGGTTCGACATCTACTGATGGATGTCATTGACAGCATTTACTGATGAATGCTACTGGGATAGCATCTACTGAGGGATGCTAGACGATTTAGGTATCTACTGAAGGATACCAGGAAAGTACACCTACTGATGGGTGATGGTAAGGTTTGCACCTACTGATGGGTGCTAGAAAGCTTTGGGTCAGGCTCGTGACGTTAAACAAGCGCTACCTGGGAGGCAACCCAGTTGATTGATTTATTTTTGCATGTTTTAATTCTTGTTCTAGTTGCATATGTGAGATAAGTGATTAGGAATTGCATAAAAATTAAATTTTGAAAGTTGAATTTGAAGGTTTAAAGGGTTAAAATGTTTTAAAAAGAAAAAAAGAGAGGGGTGTAAACTGTGCCCACCGTCGGGCGGTGAACTCACCGCTGGGCGGTGGCGACACTGAGGGGTCAAAGCATTTTAAAAGAGGGTTTTGTTCTTTTGGCCCATTATTTGATTTTTCTACCCCTCAGGTTCGCCCAAGCACTCTTTACCAAACCCATAATCTCTCTTTAACTTTCAAAAATCCTATAAAGATTTCTCAACACTTCTCCTATCATCCTCTCTCTTAAAAACCCATTTTTTATCACTTTTTAATCCATGTTTTGGGTTTTGTGAGAGCCCAGCTATTTGGGGTTGATTCCTCCACATTCCTTGGAAGAACTTTTGTGTGCTACTAACGTTTAATGAGATTTCTTGTGGTTTTGGGAATTGTACTTGATACAAGGATGGCCTCCTCATCAGGAAAGAGGATCAAGACTGTGGGAACAAGAGGAAGGAATCACAGTTGGAGCAGCTGAAGCTCCAGCTATGGAGGGAGATGATGAGATAACATTTACTGATGGATGCTATTTGCTCTAGAACAGGATTTTCTATCTTTGTTTTTGTATTTATTTGTTTTTGTTTAGTAGTGTAGGATTGATGAAGTTGGTTGGACACTATATCTGATGCAGTGGTTTGATATTGATATTTTGGCATGATGGGTATTGTTTGATGATGCTTTGATATTGATGATGTTGAGATTGCACAATATGTTGATATACAGGTGGTGGTTCACAAGCTGTGTGAACAGATGCATTGTGATTTTGTGATTGTGATTATGAGGCTAAGCAGGGTATTTGATTAAATGATTGGAATAAGCTTATGTGAGGTTTTTGAGCTCCAGAGTTCTTATTGATATATTTGCTATCTACTGGAAGCATGAATGATTTTGCCTAAATTTCTGTGATTGATTGAATTGCATGTATGTGTCATATGATCAAGGCCGTTTTTGAAAAGCCCTTTTCTAGCCAAAAATTTCGTCCCATATGAAAAAAAGAACATCTTATGTTCTACCCTTTTTGAACCCAAGCCTTAAACAGAATGTGAAAACCCTTATTTTGAAATTGTTTGCCTTGAGTTAGGTTGAGAAATATTTTTGGGGTATTGTTAAAGGTTCAAGTTTGGGGTTGTTGGGAGAATTGAAAAAGAAAAGAAAAGTTAGACATTGAGCTTATGTGTTGAAAAGAAAATGCATGAGAAAAGATGAAAAAGATAGAAAAAGAAAAGCATGAAAAGAAAAGCTCAATGTGAAGAAAAAGGGAAAGTTGGGAATAAGTGAGATTGGTAAAAAGAGAGTTTGTGCTTGAACCATGATTATGTGAATAACTCTCTTAACTCAAGGGTTTTGTGATCAAGAAAAACTAATTTTCCTTGTTAGCCCAACCACATTATAAGCCTTGAAAAGTCCTTGTGATGACATGTGTATGTGATGATGTTTGATTATGGCAAATGAAAGGCAACTTTGTTCTATGTGACATGTAGATAGTAGAGGGAAGGAGTGACCTTTATACACCTTTGAGTGAAACACTTTTGAGTGCTTGAGTTTTATATACTTTTGAGTGCTTGAGTGAAACACTAAGTGATGTGATTATATCTATGTTTAGCTAATTGATCATTCATGAGAATAGCATCTGTTGGAAAATTATGTGTCTATGTGAACACCATGATGAGTAATTTGAATCAAAGCATGTGCACATCTTGACTAAATTCTATTGATGAGTTGATTTGAGTGATTACTTATCTTGAAAGAAAAAAGTTTTTGAATGTGATTGAACCATTGTGTTGATTTATGGAAGACTAAGTTTCATCTTGTTTGCTTGAGGACAAGCAAAGTTTCAAGTTTGGGGTTGTGATAACGGTTGAAAAACCATTATTTTTATACTTAATTTTGATATCAAATGCACCCTTGTTGACTTAGAAACTTGCTTTGACTCATGATTTTTCTTTAGTTTTGTGAATAAAAGAGTTGAGGACATGTTTTATGATTTTATCATTAAATTCCCTTGATTTTATAGGTTTTTGGAATGATTTGAAAGAAGGGTTGAAGTATCAAGGGGTTGTAGTGCAGAAAAGTCAACAAGTCAACCAGAAAAGTCAACCAGTCAACCAGAATGCTGAAAAATTGACTAGAGTTGAGCAGAAAAGTCAACCAGTTGACCAGAGTGCAGTTGACCGGCGCTGAGCGGTGCCTGAGCGGCCGCTGAGCGGTCCGGCAATCAGAGGCAAACAGCTGAGCGCCGTTTTTGACCACTGAGCGGTTTGGACGCGGCCTTGGACCTGTTTTATGTTATTTTTATGATCTTTTTGGGCTTGGGCTTGTTTTCTGTTATTTTTATGCCCTATTTAAATGCCAGAACGTTTTAGGGTTTGTATCTTTTGATGGCTTAGGCACAGAAACACACTTTCCACCCCTTTGGGGGTAGATTTGGAGATGGTGACAGCTCTCTTTTTCTGCTTTTTAGGGTTTCTATCTCTTTCATTCCATTATTCACCTAGTTTCTCCATGACGATGGAGAACTAACCTTATTTGTTGTTGGGGAAAGATGTAACCTCTAAACTCTCATTTATCCAAATTCTTTTTTATTTCATATGCTTGCATATGCTTGATTTATCAATTGTTGGGTTCCTTACCTGTATTTAATGCTTTTATCGTTTAACTCATTCGGTAACTGTTGTTTGTCTTTATTGATACGGGAACATATAGTAATTGCATGAACTGGGGAGAATTCCTTGATTATGTTAATACCGCCTAGGGATAGGGGTAGGACGATCAATTGTATTTTGCTTCCGTTTATCATGCATTATTAATTGCTAGGGGAGGCTAGGGATAGCAAGCCAGTAATTAGTAATAGGCTCTTTTCACCAAGGGACTGGGTTAAGGGTAGACCAAGAAAGTTTGCATGACAATATGATAAATAAGGAATTAGATAAGAAAAGTAGATATAAGAGAATGATTGGGTGAAATCTGAATCCTAGCAACAAACTCATCTCATATTATCAACATCATCCATCCACTTTTGTGTTTAACCTCAATTGATCAAATTGCATTCATGTTTATTTTTCCGTACTTTATATCCAAAAATCCCAAAATATTGTTTTTATAGTCTTGATTCGTTATGCAAAAGCACAACAGTTTAGTGTCATGAGTCCTTTGGGAGAACGATACTAGTCTTACCGTTTATTATTACTTGATACGATCTGGTACACTTGCCAGGGGTTTAACAAGAGTGATTGGGTGAAATCTGAATCCTAGCAACAAACTCATCTCATATTATCAACATCATTCATCCACTTTTGTGTTTAACCTCAATTGATTAAATTGCATTCATTTTTATTTTTCCGTACCTTATATCCAAAAATCCCAAAATATTATTTTTATAGTCTTGATTAGTTATGCAAAAGCACAACAGTTTAGTGGCATGAGTCTCTTGGGAAAACGATACTTGGACTTACCATTTTATTATTACTTGATACGATCTGGTACACTTGCCAAGGGTTTAACAATATCCTCTCTTCTGCAATCTGCAACCCACTTTGAACAATGCTCAAAGTGTCCAAACTCCACGAGTCAACCCCTTGTAATCACAACAGGTACAATAACCACAATCTTTACAAAGATTGAGAGAAATCTTAATCAGCAAGCAAGCACCGCAATGTGCAGAGTATGATCAGTCTGTAAGCACAAAAATCTTTCTCCTTCGAAGAACCTCTTCAAAGATAGATCACCACGGTCTTCTTGCTGAGTTCTTGGAGAAAATTCTCAGAGATCATGATCTGTAAATCACAAATGAAAGTGTTAGATTTTCCAAAGTCTCTGTGATCAACTGAGGCACATCTATTTATAGTTTTCTATAAATCAGAAGCTCCTGTAATCGACTAAGCAACTAATACAGTCGACTGTCCTCAGACAAATATAAAAGTTAAGTCAAATAATAGCAGTCAACAACTAACAAATTGATTTTGCATTTAATACAGTTGACTATCATCAATGCAATAACTAACTTTTGAAATATAGTAATTACTGTTCACAACATAACATAATTTCAAACAAAACAACTAACTAAGTCAGATCCACTGCGCATGTAGTCAACTTAGGCATGTCATCATAGTTTAAAAGACTTTTCAATGCAAAATCACTCACAGTACACTGCTTTTGAAAGTCTGTGCATGGTCACGAGTCTTAATCGTCTTACTTCATAATAAAGTCGACTTAAAACTTGTAGTCATGCCATAATATAAGTTCATAAAAGTGCATGTGGTTTTCTTCATCAAAACATTTGTAATGCAGCCATAAATGATGTAACAGATATAAGCTCAGATAATGTGCATTCACATATTAAAATCAACACAAAACATGTTTAATAAGATATCAATCAATAAGCAATAGAACATGTAACACATAACAAAACATGTGTTATTAATAATGTGTTGTCATCATAAAAAACCAGAGTGAATAAAGCACTGTAAGATTAAGGTTAGCTAAACCAGTGCTTCCCTTATCAACAATCTCAACAGATGTCTCGGTGAAGAAAGCCTACTCTTAATTACTAGTTCACAATATCTTGTATCCCTAGCAACTAATTATGCATTACATTAGCACAGAAGCTTAAAGGCAACCGATCCTACTACTCTTAAAGACAAAATCAATTATCATGCAATTGAATGAGTTAAACAAAGCATGCATAGAGTGTAGAGGAAAAACCCTAACAATTAATGAAGTAAAGCATATATAATAATAATCAATTCAATACATGAGAGTTTCAAAGGGTTACATTGTTTCCCTAACAACAATGGAGGTTTAGTTCACCATAGACATGGTGAAAGTAGATGAAAATAATGAAAAGAATGAAAGATAGAACCCTAAAAGTTATAGATTAGAGCTTCCGCATCCAAAATCCGCCTCCGAGGGGTGAAAAAAGTGTTTATGCGCCTCTTTCTGTCAAAAGATAGACCCTCTAGGTCGTCTAAACCCTTATATAGTTTATAAAAAATAGCATAAATTGGCCCAAACCCACGTAGTCAGCGCTCAACGCTAAAAATGACGCTCAGCGATAGGTGCGACACTTAGAATAACGCTTAACGGTGGCACCCAGGCGCGAGACAGTGAACTCAACAACAAACTCTGGCACTCAGCGGTAGAAATGCTGCTCAGCGGTGATTACGGTACTTGGATTAGCCCTCAGTGATGGCGCCTAGGCGTCAGACAGAGAACTCAACAGCAAGTTTGGCGCTTAGCGGTGCAAATAGCGCTCTACGGTGGCTGCGATTCTTCTTTTATGCTATTTCTCTACTTTTCCTGAGTCCAACTCCTTCCTACTTCAACTTCTTTCATCCAATTCCTCCTAATTCCTGCCAAAACAAGGAAAACCAAGCGTAAATCCAATAATACCACATTCAACTCTCTTATTCTCTCAACTGAAGTAAAAGCATGATTTCAAGCTAGTTTCTAAGTCATAAAAAGTGTTTTTAGTATCAAAATTAAGTATAAAAATAACGATATTTCAACCGTTATCAACTCTACCAAAATTGATGGTGTGCATTTGAAGAGAGGAATTGGGTGTTCTTTCTCAATTTCTTTCTCATATTGAGATTATCTTTTATAGTTATGTGCCTCATTGCTCGTTCTTGTATATTGTCCTTATCTTTTGGTAGGTTGGCCAACAAGTTGTTCAAGAAAGGAGTTTGACGTAGGATTGCTAGAATTGCATGTGTGGTGATAGCAAGATAAAGGTCGATGATTACAAAGTGGTCACTCTACTGTTAGAGTAAGTTTATTTCTTCTTGTTTTATGTTTTCCAATGTCACTAAGTTAGTTTCCATTGGTTGATCAACTACAATTTTTGTTGTAAATATTGCACATAATATCTCAAATGAATCTATTGAATTTTGCAAGGTGCAATACCATTATAAAGCTAGTCTTATTATTGTGGTTGGAAAGATGATGCAATGTACAACGGGTTCATAAAAAAATAGATTGAACTTTGTTAATTAGGCCTTTAAATATACGTTTAGAGTCATTGTATAAGTCAATTTTGAGACACTTCCACTTGGGTGGAAGGTAAATGATCATGGCCTCCAAAGTGAAAGGATAATACCTATCAATAATTTTCTTTGTGAAGTTGTTTGGTTGAGGGGTTGAGACTGCTCTGGATTGTTCTTTCAGTTTGACAAAAATTTTGTGGGGGGTTTTTTGGTGTGCTCGATGGTCTATTTCTAGGTGTGAATATCTTCTCAAAACTTAAGATTCATTACTCGATTTGTCAAGGGTCAAGACTCTTATGATTGTTCTCAGTGTTTGTTTGTTGATAAAAAAAAAGAGTTCATTTAGCTAGTCATGTAGACCATGTACCTCAGTCTCATGTTGTTGACAAGCTTTAATTGTTTTGTGAGTTGTTCCTAAATTTCATAATTTTTCCGAGTTTTCTTTTTCTATTTTACATGTTTGTTATTTAATTTTGCATTATTTCTTTACTTTAGGAAAAAAATTTGTATGTGTACTTTAAGGTTATTCAATGACTGAGAAAGAAAAGAAATGGAAGTTTGACTTTTTATAAAAACCATAAACGAGATCGACTAAACGTTCTTACTTAAATATAACGTCATTTAGATGAGGTGTGAGAAGAATAAAAATTACTATACAAATTTTGTGAAACTTAAGAATATATTTCAATTAGATTATTAAACACCAAAGAAAAATTCCTCGAACACATAGTCAGTAAAAAATTAAGATAATAATATTAAATAAATATAAATAAAATATGTACATAGACTTTTACATCTCCAAAATTAAATTAAATAATAGAAAATGTATTTGATTTATTAAAAGTTTAATTAGGTTTCAAGTCCTTAATAAATTTGAGTATTTTCAATTGATTTTTTATTAATTCTTTTTTGTTCATTAAGTATTTAAAAAATTTATATTTTTTAATTGAGTATTTATCATTTAATTTCTTTGTTGACTAGTGATATGATTATTATCTTGTCACATTAATTACCTTTGTTGACTCCATATTTTATTTTGTGTTATTAATATGAAACGACCTAGTTATGTGGTTAACAAAAATAAGTGACTTTTATTATGATGGTAAATGGAAATGAAGAGAAAAATAAAATGAAAACCTAAATACAGTGTTAAAGAATGAAAAAGCGTAATATTGAACAACAAAACAAAAACAAGCATGGGATAAGATTGAAAAGGAAGTGAAAATGAAGAGTGTAAACGAAAACAAAAAAGAAAACCAAACAACAGCTTAAACATAATGTTGCGAGACACTATTTGCTCCTCGTATAGCAAATTAGCCATATGTTCTCCAAGCTCAATTGATTTTTCACGCATGTTTTAACAATATCACTGTTTTCACTTACTGATAATTTGGAAATTGGTATTCACGTTGCCAAATACATCATATCATTTAGTACAATGAAAATATTACGACACATCATCAGTTATTTGGTAAAACCGAACGATCCGCAAAGTCAACACAAAATAAAAGATAGACAAGACAAGTCATAATTGGGCCAATGATTGTTTGAATGGGCCAAGAGCCCAAATAATGATAAAATAATTCAGGAATATATAATCAAAGATATTAAGAATATAAAAACACATATAGAACTGATTATGCAGGTAAGGTCATTTTTATTCATCTGTTTGTTTTTATACTAATTCTGTTTATATTACACATGAATAATTATAAATAGAGAACCAGAACCACAAGCCACGTACGTTCCACTCATACTTTACAGAAACCTTACTTTTCATTCTCTCATACTCAGAATCATTAAATTAAGAATCGAGGTTCTTAAGTCTATGGAACGATCAAGTTTGAAGAACAGCAAACGGTCAAGAATCCAGAAAAGCCACGTTTGTCAGATCAGTCTCTCGGTTCCTAAAATTTACACCGAAACAGAAAACAATTTTAAAACCTAAACTGTAAGATCCAAAACACTTTAATGATTGTAGTTTTTCTACATTAAGAAACGATTAGTGCAACAAACCCCATTTTTGTTTTGCAGTCTTCCAATATCATTTTTTCTCTTTTTTGTTTACCTTTGTTAACATGTTGTTCTTTTCACTTCATTTTCAACACACACACACACACACACATATATATATATATATATATATATATATATATATATATATATATATATATATATATATATATATATAATTTGAATATCCATAACCAATTACATAAGAATATATTTAAAAATACATATTATTTAAGTAATATAATTGATTACATTACATCCTTAACTTTTTTTATGATGAAAAACAAGTTTCCTCACTTTTTTTCTGAACAGCCCTACAAGTAAAATCCTGATCAAAAAAAGTGCTGCTAATTCATGAGAATCCATCAAAATAAACTTTTTGCACTTCAATTCATGAAAATCATCACTCGAAGTCTGTGTGATTTTTTCATTCTCCCCCATCAAATAATTTAAAAAAGTAAAAGTTACATGTTTAACCAAAAGATTCTTACTACCAAAGGGGTCCAGCAACATAAATAATTCATCACTCCACCATTTTCAGCATGCTCATAATTGGCCATCATCAAAATGAGAATTGAATTTAGTTAGCGTTCTTCCTAAACTGCAAACTTTGTATCTAATAATTTCTTTTCAGAATATAAAAAAGAGAGGTAACTCATGCACAATAGCAGTTTCACTGAGAAAATCCTCCATCGTAACTTTTTCTTACTGATCAGGTTAATTAATGCTTATCAAGAGGAAACAAACAGAAAAAGCTAGTTTGAAAGTTCTATAGCAGCCATCTTTCACTATTGGCAAACACATCATGCACGTTTTTTCTGTGTTTATGGCAATCTGATTTGGAATATGTATATTAATTAGTGTAAACATATAGTACTTGAGGTGTTTGCATCTTAAGTAGATAAAAATGATTAGAGAATTAAAAAGGGATATTTAACTTTGGATAATGACCCCACCAGAAAGAAATTAAGTTGTGAGTCATGAAAGAACAGTGGTAGTTACGTTTGAAAAAGGTTGAGCACATTCATGTCACATTCACAGATAAGTTCGACAGACTGAGGTTCGGAGCAACTTCATCGTTTGTTTGTTTCTTCATTAGTTGTATTGTTTTCATCCCTACTCTACTAGTCATTACTCTGTATAATTTATAAACAACAGTGTTTTTCATATTTGCCATGTCAAAGGTCAGATTCATACTCTTCAATATGTAGGTTTGTAATAATACAAGAGTTCTGATATATGTTTATAAGTGTGCATTCTTCTGTACAATCACTCAACTGCTTTCACTATTCTTTATTTAATATCTTAATTGACCATTTTATCATTAGAAACGATTGTTTTTTATAGTTGTTTAGAAAAAAGTTAGTAAAAGTAGCACTATATTATCACTTACAACAATAGGTGGTGTGTTGTACATAATTGATAATTATAAAAATGTAATTTAATTTTATAAAATCAAATTTGTGAAAAAGGTTTGTATTTAATAAAAAAATATTAAGAAGTTAATTATAAATGTAACTTAATTTTATAAAATCATTATGAAATATCATTTCTTCTCATTTATAATATGAGATTTAACTTATTTTTTTTATAGTAGATATGTTTCCACTACAAATGATAAAATATATTTATATTCATAACGTTACTAGTAGTAAGTAAATATTTTAAGAAATATCCACAAGTTAATAGATAATTTAATATCAGTCTATAAATAAATTAGATATATGAGTATCATATTATTTATATTTGTAGATATTCATTATCAATAAAAAATATTAAGATTAAAATATAATTTATATTTTATTAAGTTAAATTTAAATAAAAATTAAAATTTAATTTTTATTACATATATCTAATAGTGGAAAGTTGAATCCAGAACTCTTTGATTTTTTTCTTTTCAAATCTACTAAACTAATCTTAATTGTTAATGGAACAAATTGAAACTCCATCCTCTCACTTTCTTTACCTACTTTATCATTAAATCATCTTTATATGATTACATAGGTATAGCTATGAAACTCAAATCCTATAAACTGTCATGGACTAATAGCGCCCTAAGATGGGTAAGATACGCCATTTTTAGGTAAGATATGAATGGAGGCGCGAGCAGTGGACTTAGGTTTTTCCCTTTCTGAAGTGAAATAGAAGAAATGAACTCAAAACTGCGGTGAAGGAAAATAAAAAACTTGCTAAGTAACTTAATAATATTTTACTCATGGCCGTATTCGATTCCTCCATCGTCGACTATGAAGGAGCGCGCCTGTTCGTGGTGCTTGTTGACGAGTGCCCAGTACCATCGAATCGACGTCCTCCGTAGAGGCGGACCTTGAGACGCTCCAATGCTTCGCTGCGAGCGGTGGACTGGTGTGAAGTAATGGTGTAACGAAGCTCTTAGGGTTTTTGAAGAGAACGTGAGAACGGCGCAGTGGACTTAGGTTTTTTCCTTTCTGAAATGGAAAAGAAGAAACGAAGTCAAAACGGCGGTGAAGGGAAATAAAAAAAAATTATTAAGTATCCTAATAATATTTTTTAAAGAAAATAATTATAACTTAACTGCGATTCTAAGAAAACCGCCAAACATTACTGGAGGTTTCCAAAACCGCCGGAAATAAATCTCTGGTAAAATGTGATTTTTTTGTAGTGTATATACTGTCATGGACAGAATTTATTACTGTATAGTCTATTTTCTAGTTGAAAACGAAGAATACTTCTATGGTCTATTTTCTAATGATAAGGAATATTTAATATTACTGGTCCTAAAGTTTATGAATATTTCTGTGGAGTTGTTTTCAATATCTCCTAACCAGTTTAATTTCATTAGAGACTGAAAATTTTAAAACATACAAAATAAATTTTACAAGTACTGCAGACCTTCTATCTTTTGCCACAAGATAATTATAACTAATTTATACTTTTAATCCTCCAGTCCATTAATTTTTAAATTAAAATTAAAAATTTATTTTTAATAAATAAATTATATAATTCATTATTTAATATCATAGAATATTTATGGCCTTTAGTTTTCTCTTTTAGCTGGCTTTATTAAAAGTGCTTTATCCATATAACTTTGTATAAATATGGGTGTCTTTTGATTATCATAATTGATAGAAACAGGTGATGGACATAAAAGCAAGAGAATAAAGGATATGTTAGAAAGAGATGAAGCAAAGTAAAATGCAATAATGTAATTGTTAAAAAAATTATGATATAAAATTATATATATTATAAATATTAAGTTAAAATTATAATATTCTATTTTTCTTAAATTTTTTCTCGTGCACGTAAATAATAGAATAAAAAAAGAAAGAAACCGGTGTGCTTTTAACAAGAAAAAGAGAGTGTATAATAACAAAAACTAAATTAAAATGAAGTTTTCAGGTGAGATTTGTCTTCTACATGTGAGATTTTGATTAAATTAATAAAATCTTTTTTGTCATGTTTTATGAATTGTTATTCATGTTATTTATTTTCTTTTATAAATCATGTAAGATCAATTTAATATAAATTTATTAATATTGACTAACTTTGTCATCGTTGTGAATTTGTGCATATTTGCATTTTTATAACAAGTTTTCTTCATCATGATTTCGTGGATATATTTGCATTTCTTTCCTCTACAATCTCTTATATAAATAGATAATTTGTGTATTTTGTTTGTGAGTAATAGACAAAATTAATTACAATATGCAAAAAACATTTTCATTGTCACACTATTCATTAATGTATGTTACTTGTTCTTAACTTCATCTATTAATCTTGGAATTCATATAACTTCTTTATAAACTCTTATATATATATATATATATATATATATATATATATATATATATATATATATATATATATATATATATATTCTATCTTCTAGCTTCTAGCTTGCATATCCAACTTGCCTTTTCTACAAATTTAAGCATATAATAAGTAATATATCTTCTTCTTCTTTTTTAATAAAAAACACATAAAAGATATGTATCAACATAGTCTCTCAATTAATTTTATCTTTCAATGCTACGTCAAAAGCTTTTTTTATTTGTATAAGGATCTTCTTAATGACACTCCAGTACTCTCTCCACTAAGATTTATCATAAATATATAATGACCTTTAAATAGAGCAATCACATTAGAAGTATAGTGGTTCAATTGTAGTACTAAGTGTCATATCTACAAATATTTAATCAATTTTTATCAAGAATTATGACTCAATTTAGATTTGGGATTAAAATAGATTGGTTGTAAATAAAAGTGATAATCTAGAATTAAAAGTTAAAACGAATAATTTGATGAGATCAAGCGTGTTCGGATTATATTTCACTGCTCTTTTCTTAAGCATGGTTATTATTTTATTGCATTATCAGGGTTCATTCATTGTTCCTAGAAGTATATTAATGTAATTTTAGACACATGTCTATATCCTAGGACCTAAAGTTATTCAAAATCAGTGTCATTTCTCCCAAGGAATGAATCCTTTGCATTAATAATCAAGACTTTATTCATGCCTACCACCTAACAACATTATATGATCCAACTCCATCTATAACTTAAACTAGTTTTTTCCTAATTCAAGTTAGATGTAATAGATGAGTGATCACTTCATTATGCGATATAAAGAAAAATAAATCTTTAACATATGAAAGAACACTTGAATAAAACAGTAAAATAGTACCTATACAAAAGTTCAGAGAGCTACATTCAATTCCATGATAACGGTTTAATTTACCATTATTTGTGATGCAATTTTAATATTAAATCAACTCTTTTTGACTTAGAAGCTTGCTTCAACTCTTGTTTTTAGCTTAATTTTGTGAATAAGTGAGTAGACGTTATACTTAATGATTTTATCACTAAATTTCCTTAATTTTGTAGGTTATGGGTACGTTTTGGAAGAGGAGCAAAAGTATCAAAGAGTTAAAACCCAAGAGGGACAACAAAAGCACCAGAAAAGAAGGTTGCAGAAGGCTGAAGGACGCCCAATTGCCCCTTTTTGGGGCCTTCAGCACCAATATGTCACGCAGGAAGCCTGCTTGCCCCTTTTGAGGGCCCTCAGGGGTGATGTTCTCGCACCAACGCCCACTTGCCCCTTGAGGGGCGTTGAGTGCCAGCCAGTCTTGCCACAGAGCGCCTGCTTGCCTTAAGTGGGGGCGCTGAGCGCCAGCATGTTGGGCTTATGGGCTAGTTTTTTATCTATTTAAGGACTTGCTCGCCTTAGGGTTTTTTATCTTTTGATGACTAAAGCATAGAAACACATTTTTCACCCCTTTGGAGGCGGATTAGGGATGTAGGAGCTCTCCTCTTCTCTTTCCTAGGGTTTTTATCTCATTCTTCCATTGTACACCAAGGTTCTCCATGATAATGGAGAACTAAACTACTTTGTTGTTGGGGAAGATGTAACCTCTAAACTATCATGTATTTGAATATGATCTGAATTATTTTATGCTTCTTTCATTAAATGTTAGTGATTTTCTCCTTTACTCAATGCTTGTTATGTTTTGATCACTTATAGCATGATGTTTGAATTTCTTTATTATTGGGAAATACGTAGAAACCATGATCTGGAGAATTTCACCCAAAAGAAATATTGCCTAGGGATAGGGATATGATGTTTGGTTGTCTTAAGCTTCTATTCGTAATGCTGAATTGATTATTAGGGATGCAAGGGATTGTGGTCTAATAATTAAGGATAGGCTTTTTACGTCGAGGGATTGAGTTCTAAGTAATTCAGAAAGTGACGTTAACATTTTAATGAAGAAGATGAATTCTTATATGCATGATAGTACAGTAGGTGAAATCCAACCCCAACAACATTCTTATCTTATACCATCCACATCATTTCATTCATTATTGTTTTAGGCTCAATTGATCAACTTGCATTCATATTTATTTTTAGCATTCATATTTACTTTTATTGCATTTGCATTTTAGAACTTTGTCACACAATTAAAAGTTCACAAAGGTGCTCGTGATCAATCACTTCTAAAAATGTGAAATAAAATGTTTTTAATCATCCAGTTCATATTCCACATTTTCATACAAGTATGTTCCACAAATATATCACACAATCAATCATAGGAACATACATCACAGTACATCAAAACATGTTCAGCAGATATGACAATTAATTCAGAATATGAACATGTAATACTGCAACATGTGTACTATTATTAAGCATTGTGTTGTCATCATCAAAAACTAGTTTGATATAGAGTTTGTGTTATTAACAATCTCAACAAAAAAGAGAGGAAGAAGAAGGAGTGGTGAGAGAAAAAATGAGAGTTGAGGGAGAAATAAAGAAAGAAGAGGTTGAAAAAGAAAAAATAAAAGAGTTTGAAAAACCCCTTCCTTATCCAAAGACATATTCAAGGAAGGAAAAAGAAAAACAATTTGAGCGATTTATGGAGATTTTTAAGAAGTTGGAGATCACCATATCTTTCTTTGAGGCACTGCAACAA
Organism: Vigna reflexopilosa; assembly: GCA_027742785.1. Taxonomy (NCBI): domain Eukaryota; kingdom Viridiplantae; phylum Streptophyta; class Magnoliopsida; order Fabales; family Fabaceae; genus Vigna; species Vigna reflexopilosa. The sequence continues at coordinate 13,908,524 of CM050932.1, forward strand.
ATGCCATCATATGCAAAGTTTTTGAAGGAGCTTCTTATGAAGAAAAGAAGGTATATTGAGAAGGAGACTATTGAAGTGCAAGGTAATTGCAGTGAAATCATACAGAAGATTTTACCTCCTAAACTGCAAGATCTAGGGAGTTTCACCATTCCATGTACCATAGGAGAGTTAGAAGTTGGAAAAGTTTTAATTGATCTAGGGCTAGCATTAATCTAATTCCCTTCTCTATGTTCAAAAAAATTGAAGGCTTGGAACTTAAACCTACAAGAATGACTCTTCAATTGGCGGATAGATCACTCAAATATCCATATGGAGTGGTTGAAGATGTGCGGGTAAAGGTGGATAAATTTTTGTTCCCAGTGGATTTTGTTATAATGGAGATGGAGGAGAAGGGAGATGCACCTCTTATTCTTGGAAGACCATTTATGAAGACGGCTAGAATTTTGATTGATGTAGAGAATGACAAGCTTAAAGTTAGAGTGCAAGATGAAGAGGTGGATTTTGACGTGTTTCAAGCAATATCACACCCTAAAGATGATAAAGCATGTTTTCAAGTTGACATTCTTGATGAACTTTGTATGATGCAAGGGAGTAGGGTGCATGGTGCTTCTCCACTTGAAAGAACTCTTATTAATGAACGTGAGAATATAAATGAAAAGGAGGAGAAATTGATTAAAGAGTGCTTGAAGGACTTGGAGACGTCAAAAGAAATTTCAACAGGAAAAGTTAGTTTTGAGAACATTGATCCCAAGGAGGAAGTTAAAGAAAGTAAACTTGAGTTGAAAGCATTACCACCACATTTGAAGCATGTATTTTTGGAAGAAAATGGAGGGAAATTGTAATGCCCCGGCAACTTACAAGGAATATTGACTGCCCCCATACGCTTAACCATGGAGTTCTTATGGGTTAGGCTACCAAAAAACAAATGCATTTGTTGATATGAGTAGCCAAATCAATTCTTTTAAGTTATCCTTCAACTCTATAGTCACATACCTATTCAGTCTCTAGATCCCTCTCATTCTGGGTGTATGTTCGATTCGTCCATGTGTCCTTTCCACTGGAAGCCTGTCAGGAGCCGCTCCTTGTCTGTGCCTCTTGCACTCCATGCCTCTTGCATCGGCGATCACTCCCTTGCCCTCGTCAGTGCCCGAGTGTCACATGCCCACCAACTTTCGCTTGGTTCGTCCTCGAAGCACACCGTACTGGGAGAAGCTAGGCTCTGATACTATTTATTCTCGCTTCTTTCTTTTTATTTATAACTACACCTATTTCACTCAACAACGCAAAAAATCTTATGAAGAAAACATTCTCCTATTGAATTCAACAACATCCATTTATATATATATATATATATATATATATATATATATATATATATATATATATATATATAAAAACACTGGAAACAACAGTGCAAAAACAAAGACCGAGACTAAAGTCCTCAACTTCCTATCTTCTGAGACTTAACAAAATTACTCACTGAACTACCCTTACTCACCATTCATGTAACTAACTTTTAGAATAACGCTACGACCTTACTCCTCCTCCAACAACCCAAACCAGAGAAAGTTTCACCTTCCATCTCCACCCACTTCTCTTTCCTAACACTCTTAAAATTCTCCCCTACATATATCAACTAAATGCCCACTTCCATTTCTTCATTTAACCTCACTAAATATTTCCTTCCATACTACTCTCTATTAGTTCTCCACTTCTACTTTATTTTCTCATCTCTGAAAATCGAAACCTAACCTCCTTTCGTCACTCCACCGAGACAACCCCAAGAACCTAACATCTTACACTAGCCTTCTTTAACAATCACAGACCAACATCACATCCCTCCACATTCATTCCATCACACAACCCAACAACAAATCCTGTTCTATCCTTCAGGAGGAAGAAACCGAAACCCTCCCAAACTATCACTCCCTTCATCTCTCTCTTTCTAACTCCAACAACTAACACCACCACACCAACCCGAGACATTCTCTACACTAAAATCCTTCATCTCTCACGCTTAATCAATGCATGCCACTAACGCACCATTGCACAGACCAACATAAAGTGCTTCCACATCTATATTAATATATAATATAATAACATCACATCCCGCGACCATGCAAAACGGAAGGTTTGTACCCCTCATGCACAAAACCACATACTCACTATCAAACAAAATTTGGCTTTCACATATAATTCACAACAAAGTAATGCATACAACAATACATCAAGGTCATCATCCAACCCTTATACCTACAAGATATTATAGCCACTCCCCTTACCTTGTTTTTCAGAAAGATTCTAAGGCCCTCAGTTTCCTTGAAACGCTTATCCTCCCTCGCAAACAACAGCAGGTCCTCCTCCTTGATTTGAGCCTTCACGGTTCCTCCCCACTTGCTACGCTTATGTTGGTTGTACAGAGAGCAAAGATCTCCCTCTCTGGCACTCACTCAATTTGAATAAGAAAGGTAGAACTAGGTTAACCTCACTGTCTCTTACGGCTGCTGCGCGTTACCCTCCTCCAGCTTCGCTCTCTTCACGGTTTTTTTTTTCTCTCTCTTCAATTTAAATATTATTTTCCATTGGTCAAAACAAAAGATATGATAGAGAATATATGTTCTCTGCAGCAAACAAATTCACACCAAAAAGCTAGTCACCACACACATCACATAAAAGCTATTACCACTAAACCCATTTAAATTCATTGAAATTATAATACAAATATTTCTATATAATTGGATATTTTCGAAATTTTAAAATCAAAACAATTATTAATTAAATTTTATATCACTCTTAAAGACTATTATCATCCAATAAAATATCATAAATAAATATTTATTATAAAATATTAAAAATAAAAATAAAAATTATTTTTATTTTATCCGAGTCTTACATTATTCCCAATTCTCAAAATATAATTCTCTAATTCTCATGCCATCCCTTGAGTTCCTTCATTCCAGAGTACCTTTACCATCAAGAATCAAATATCCAGAATCAAATTACCTGAACTTTCAGGCTCTTCCCCTATCATGGCAAACACTCTACCTACTGCTTGTGGCTTTCCTCCATTATTGGGCTTTTGATAAGTTCCACTGAACGTCTTCTTCTGAGGACAATCACGAGATATATGCCCTGACTTGTTACAGGGAATGTTGACTACCCCCACAAAACACGAGGCTTTTCCAGAAGGTCACCCATCCCTAAATTACTCTAGGCTAAGCACGCTTAACCATAGAGTTCTTATGGGTTAGGCTACCGAAAAACAAATGCATTTGTTGATATGAGTAGCCAAATCAATTCCTTTAAGCTATCCTTCAACTGTATAGTCTCATACCTATACAGTCTCTAGATCCCTCTCATTCTGGTGTATGTTCGATTCGTCCATGTGTCCCTTCCACTAGAAGCCTGCCAGGAGCCACTCCTTGTCTGTGCCTCTTGCACTAAATGCTTCTTGCACCGACGATCACTCCCCTGCCCTCGTCAGTGCCCGGGTGTCACAGAAACTAGTCATCATTAGTAATTCTCTATCTCCTGAAGAAGAAGAGAAGTTGGTTGGAGTCTTGAAAGCAAATAAAAGCGTTATTGGGTGGTCAATTTCAGATCTTAAGGGTATAAGCCCAACATATTGCATGCACGGGATCTTTATGGAGGATAATTATAGACCAATAGCTCAACCACAGAGGAGGATTAATCCTGTAATGAAGGAGGTGGTCAGAAAAGAAGTACTAAAGCTTTTGGAAGCTGGTATTATTTACCCAATTTCTGATAGTAAATGGGTAAGTCCAGTGCAGGTGGTTCCAAAGAAAGATGGGATGACGGTGATTTACAATGAGAAAAATGAGCTTATTCCTACAAGAACAGTTACTGGGTGGCGAATGTGTATTGATTATAGGAAGTTAAATACAGCTACTAGGAAGGATCATTTTCCTATTCCTTTTATGGATCAAATGCTGGAAAGATTGGCTGGCCAGGCTTATTATTGTTTCTTAGATGGATATTCCGGGTATAATCAGAATGTGGTGGATCCTAAAGATCAGGAGAAGACAACTTTTACATGTCCCTTTGATGTTTTTGCTTATAAAAAAATGCCATTTGGATTATGTAATGCTCTAGCTACGTTCCAAAGGTGTATGCTGGCTATTTTGGCAGATCTTATGGAGAAGTGTATAGAAATCTTCATGGATGATTTCTATGTGTTTGGAGATTCTTTTCAGAAGTGTTTGACCAACCTGGATGTTGTTCTTAAAAGATGTGTTCAAACAAACCTTGTTCTTAATTGGGAGTAGTGTCATTTCATGGTGACAGAGGGAATTGTTCTAGACCATAAGATTTCTGCCAAGGGGATTGAAGTGGATAAAGCAAAAGTTGAGGTTATTGAGAAACTTTCACCACCTGCGAATGTAAAGGGAATCAGAAGTTTCTTAGGTCATGTTGGGTTTTATAGAAGATTTATTAAGGACTTCTCAAAGATTGCTAAACCTTTAAGTAACTTGCTTGTAAAGGACGTACCGTTTGTAATGAGTGATGAATGTCTACAAGCATTTGATGTTTTGAAGAAAAGTTTGGTGTCTGCTCCAGTGATTGTAGCCCCAAATTGGAGTAAATATTTTGAGCTGATGTGTGATGCCAGTGATTATGCTATAGGTGTTGTGCTTGGCCAAAGAAGAAAAAAGGTATTCTATACTATCTACTATGTTAGTAAAGTCTTAAATGAAGCTCAATTGAATTATGCTACAGAGAAGGAATTTCTAGCCATAGTTTATGCTTTGCAAAAGTTTAGATCTTATCTCATTGGGTCTAAAGTGATTATATACACTGATCATGCAGCTATAAAATATCTGTTGACAAAGCTGGATTCAAAGTCACGCTTGATTAGATGGGTGCTCTTGCTACAAGAGTTTGATGTGGAAATCCGTGATAAAAAAGGGAGTGAGAATTTGATTGCTGATCATTTATCTCGGCTAGTCAACAATGAAGTCATAAGTAAGGAGAAAGAAATCTAGGAGTCTTTTTCAGATGAAACACTCTTGTACATCCAACAGAGGCCATGGTTTGCTGATATGGCTAATTTTAAAGCTATAGGAGTTATTCCAAAAGAATTGAATTGGCAACAAAGGAAAAAGTTTCTACATGATGCTAAGCAGTTCATATGGGATGATCCTTACTTGTTCAAGATTGGAGCTGATAATCTTTTGAGGAGATGTGTGACAAGAGAGGAGGCGGAAGGAATTCTTTGGCATTGTCATGATTCACCTTATGGAGGCCATTATAATGAGGAGAGAACTGCTGCAAAGATTCTTCAGTCAGGATTTTATTGGCCTACTTTGTTTAAAGATTCTCATAGTCATGCTAGAAATTGTGATAAATGCAAAGGACGGGAGCTATTTCAAGGCGTCATGAGATGCCTTTACAAGGCATTTTGGAGGTTGAAGTTTTCGACTTTTGGGGTATTGATTTTGTTGGGCCTTTTCCACCATCTTTTAATAATGAGTATATATTGGTGGCGGTTGATTATGTGAGTAAATGGGTTGAAGCTTTAGCATGTCCCAAGAATGACTCCAATACCGTGATCAAATTCTTGAAAAAACAAATTTTCTCACATTTTGGAACTCCTAGGGTACTTATCAGTGATGAGGGATCTCATTTTTGTAACTATCAGCTTGCAAAGGTACTCAAACACTATGGAGTAAGGCATAAGGTGGCGGCACCATATCATCCATAAACAAATGGGCAGGCTAAAGTTTCCAACAGGGAGATAAAGAGAATTTTAGAGAAAACAGTTGCGTCATCAAGGAAAGATTGGTCACACAAACTAGATGATGCTCTCTGGGCATATAGGACGGCTATGAATACTTCCATGGGTCTATCACCTTTTCAGTTGGTATATGGGAAAACATGTCATTTGCCTGTGGAGATGGAGCATAAAGCTTTGTGGGCTTTGAAATTTTTAAATTTTGATCCCCATGAAACATAGAGTAAACGTCAAAGGCAGATGTTGGAGCTTGAAGAGATGTGGTTACATGCATATGACTCATCTAAGAGTTATAAAGAAAAGGTAAAATTTTATCATGATAGGAAGTTGATAAAGAGGGCTTTCAACCCTGGGCAACAGGTGTTATTATTCAACTCAAGGTTGAAGTTATTTCCTGGGAAGCTGAAGTCAAAATGGTCAGGGCCGTTCATAATAAAGCAGGTACATCCTCATAGAGCAGTTGAATTGGTGGATCCAGCTACTAGTGATCCGCAGAAAAGCTGGGTGGTAAATGCTCAAAGACTCAAGCATTACTTGGGAGGAGAAGTGGAACAGCTTTCCACAGTGTTGAAGTTGGTGGATCCATAAGGTTATTGAGTCAGGTGTCAAACCCCTGACAAGTGTACCAGATCGTTATCAAGTAATATAATCGGTAAGTCTGAGTATCGTTCTCCCAAAGGACTCTTAGGCCTTATCTTTCATGTAGATTGATTGCATAAGACTTGAAAAAGAAGTAATTTTGTAGTTGTATGCAAAACGAAAATAAATATGCAAATGCGAGTTGAATCAATTGACAAGTAAAAGATATGAATTAATGGAGTTGTCGGGGTTTACAGTTTCATCCTTATCCACTATCTTATATCTACCTTTCTTATTAAATTCGCTTTATTATCGATTGCCATGCAAACTTTCTAGTTTACTCTAAACTCGATCTCTCGGCGAAAAGAGCCTATCACTAATTACTAGTTTACTATCTCTAGTCTCCTTAAGTAATTAACAATGCATTGAATTACAGAAGCAAAAACAATTGATCATCCTACTCCTATCTCTAGGCAGTATTTCTTAATCAAGGGAATTCCTATCAGTTTGAGACTTCCCCGTACGTCTCCGTATCGACAAAATCAAATATCTTCACACCGAATGAGTTAAACGATATGAGCATTAATCTTAGATAAGAAACCCAAACAATTGATAATACAAGCATATGAATAAAATAAGAATTTCAATATAAGAGAGTTTCAAAAGGATTACATTGTTCCCTAACAACAAAGGGTTTAGTTCACCATAGGCATGGTGAAACTAGATGGAATTAATGGAAATGATGAAAGAGTAAACCCTAGATTTGATAAATTAGAGCCTAAGCATCCAAGAAACCACCTCTAAGCAGTGTAGAATTGCTCAGGACGTCTCTGCTTGCCAAAAGATTACTCTGAGGGTCGCACTGGGGCTATTTATGACACAAAAAAGTAACAGAATTTTGGCCCAGGCCCATCATTTAGGCGCTCAACGCTCATTTGACCACTCAGCGGTGGCCCCCATAATCGCATGACGCTCAGCGGTGACGCCTAGGCAAAAAATAGTGAAAAACTAGCAAAACTGGCGCTCAGCGCCACTGCTCAGCACTGGCCTGGCGCTCAGCGCTCACTGCAGCAGTAAACAGCGCTCTGGTCAACTTTTCAGCATTCTGGTCAACTAATTGACTTTTCTGGTTGACTGGTTGACTTTTCTACATTTTGGTTAACTTTTTTGTACTGCAACTCTTTGATAATTCAACCCTTCTTTCAAATCATTTAATAATCCTACAAAATCAAGGGAAACCAAGCATAAAACCAAGAAAACCAACTTTGACTCTCTTATTCTCTAACTTAAGAAAAATACATGATTTCAAGCTAATTCTAAGCCATAAAGGGTGTGATTTAATATCAAAATTAAGTATTAAAATAACGGTTTTTCAACCGTTATCACAGCCTTCAACTTAGAATTTTGCTTGTCCTAAAACAAAACAAGATGTAACTCAGTTTTCAAACAATCAATACAATGGATTAATACTCTCCAAAACTCTTTCTTCCAAGACAAGTAATCACTCTCAACATCATAAAAATATCAGTCAAGATGTACAAATGCATTACTTCCATTAAACTCAATATGGTTTCACATAATCACAATCTTTCCAACAAATGCTATTATCATAAATGACCAATTAACCAAGCACAGATGCAATCATGTATAACTGGAACTACTCCTCACCAAGAAAAGTGTTTCACTCAAGCACATAGGTGTATATTGAGGTGACTCATTCTCTCTATTATCACAATGTCACACAAATTAACTTTGCCTTTCATTTAACCACAATCAATCATACTCACAAGCAGGTTATCATCACAAGGACTTTTCATGGCTTGTAATTGTTAGGAAACAGGTAGGCTTCGTTTTACACCAAGAGGGGGGGTGAATTGGTGTCAGTTCAAAAACAAAATATTTTCGCAATCTTTATACAAAAGTATAAAGCTTTTTGATCTTTCTTGAAATGCAAGTAATTGAAAATTCAATGCAGCGGAAAAACGCAGTTGACTACTAAACAGATAAAGTCGACTGGAAAATAAAGACTATAGGGATAGAGAAAATCAAACACTGGTTTTTATACTGGTTCGGCCAACAATGCCTACATCCAGTGTTCTTCCAATCCAGGAAGCAAATGCACTATAATGGTTGCGGTTTTTACAACAAGGAATTTATAGAAGCACCATGCAAAAATATAAATCTCCTCTCTAACCCAAAACCAAAATATAGCTGCACACAAAAACAGAACTGCAGCAAGAATCCCCTCTTCTGCAATCTGTACCCACGTCGAACAATCCTCAACGTGTAACCAGCACACTTCACAGGATGCCAAGCCTATCACAGCACACTTCACAGGTTGCCAAGCCTCTCACAGCAGACTTCACAGGTTGCCAATCCTTCAATCAAACGTAGCAGTCTTCACAGGATGCAAGCCTTCAAGATCAATCAAGAAGCACCTTCTTGTGCAAATAATGATCAAGCAGTGAGCGCAAATGACTCCTCCCTTTGAATCTCTCTCAAGAAAGATCACCACCATCTTCTTGGAGCTTCTAAAACAGAGAAATCAATCTGAAACAAGAAAATGAAAATGTTAGATCATAAAAAGTCTCAGAACAATTCGTGTTCTGTCTATTTATTATAGTTTTCTGTTATATCAGATTGCTTCTCAGTCGAATAGCCTACTAATTCAGTCGACTGTATTAAAAAAGTTATAACAGACAGTCAACACAAAGGCTCCTCAGTAAACAAAATCAACACACATTTATTACAGTTGACCAAGTCACACAAGCTCAACTAACCTTTGAAAAATATAGTCGTTGGAGCGTGTAGGCTTAATAGAATTTCAAACAGCTCAGTAACACAGTCGAATGTGTAATCTACACTGTCGACTGACACAGTATAAAACACTTTGAAATTCTTTTCAACTCAAAATCTCACATAGCACGGTTTCAGAAATCCTGTACAAAGATTTTAGCATAGTCGAATGCATTATGAGTGTATTCGATTGGGCTAGAACTTTGTCACAACAAATATAAGTTCATAAAGGTGCTTGTGATCTTTAGTTTTTAGAAATGTGTAGTAATAAAAAAACATTATATCTCACATTTCAAAACAAGCATGTTCCACAAAATAATCACACAATAAATCATAGGAACATACTGTCACACCCCATTAATTTCCCCTCTTTAGTGGGAAACAGGTAGCACGTTTTTGGAGTTCTCCCATGTTAGTGGGAGACAAAGTGGTAGCTGCATGTAATTCCCCACCATCGTGAACCGTGTGGCTGCAATGAGAGGGTGAGTTTCTAGAAAGTGGAAGACAAGTGGCAGGCAGAGAGTGGACCGAGCGGCTTTAGTGGAGGCTATATTTAAAGTTGAAATTTAAAAATGGTGCCACTTTCTGCATGCAAACTCTTCGTCTTCAACCTCCAAAAACACCATTTTCTCCTCCTTCTCTCTAGAACCTCCAAACTTCTCTCTAGATTTCTAACCCCTTCTCTTCTCCGACCACCTTACTCCCTTTTAGCTTAAATCCTCCCGGCGACGAGACCTTCATTTTGCACCGATCAGAATCTTTGTTGAAGCACTTTGAAATTTTTGAAGCCATAGAAGTAGTTTCCTAGAAGCTAGCTGGAAATAGAGGTAAGGGAAGCTTATAAATTTAATTATGGTTATTTTTTATGCATGATTTTATGAGTATATGTTTGTTGAATATATGATCTTGCTGTTGAGAATTTCATGTTTGATCTTTGGTATGAAATTAGTCTATAAGGTTATGTAACTTAGTGAGAATACTGAATCTGTAATCGAAAGGTCATTAGAACCGTTCGGTTTCCCCTAAAAATGATCGGTCTAGATTGTATTCCATTTATAGGAGTCAGTTTAAAACCGATCGGTCTTGTACTATTGCATTGAAACCTAAATACCTTGTTTAGTTAGTCATTCAAAACGAATCCCCTATTTTAGAACGTTCGTCTCATACTGAATGTTCAATAACTCAAGGTACTCGGTCATAGACTAAGTATTCGGTTTTATATTAATTCTTTTCTTTGAATAGCGTTCGGTTTTACACATATGATATTCATAGTTAAGTGCTTGGTCTTGAAGAGTGCTCGGCCTTGAGAAGTGCTCGGTCATATACTAGCCTTCGACTAATAAAGTGTTCGGTCTTAGACTAACACTTAACTTATGAAGCATTTGGTTTCAGGTCCCTATTACTTATTGGAAGCACGTTCGGTCATACACTGAGTGTTTGGTCTTACATATTGATAATGTTTGTTGAAAGTACTCGGTTTAAAATTAATATTACTTATTTTAAAGAGTGCTCGGTCTTATACTGACACTTAACTTCCTCAGTTATTACTTATATTCTTTGGCTTTCAAATAGCGTTCGGTGTTCTTCTTTATCCGATCATTCGGTCATCTGATGGAAACCCCTTGTTATATTCGGTCTCTAATATGTTTTCGACCGTTCGGTCACTTGTTGAATTCCTTTGATACTTGGTCTTCTTATCTTTGTTCGGTCAATTATTGAATTCCTTATGATTTTAAGAGTATTCCAGGGAGGAATATCTCATGAATTGGAAATTTATTTGGTAAAGTATGACTATGGTCAAACTCAGGTTCTGCTCTATCCGGATATTCCGTGAGTACACCTTATCAGGTAGAGAAGGGTAATTCATGCGTGGAAATGGTAGGAGGTCCTTTAGCCTCAGGGTATTTCTATACCGAGGTGGTTCCACTGGACTAACCTCGGGTGGCGGTCTGTTGAGGTTATCCCAGCCAGGTCCACCCGGGTGCAGAGAGCGGCGATGCTACATGGTTCATACCGTCCGGATAGTGTCTAGAGAGATTTGGTTATAATGATGTTACCGTTCGGTTTTTATATGGATATACTTGACTTATGATTTATGGTTAAGATATTGATGTATGTGATTCATGTGTACGTTTTAAAAGTATACTGAAAATGATTAATTAAATTTACATAAGCTTACCCTTATTTTCCTGTCTCGTCCATGTGTCGTTCGGTCTCATCCGTTCGGTTGTTCTCTTCACTGCAATGATCATCCTTTGGGGTGTGAGCAGAGGGCGATCACGAAGATACCTTGGAGGATGCTCTGCAGGCCGAGCTACCTATAGACGCAATGCCGGAGAGTTGTGCAGGACCGTCCGATCCTTAGATTAGATTTTTACTTTTGCCTAGTACAGATAACCGTTCGGATAAGTATTAATACCGTTCGGTCTAGTTCTGTAAATTGTATCAGACTTCTACACTTTATACAGTTTAAATTTTATATGTTATCTCTCGTTCCCTTCTCTTTATTTGCCCTTTCTCCACTGTTCTTTATTATTATTCATGTTAACTCCTTAAATAAATTATAGCTCTTGTTATAGATTTATTGGGATGTTACATTAATGGTATCAGAGTAGTTTTATTCCTTAGAATGCTTGTAGGTATGAGTATGCCTTGCTTTTGCTGTGTACTCACATGATTGGTTAGACTTTCTAATCTCTTATTATAAACTCATGGACCTTTCTTCTTGTTAAAAACAGAAGATGGCTCCAAGACCTCCCACTCAACCTGCCGATCGGGATTCTACGACCAACAACAACATGTTGGAGTAAGTCTTAGCTGCCCTCCAACAACAAAACGCCTCTCTAACACAGCAAAACACGATCGCTCTGCAAAGTTTAGAAGCCACTCGGGTATCAGCCGAGAACACCCAGCGGCAGATGATGGAAATGATGAGAACTGGGACGCAGTCTGGCGGACCGTCCGGTTCCACAGTAAACAACCAGGCCGAGTGGAGCTTGGAGAATTTCCTACAGCACCGTCTGGCCAAGTTTAATGGGATGTGTAGTGCTGATGAGGCCGACCGTTGGCTAAAAGACATGGAGAAGATTTATAACGCCAAGAGGTGTCCGAACGAGAACAGATTGGCCTACACCGAGTACTAGTTGACTGGTGAGGCCAGTCATTGGTGGAGTGCGATGAGAATGATGTTAGAAGACGAACACGTTCCTATCACATGGGAAGTGTTCAAGGACAAGTTTTATGGAGAGTACTTCCCGGATAGTGTTCGGTTCGCCAAGGAAGTGGAGTTCCTCCAGCTGGTGCAAGGGGGAATGACTGTATCAGAGTATACCGATCGGTTCAAGCACCTCGTTCGGTTCTACACTATGGGAATCAACGAAGAGTGGAAGTGTAGGAAATACGAGAATGGGTTGAAGCCTGACCTGAAGGTGATGATTTCCAGCTTGTGCATCAAGTCGTTTCCAGCATTGGTTGAGCGAGCTAAAGTGTTGGAAAGAAATCTGCTGGAAGCTGAACGACAGAAGAAGCAGCAACAATCGATCAGTAGAGGACAAATTCCATCTCGGAGTGGTCAAGTTATGAGAAGGACACCCTACTCTCGGCCTCAGTAATCAGGACTTAGTTCCTCCTCGCATGCATCATTTTCAGCCGATCGTTCAAGACAGAAAGGAACGGTCACTTGTTTTAACTGTGGTGGACCACACTACCGATCGTCCTGTCCTCAATTGGGAGGATACAAGCATTGTACTCGGTGTGAGTGCAACATGGGAGGCCGAGCGGTCATGAGACCTCCAGTTGTAGGAAGATTTACCAAGAGAGGTGGGGGAAGGGCCCAAGCTGTGGGCCGAGTATATGCGTTGACGGGAGTGGAGGCAGCAAGTTCAGGTAACCTTATCGTCAGTACTTGCTTGCTGTTTGGTGTTTCTTGCTGTGTATTGTATGATTCGGGGGCAACACATTCCTTCATTTCGAAGGCATGTGTTGAAAAGTTGGGTTTAGCCGAGAGTGAGATGCAGCTGGATTTGGTGGTGTCAACCCCGACAGTTGGTGAGGTTAGGGCGTCTACTGTTTGCATTAGATGTCCTATTGAGGTGGAAGGGTACAAATTTAAGGTAAACCTCATCTGCTTGCCTCTTAAAGGCTTAGAAGTAATTTTAGGGATGGATTGGTTGACCATCAATCACATTCTTATTGATTGTGGAAAGAAGAAGCTGATTTTTCCAAGAGAAGAAGAGAAGTTAACCTTGTCACTCGGACAAATCCGAGAGGATCTTCTTGAAGGTGCCATGTGTCTCTTAATACTGACGCACATGGACGTGAGTGAAGGAAGCCGCTCGGTAGGAAACCATTCAGTCATTGAAGACTTCTTAGACGTTTTTCCAGATGAAGTGCCCGGTCTTCCTCCCTCAAGAGAGGTTGAATTCTCTATTGATTTAATATCAGGAGCAGGACCGATATCCATAGCTCCTTACCGAATGGCACCAGCTGAATTGGTCGAACTCAAGAAGCAGATTGAAGATCTATTGGAGAAGAAGTTCATTCGGCCAAGTACATCGCCTTGGGGAGCTGCTGTTTTATTGGTCAAGAAGAAGGACGAAAGCTCTCGGCTCTGCATTGACTATAGGCAACTAAACAAACTGACCATCAAGAATAAATACCCATTGCCGAGAATAGACGACTTATTGGATCAACTTTATGGGGCAACGGTCTTCTCCAAGATAGACCTAAGGTCAGGATATCATCAGATTTTGGTCAAGGAAGGAGACGTCTAGAAGACAACCTTTCGGTCTCGGTATGTAGTAATGTCGTTCGGTGTTACTAATGCTCCAGCCATTTTAATGGATTACATGAACCGAATTTTTAGACCCTTCTTGGACAAGTTCGTGGTCGTTTTCATTGATGATATCCTTGTCTACTCCAAGAGTCGAGAAGAACATGAAGAACACTTGAGGATAGTGCTCGGTGTACTGAGAGAGAAGCAACTTTATGCCAAACTATCCAAGTGTGAATTCTGGATGGAGGAAGTACAATTTCTAGGTCATGTGATCTCGGTTGGAGGAATTGCTGTGGACCCTGGCAAAGTCCGAGCGGTCTTACAATGGGATACACCCCGTTCGGTCACGGATGTGAGGAGATTTTTTGGTTTGGTCGGCTACTATAGGCGGTTCATTGAAGGATTCTCTAAGATAGTAGCGTCGTTGACCCAACTGACCAGAAAAGACCAACCGTTCGTCTGGACCGATCGGTGTGAGTTGAGCTTCCAGGAATTGAAGCAGAAGCTAATAAGCGCCCCAATGCTAATGATTCCGGATGTTAGTCGACCGTTCGAAGTTTTTTGTGATGCTTCCTATCAAGGACTAGGTTGTGTGTTGATGCAAGAAGGGAAGGTAATGGCCTATGCCTCTCGGTAACTGAAGGTGCACGAGAAGAATTACCCAACTCATGATCTAGAGTTGGCGACAGTGGTGTTTGCCCTAAAGATTTGGAGGCATTAACTTTATGGTGCTCGGTTTCAGGTGTTCAGCGACCATAAGAGCCTCAAGTATTTATTTGATCAGAAGGAACTGAACATGAGGCAGAGAAGTTGGATGGAGTTCTTGAAAGACTATGAGTTTGAGCTCCAATACCATCCTGGTAAAGCCAATGTTGATGCTGACGCCCTAGGTAGGAAGACCATCCACATCTCAAGTATGATGGTCCAAGAGCTGAACTTGGTTGAGAGCTTTAGGGACTTAAAGTTACAGTGGGAGCTGGAACCGAACGGTATCAAGTGCTGCGGTATGTGGTTTTCAAGTAATTTATTTGATCGTATTAAGAAGGAACAAGCAGTTGATGAGCAATTGCAAAAGATGAGAGGATCGATCGGTTCCCAACAAGAAAAGAATTTCAATACAGGAATGGATGGTCTTCTGAGGTACAGAGGTAGGACGTGCGTCCCCTTTAGTGGAGAATTGAAGAGATTGATTCTTGAGGAAGCACATCAAAGTCATTTTAGCATACATCCCGATATGACTAAAATGTACCAAGACCTCAAACAATCATTTTGGTGGCCTGGAATGAAGAACGATGTCGCTCGGTTTGTATCCTCATGTTTGACCTGCCAAAAAGTTAAGGCGGAACATCAAAAACCGAGCGGTCAGCTACAGCAGTTGGAGATTCCCGAATGGAAGTGGGACAGCATAGCCATGGATTTTGTGACCCACTTGCCCCGAACGGTCAGAAACCATGATGCTATATGGGTCATAGTCGATCGGTTGACAAAGAGTGCTCACTTCCTCGCTATCAACTTGAAGATGTCCATGTCAAATCTGGCACAGCTATACATCAAGGAGGTCGTTCGATTACATGGAGTGCCCTGCAGCATCATCTCAGACCGAGACCACGGGTTCACCTCTCGGTTCTGGCAAGCATTGCAACAGGAGATGGGAAGCAAGTTGCAAATGAGCTCAGCCTATCACCCTCAGACGGACGGCCAATCCAAGAGAACCATCCAAACTCTGGAAGACTTATTAAGGACGAGTGTCCTGGACCACTTAGGAGTTTGGGATGAAGTATTACCATTAGCCGAGTTCACCTACAACAATAGTTTCCAGTCCAGAATTGGTATGACACCTTTTGAAGCTCTCTATGGGAGAAGATGCAGAACGCCCTTATGTTGGTTCCAAGAAGGAGAAGCGATTTACACTGGACCAGAAATCATCCAACAGACGACCAAGAAAGTGAAGCAGATCCAAGAAAGACTCAAAGCAACTCAAAGCCGACAAAAATCTTATGTCGATAAGAAAAGAAGGCCATTAGAGTTCACTGAATGAGAACATGTGTTCCTCAGGCTTAACCGAACGACTGGTGTTGGGAGAGCCTCTCGACCAAAGAAGTTGTCTCCCAGGTTCCTCGGTCCATATCATATTTTAAGGTGTATAGGACCGGTCGCGTACGAGTTAGCGTTGCCACCTTTGTTGTCCAACCTTCATCCAGTCTTCCACGTCTCTCAACTCAGGAAG
Organism: Vigna reflexopilosa; assembly: GCA_027742785.1. Taxonomy (NCBI): domain Eukaryota; kingdom Viridiplantae; phylum Streptophyta; class Magnoliopsida; order Fabales; family Fabaceae; genus Vigna; species Vigna reflexopilosa. The sequence continues at coordinate 13,924,652 of CM050932.1, forward strand.
TATATAGTCGATCGGTCTCACGTGCTGGAAGCTGACAACATTCATATCAAAGGAGACTGTTCGGTCGAGCTACAATCGGTCCGAGTTGATGAAGTGACGACCAAGAGACCGAACGGTAAAGTTACTACTCTCGTCAAGGTCATCTGGGATGACCGAACGGGTGATTCTACCTGGGAACGAAAACAAGTCATGAAGGAGTCTTATCCTCACCTATTCTCGGGTAAGTCCTAATTTTCGAAGACGAAAATTTTTATTTGTTGGGGGGAATGTCACACCTCATTAATTTCCCCTCTTTAGTGGGAAACAGGTGCCACGTTTTTGGAGTTCTCCCATGTTAGTGGGAGACAAAGTGGCAGTTGCATTTAATTCTCCGCCATCGTGAACCGTGTGGCTGCAGGGAGAGGGTGAGTTTCTAGAAAGTGGAAGACAAGTGGCAGGCAGAGAGTGGACCGAGCGGTTTTAGTGGAGGCTGTATTTAAAGTTGAAATTTGAAAATGGTGCCACTTTCTGTATGCAAACTCTTCGTCTTCAACCTCCAGAAACACTATTTTCTCCTCCTTCTCTCTATAACCTCCAAACTTCTCTCTAGATTTCTAACCCCTTCTCTTCTCCGACCACCTTACTCCCTTTTAGATTAAATCCTCCTGGCGACGAGACCTTCCTTTTGCACCGATCAGAATCTCTGTTGAAGCACTTTGAAATTTTTGAAGCCATAGAAGTAGTTCCCTAGAAGCTAGCTGGAAATAGAGGTAAGGGAAGCTTATAAATTTAATTATGGTTATTTTTGTATGCATGATTTTATGAGTATATGTTTGTTGAATATATGATCTTGTTGTTGAGAATTTCATGTTTGATCTTTGGTATGAAATTAGTCTATAAGGTTATGTAACTTAGTGAGAATACTGAATCTGTAATCGAAAGGTCATTAGGACCGTTCGGTTTCCCCTAAAAACGATTGGTCTAGATTGTATTCCATTTGTAGGAGTCAGTTTAAGACCGATCGGTCTTGTACTATTGCATTGAAACCTAAATACCTTGTTTAGTTAGTCATTCAAAACGAATCCCCTATTTTAGAACGTTCGGTCTCATACTGAATGTTCAATAACTCAAGGTACTCGGTCATAGATTAAGTATTCGGTTTTATATTAATTCTTTTCTTTGAATAGCGTTCGATTTTACACATATGATATTCATAGTTAAGTGCTCGGTCTGGAAGAGTGCTCGGCCTTGAGAAGTGGTCGGTCTTGAAGAGTGCTCGGCCTTGAGAAGTGCTCGGTCATATACTAGCCTTCGACTAATAAAGTGTTCGGTCTTAGACTAACACTTAACTTATGAAGCATTCGGTTTCAGGTCCCTATTACTTATTGGAAGCACGTTCGGTCATACACTGAGCGTTCGGTCTTACATATTGATAATGTTTGTTGAAAGTACTCGGTTTAAAATTAATATTACTTATTTTAAAGAGTGCTCGGTCTTATACTGACACATAACTTCCTCACGGAGTTTTCGGTCTTGTACTGGCACCCACTTTCTTGAAGAGAACTTTTGTTATTCTAAAGCATTCGGCTCAAATTATAAAGTGTTCGGTATTTCTTAAAAGGTCAACTAGTTAGTGACCGTTCGTTATTTCTCAGTTATTACTTATATTCTTTGGCTTTCAAATAGCGTTCGGTGTTCTTCTTTATCCGATCATTCGGTCATCTGATGGAAACCCCTTGTTATATTCGGTCTCTAATATGTTTTCGACCGTTCGGTCACTTGTTGAATTCCTTTGATACTTGGTCTTCTTATCTTTGTTCGGTCAATTATTGAATTCCTTATGATTTTAAGAGTATTCCAGGGAGGAATATCTCATGAATTGGAAATTTATTTGGTAAAGTATGACTATGGTCAGACTCAGGTTCTGCTCTATCCGGATATTCCGTGAGTACACCTTATCAGGTAGAGAAGGGTAATTCATGCGTGGAAATGGTAGGAGGTCCTTTAGCCTCAGGGTATTTCTATACCGAGGTGGTTCCACTGGACTAACCTCGGGTGGCGGTCTGTTGAGGTTATCCCAGCCAGGTCCACCCGGGTGCAGAGAGCGGCGATGCTACATGGTTCATACCGTCCGGATAGTGTCTAGAGAGATTTGGTTATAATGATGTTACCGTTCGGTTTTTATATGGATATACTTGACTTATGATTTATGGTTAAGATATTGATGTATGTGATTCATGTGTACGTTTTAAAAGTATACTGAAAATGATTAATTAAATTTACATAAAGCTTACGCTTATTTTCCTGTCTCGTCCATGTGTCGTTCGGTTGTTCTCTTCACTGCAATGATCATCCTTTGGGGTGTGAGCAGAGGGCGATCACGAAGATACCCTGGAGGATGCTCTGCAGGCCGAGCTACCTATAGACGCAATGTCGGAGAGCTGTGCAAGATCGTCCGGTCCTTAGATTAGATTTTTACTTTCGCGTAGTATAGATAACCGTTCGGATATGTATTAATACCGTTCGGTCTAGTTCTGTAAATTGTATCAGACTTCTATACTTTGTACAGTTTAAATTTTATATGTTATCTCTCGTTCCCTTCTCTTTATTTGCCCTTTCTCCACTGTTCTTTATTATTATTCATGTTAACTCCTTAAATAAATTATAGCTCTTGTTATAGATTTATTGGGATGTTACACATACATTGCTATTCAACAAAACATGTTCAGCAGATATATCAAATAGTTCAGAACAAGAACATGTAATACTGGAACTTATGTATTGTTATTAAGCAATGTGTTGTCATCATCAAAAACTAGTTTGACGTAGAGTTTGTGTTGTCAACAATCTCAACAGTAATGTGGTTGGGTTAAAAAGAACATTGGTTTTTCTGGATCACAAAATCCTTGAGTTAAGAGAGTTATTCACATTTATAATTTCGACACAAACTCTCTTTAAACAACCAATCTCACTCATTCCCAACTTTCCCTTTTCTTTGCATAAAGAGTTTCTTCTTTTTTTATCTTTTTTTATCTTTTCTATCTTTTTCATCTTTTCATGTTTTGCTGAGCACATTGTTAGCTCAATGCTTATCTTTTTCTTTTTCAACTTTCCCAACAGCCCCAAACTTTAACCTTTATCAATACCACACAATAATTCTCAACTTAACTTAAGGTAAAGATTTGCAAAAGGGTTTTCTCTTACTGTTTAAGGCTTAGGCTCAAAAAGGGTAGAACACATTGTGCTCTTTTTAATTGGGACGAAAATTTTTGCGTTGGCTAAGAAAGGGCTAAAAAAAGATGGCCTTGATCATATGACACATGCAAGCAAGTGATTTAATCATAGAAACTTGGGCAAAGTCATTCATGCTTTCAAAGTAATAGCAAATCATTCAACCAAAAAGTTTGGAGTTCAAAACCTCACAAATGCTAATTTGAAGTTCCACTACATAGATACACATCTTGCCCAGTATCACAAACACAATCATGTTATCATGCATCTGTTCATACATATTGTGAACAACCACCTATATATAGCATCTCATATGTCATCTCAACATCAATCAATATAAAAGCCTCATCAAGCATACTCATTACAAATCATCATCAACCCATTGTATCAGATATAAGTTTTAAACCAAGTACATCAACACCTATTCTAACAACAGAAGCAAATATAACATAATTTAAAAAGATAAGTTTAGAAAACTGGGTTGCCTCCCAGGTAGCGCTTGTTTAACGTCACGAGCCTGACCCAAAATCTTTCTAACACCCATCAGTAGGTGCAAACCTTACCATCACCCATCAGTAGGTGTACCTTCCTGGTATCCTTCAGTAGATACTCAATCTTCTAGCATCCCTCAGTAGATGCAATCACCACTGCCATCAGAAGCAGAATATAATTCTAGCAAGTGCTTCTTTAACGTCATTAGCTTGACCCGGTAAAGCCCAAACACCCATCAGTAGGTGTTGAAATTTTTTTATGTTGATGTTCTTCCTTCCTTCATGACACCAACAACATCTCAGAAATTTCCTTGTCACCAACTTTAAAAGCTTTGTCTGCTTTAATAGTCTTGACAATCCATAACCTATTCTTAAATTTCACTTGGTGTGTCAGGTTTGGGTTTGTCACTTTTCACATCAGGGTGTTGGTGAACCAATTCTCCTTTCTTACTGCCTCCTGATGATCTTGTGCTCCTAATACAAATTTTTATCCTCACACACTAAAGAACATTGCACTAGAGCACAAAATTAGCCCAAAAAAAAATAAAAACAGTAAAAATATTATTTTATTTTAATTTTCATTTTTATTTATTTATTTATTTAAATAAAAACAGAAAAATAAAAATAGAAAAAGATATATTATTTTTTTATTTTTTATTTTTAAATAAAAACAGCAAAACAAAAAAATAAAAACAGAAAAAGGTATATTATTTTTTTTCTTTTTTTAAAAAAAATAATTTTTTTTAAATAAAGATAGAAAAATAAAAACAGAAAAAAAAAACGGAAAGATAAAAACACCCAACAGTAGGTGTTGATTCTCTTTGCTTGATATTCTTTTCTTTCTCTTCTTCCTGCTGAATTTCTTCAGAAAATTGAGAACACCAAGCACATGTTTCCATTAATCAATCATAGGAACTTTAATCTCCAATTTCTTGAAGATCTCCATAAAGCACTTAAACTTCTTTTCCTTCCTATGATTTTTCTTTTGATGAGGAAGGGGTTTTTCATATGATTTTTCCTTTTTCCTCTCTTCCTCTTTTTCTCACTTTTCTCCTTCCTCAACTTTCTTTTTTTCTTTTTTCTTATTTTCTTCTTTATTATTTTCGCATATTTTCTCTTTTTTTCTTTTTTCTCAACCACTTCTTTTTCTCTCTCCTCATCTTTCTCTCCCTCACTCAACTTTTCTGTTTCTTCTTCCTCTACATCTCTCTCTATCTTTTCCTCCTCAACAAGCTTATCACTTTCAGAGATAGTGGCTTGACATTCCTCTGTAAGGTTAATTCCTCTGTAAGGTTAACTTCAATGTTAGCCCCAAATTGATTTTTTTCTGTGACCTCCACCCTCTTAGATAGCTGACCAATTTGTGTCTCCAAATTCCTGAAGGTACCGTCATAGCTCTTGGAATCGTACTCCTTCAAAAAAATTTTGAACTTTTCATTAAGGCTGTTAACTTCTTCCGTCAAATTAGCTACCTGATGACATAGTTGTTGATCTTCCTCCCACGTTTCTGTTGGTAAAGAGAGTTGTGGCTGCCTGACATTGTTGCATCTCTTCCATGCTTCTAGAAGAAGAAAATACGTCACTCTTTGTATCCTCCTTTACACCTTTGACATGGTATATTTCCCTATTCATGATCCTTTGAAGAAGTTCGTCAGAATTTTTATTTTTCTTACATTGAGTAATTTGTTGCTCAGCAGCTTGCCCAAATTGGCTTTGATCCATGTATGAGTGAAGTTCCCACTAGTGGTTGAAATCATTTTGATAGAATTGAGTGCCCATATAGTAAAATTCTTGTCCATACTGCATTCTGCAAACGTTAGGCACAAAACCTTAGAAAACATTTATTAGAACAAAAATAAAAGTAAACATAAAATCAAGTCAAATTTAATCAAATCCACACTACTAGAAAAGTTAAACCACGAGTCCCCGGCAACGGTGCCAAAAACTTGTTAAACCTCTGGCAAGTGTACCAGATCGTTATCAAGTAATATAATCGGTAAGTCTGAGTATCGTTCTCCCAAAGGACTCTTAAGCCTTATCTTTCATGTAGATTGATTGCATAAGACTTGAAAAAGAAGTAACTTTGTAGTTGTATGCAAAACGAAAATAAATATGCAAATGCGAGTTGAATCAATTGACAAGTGAAAGATATGAATTAATGGAGTTGTTGGGGTTTACAGTTTCATCCTTATCCACTCTCTTATATCTACTTTTCTTATTAAATTCGCTTTATTATCGATTGCCAAACTTTCTAGTCTACTCTAAACTCGATCTCTCGGCGAAAAGAGCTTATCACTAATTACTAGTTTACAATCTCTGGTCTCCCTAAGTAATTAACAATGCATTGAACTACAGAAGCAAAAACAATTGATCGTCCTACTCCTATCTCTAGGAAGTATTTCTTAATCAAGGGAATTCCTATCAGTTCGAGACTTCATCGTACGTCTCCGTATCGATAAAATCAAATATCTTCACACTGAATGAGTTAAACGATATGAGCATTAATCTTAGACAAGAAACCCAAACAATTGATAATACAAGCATATGAATAAAATAAGAATTTTAATATAAGAGAGTTTCAAAAGGATTACATTGTTCCCCAACGACAAAGGGTTTAGTTCACCATAGGAATGGTGAAACTAGATAGAATTAATGGAAAAGATGAAAGAGTAAACCCTAGATTTGATAAATTAGAGCCTAAGCATCCAAGAAACCACCTATAAGGAGTGTAGAAGTGCTCTGGACGTCTCTGTTTGCCAAAAGATTACTCTGAGGGTCGCATTGGGGCTATTTATAACACAGAAAAGTAACAGAATTTCGGCCCAGGGCCATCATTTAGGCGCTCAGTGCTCATTTGACCACTCAGCGGTGGCCCCCAAAATCGCAGGACGCTCAACGGTGACGCCTAGGCGAAAAACAATGAAAAACTAGCAAAACTGGCGCTCAGCGCTGGCCTGGCGCTCAACGCTCACTACAGCAGAAAACAACGCTCTGGTCAACTTTTCAGCATTCTGGTCAACTGGTTGACTTTTCTGGTTGACTGGTTGACTTTTATGCATTCTGGTTGACTTTTCTGCACTGCAACTCTTTGATAATTCAACCCTTCTTTCAAATCATTCAATAATCCTACAAAATCAAGGGAAACCAAGCGTAAAACCAAGAAAACCAACTTTGACTCTCTTATTCTCTAACTTAAGAAAACACATGATTTCAAGCTAATTCTAAGCCATAAAGGGTGTGATTTAATATCAAAATTAAGTATGAAAATAACGGTTTTTCAACCGTTATCATCAGGCTCGTGACGTTAAACAAGCACTTGCTGGGAGGGTAATGTACCTTGTCTGAAACTTTTCTGTATGATGGTTTGACTACTTGTTTGCATGAGATTATTGCTTGATGATGCTTGTTTTGAATGATGATTGAGATTGCCATATGCTGATATACAGGTGGAGTGTTCACTAGCTATGTGAACAAATGCATTATGATTTTGTGATTGTGATTATGAGGCTAAGCAGGGTATTTGATTGAATGATTGGAACAAGCTTATGTGAGGTTTTTGAGCTCTAGAGTTCTTATTGATATATTTGCTATCTATGTGAAAGCATGAATGATTTTGCCTGAGTTTCTGTAATTGATTGAATTGCATGTATGTGTCATATGATAAAGGTCGTTGTTGATAAGCCCTTTTTCTAGCCAAAGCAAATTTTTGTCCCACATGAAGAAGGAACATTAAATGTTCCACCCTTTTTGAACCTAATCCTTAAACAGGATAAAAAACCGTTGCTTTGAAAATCTTTGCCTTGAGTTAGGTTGAGAAATATTTGGGGGTGTTGTTAAATATTCAAGTTTGAGGTTGATGGGAGAATTGAAAAGAAAAAGTTTACATTGAGCTAATGTGTTGAATTAGAATGCATGAAAAAAAAGATGAAAAAGATAAACAAGAAAAGCATGAGAAAGATGGCATAACACTCTCTACACACCTTGGAGGCGGATTTTGGATGCGAAAGCTCCAATATATCAAGTCTAGGGTTATTTCTTTCATATTTTCCTTTCAATTCATCTAGTTTCACCATGAAAATGGTGAACTAAACCCTTTGTTGTTGGGGAACGATGTAATCCTTTTGAAACTCTCTTATATCGAAGTTCTTATTTTATTCATATACTTTAGTTATCAATAGTTTGAGTTTTCTTCTCTATACTTTAATGCTTGCATTGTTTAACTCATTCAATGTCATGATCATTGATTTTGTCGATATGGACACATACAGGGAAATCTAGACAAGGGGGAAATTCTCTTGATTATGAAATATTACCTAGACATAGGAATAGGACGATCAATTGCTTTAAGCTTCTGTACACTCAAATGCATGACTAATTACTAGGGAGACTAGACATAGTAAACTAGTAATTGGGATTAGGTTCTCTTCGCTGAGACATCGGGTTTAGAGTAATTTAGAAAGTTGCATGATGTTAAACCCCTAGCAAGTGTACCAGATCGTATCAAGTAATATAATTGGTAAACCCAATATCGTTCTTCCCAAAGGACTCTTAAGGCCCAATCTTTCGTATAAACTAATCGCTTAAGACTTGAGAAAAGAAATTAATTTGAATGGTTAAATGCAAAACAAAAGTAAACATGCAAATGCAGTGATTCAATTGGCTTAAAGAAAATATGGATGAATGGAGTTGTTGGGGTTTACAATTTCATCTTATCCACCCTCATATATCTACTCTCCTTATTTACTTTTCTTATTTATCATATTGCCATGCAAACTTTCTTGGTCTACCCTTAACCCAATCCCTTGGTGAAAAAAGCCTATTACTAATTACCGGCTTGTTATCCCTAGCCTCCCCTAGTAATTAATAATGCATTATAAACAGAAGCAAAATACAATTGACCGTCCTACCCCTATCCCTAGGCGGTATTAGCATAATCAAGGAATTCCCCCTAGTTCATGACATTATTGTACGTCCCCGTATCAATAAAGACAAACAACATTTACCGAATGAGTTAAACGATAAAAGCATTAAATATAGGTAAGGAACCCAACAATTGATAAATCAAGCATATGCAAGAATATAAAGTAAATAAGAATTTGGATATATGAGAGTTTCAAAAGATTACATTGTTCCCCAACAACTAAGGGTTTAGTTCACCATAATTATGGTGAAACTAGATGACAATAATGAAAGAATGGAAAAATAAACCCTAGATTTGATAAAGTGGCTTGTCAATCTAACAAACACGTGAGTTAGCCCATTAGACACTTTACTTACTCTAGGTCTCGCCCTAGCCGCCATTCTCAGTATTCACTCATTCTAGCCACTCCAAAGCATTCTCCAAAGGTTTTCTCTCCACTTTCCCATTCATCCTCCTACATTAAACCCTTTCTCCACCCATTTTTCATTCTTTTTCCATCCAAGTTTGGGGTTTGTTGTGAGCACTGGTGTTAGGGTTTGATCTCCCTAATTTCATTTGGTATTCTTCACACATTGAGCATCTTCAACCAAGTAAGTACATGCATTTTATATTCTAGGGCATTTGAAAGCATGATTTTGAATGAATGTGGTTGGCTAAGCATGATTCTTGAGGAACTTTGATGGTTATGCATTATTGGTTGAAATAATCACTGTTTTGACCGATTAAATTGCTTGATTAAGGACTAGAACTGTGAAAAATGCATGTGAGTAGCGTTTAAGGTCGGCTAAGGCCATTTTTGTGAAAATTGATTGGCGTTGAGGGCCCTCTGAGGGGCGCTCAGCACGATTTCTGCATAATGATTTTTTTCTGGTTTTTACCCATTTGTGTGTTTTCTGGTTGGATGGTTTCCTCACAGGTGACGCTGAGGGCCCCTGTTTTGCCCTCAGTGGTGATAAAAAGAGTAGGTTTGGATTGTTTTTTATGTTCATATACTAATGCTTGATAATGCTTCTTTTGATTTTGTGAATTGTTTTGATGCAAGGATGGCCTTCTCATCAGGGAAAAGAACTAAGACCACGGGAAACAAGAGGAAGGAGCCGGAACGTGTGTACTCTAACAAGTTCCTTTCTTATAGGCATGAACAACACTTCCAAACAGTCCAAAATCGAAGACATTTGATGGAGCGAAAAGTGGGGTTGATACCAACCTTGGCCCCACAATTTGGAACAAAATTGGAATGTAGAGAATGAGAGAATGTAGTTGTTTACCCTACACCAGCAAACATAACAATTGTCAAGCAATTCTACACTAATGCAAGGGCATTTGGCAGCACTCAGAGAGAGGACTACACTAGTTATGTGAGAGGGAAGACTACAGTTTAATCCTAACACTATTAACAGGTTTCTACACACTGAGTGGACTGGTGAACAGTGTCAGTTTGCGTTGACTTTGAAGGAAGGAGCGGATTTTGATGAGATAGAAAGAACATTGTGTGTTCCTGGAGGACGCTTTCAGAGGAACAGGAATGATGCACCCATTCATATTAGGAGATCTTATTTGACTCCTCTGGCAAAGTACTGGATGGCTTTTACTCATGCAAACATTCAGCCATGTTCTCATGTGTCAGATATCACCATCAGTAGGGCCATCTTCCTTTATCGTGTGCTCAGAAGGTTAAATATTAAAATTGGGTAGGTTATAGCAAATGAGATTAAGACTTGTGTCAGTGCTGTGAACAACAAAGCGCCTCTGGGCACCCATCTTTAATCACACATCTTTGTGAGATAGCTGGAGTGAGCATCTCCACACTGTCGATGGAGCGACCAAGGAAGGGGATCGATGCTTCCTACTACAACTAGTATTGCGTGCTGGATGAGGTGGCCCAACTAGTGCCACCACCACAGCCTCCTAGAGTTCATAGGAGGGGACCACCACCAGCACAGGAGCAGCCTCAGAATGTTGAGCCTTTTTAGATGAGGGACATGTATATGTCCTTGATGGAGTGTAGGATGTAGGCATTGCATAGAGGACAGGTGGCCACTGTAGAGATTATTATAGGGCTGTATGATACACCTCCTAGACGACAGTGGATGATGGATGAGTTTAACACTTTGGTGGGATGGTTGGAGGATCAGGCACAAGCTAGTGGAGTTGGAGCAGCTGAAGCTTCAGCCATGGAGGATGATGATGAAGATGATGATGATGAAGATAGTGATGAAGAAGAAGAAGAGGAAGAGGAAGATGACGAAGAGGATGATAACATTTATTGATGAATGCTATGTGCAGTAGAACATGATTTTTCTTATCTTTGTCTTGTTGAACTTTATTTGCTTCTGTTTTTAGAATAAGTGTTGATGTACTTGGTTTAAGACTTATATCTGATGCGATGGTTTGATAAGGATTTGTGTGTGATGATTATTGCTTGATGATGCTCTGATATTGATAGATATTGAAATCATGCACAAGATGCTGATATACAGGTGGTTGTTCACAATATGTGTGAATAGATGCATGATGTTATGATTGTGATTATGATGCTGAGCAGGATGTGTACCTGAAATATCTAGAACTATGAATTAGCCTATGTGAGGAATTGAACTCCAGATTTTTTTTGTTGTGAATGATTGTTATTTCTTTGGAAGCATGAATGATTTTGCCCAGGTTTCTATGATTGAATGACTTGTTTGCTTGTGTCATATGATCAAGGCCATTTTTTATTATCCCTTTCTTAGCCAATGCATGATTTTAGCCCAAATAAAAGAGAACAATGTGTTCTACCCTTTTTGAACCTTAAGCCGTAAACAGAATATGAAAACCCTTTGTAAAAATCTCTACCTTGAGTTAAGTTGAGAATCATTGTGTGGTAGTGATAAAGGTTCAAATTTAGGGTTGTTGGGAAAGTTGGAAAAGAGAGTAATAATTGTTAAGGGTCCGACAAGTGTACCAAATCGTATCAAGTAATAATAAATGGTAAGTCCGAGTATCGTTTCCCTAGAGACTCTTAGGCCTAATCAAGCTATGACAAGCCAAATCTAGAAGCAAATCAAGCCATAAGTTCATGGATGAAGATTGCAGAATTTGGTGGTGGTGAAAGGTGTTGATAGCTCATGGTTTTGATGAGTTGTATAGTGATGGAAGGTGTGTTTGGTGGTTCTCTAAGAGAGGTTGGGCCAACTCTTGGAGGAAGGTGGCTAGAGGAGGCCACTTGGGTTGCTCTAGCCTAGGGTGACCTTAAAAGAGTAGTATGGCACAAAAATGGCAGCATAACTTTACTTTAAATCAAAGGTGATTACATGATGGAGAACACCTCTATTTATAGGCTAAGGTGTCTCAAAATGGGCTAAAACTTTGACCTAAAAGAGCCACCTTGGTTGTCTTGGAGAGCAAGGAGAAATCCTCTCCAATAGTAGGGAGACAAGTGGCAAAAATCCTCTCAAATGAGAGAGTGACAAATGGCCACTACCTATGGAAAAACTCTCCATTCCTAGAGTGACACATGGCCACTAACTAGGAGGAAAACTCTCCAATGGGAAGCTTTCACATGTCTAGGACAAAATTCTTCTCCCTTGTTCTCCAAGCTTAGCCAAAATGTTGACCCCTTGGTCAACACACCCATTTTGGACATCCAAGCATAGTCAACTTTGGGCATTGACCCTTTGTTGACTTGTTTGGTCAAAATCCTATTCTACTTGGCCCAAAATACAAGGCCCAATTGAAATCCTATACTACTAGGCCCACAATACAAAGCCCAAATAAAATCTAGACTACTTGGCCCATAATACAAAGCCCAAATAAAATCTAGACTACTTGGCCCAAAATTATTCTAACTCTACTAAATCTTCATGATGGCTTTAGATGGCCTAAGAGAAAGAGTATAGGTTCATCTTCAATAGATGCCTCCAACACTACATTAATGTCCTAGGTTATGGCAAGGGGTATGCCATCAACGTTCATGTGATATCTTGATCTTTTAAGACTTGAGAAGACGAAAATTAGGGTTTTATATGCAAAAACGAAAATTAAACATGCACATGCAAAGGTTTGATCAATTAACCAAAAAGATAACGCAGTTGGATAATATGGATGAGTTGTGTTGTTGGGGTTTATGATTTCATCCTAATTCACTCTCATATATTTACGAATTCTGCTTCATTCTACTTCTTTATCAATGTTAATTTCACTTTCTAATTTATCCCAATCCCAATGTCTTGGTAAAAAGAGCCTACTCCTAATTACTAGTTTACTATGTCTAGTCTCCCTAGCAATTGATCATGCATTACATAATTCGCACAAAAGCTTAAAGGCAATTGGTCCTCCTATCCCTATGTCTAGGTAATATTGCTCCCAAGAGAATTCCCTCATGTCTAGACCTACCCACATGTGTCCATATAGATAGAATCAAAGATTATGATATTGAATAATGTCTTAAACAAAGCATGCAAATATAATGGAGTAAAAACTCTAATAATTGATAAAAGAAAGCATATGAATATGAGCAAGAATTTAATACATGAGAATTTCAATAGGATTACATCGTTTCCCCAACAACAATGGAGGTTTAGTTCACCATAGACATGGTGAAACTAAGTGAAAATAATGGAAAGAATGAAAAGATAACCCTAGATTTGATAAGTTGGAGCTTCCGCATCCAAAATCCGCCTCCAAGTTGTGAAGAAGTGTGTTTCTATGTCCCTTCTGCCAAAATATGTCTTTTCTAGTTTGTGCATAACTATTTATAACATAGTTAAAATCACATAAATTTTGCCCAGGCCCAATAGTCCACTGCCCAGCGGTGGCTTATCGCCCGACTGTAGGTTCAACACTTAAAATCAGCCCTTAGCGTTGACGCTTGAGCGTTGGGCAGAGAGTTCTCTGAAGAGTCCACCGCCCAGCGGTGGCTTTACCGCCCGACGGTGAGGTTGACACTCAAAATCACCCCTCAGCGCTGGCACTTGAGCGTTTGATAGAGAATCCTTCTACGTGGCTGGCGCTCAACGCTAGGATAGTGCTGAGTAGTGGCTGCGACTCTTTTTTTCTTCACTTTTCCACCTTCTCTTGAGTCCAACTCTTCTCTTCCTTAACTTCCTCCATTCAGTTCCTGATAAATCCTTCCAAATCATGGGAAAACCAAGCATAAAACCAAGAAAACCAACTTTGACTCTCTTATTCTCTAACTTAAGCAAATTGCATGATTTCAAGCTAATTCTAAGTCATAAAGGGTGTGTTTAATGTCAAATTTAAGGATGAAAATAACGGTTTTTGAACCGTTATCAATAATAAGCATTAAGCTAAGTGTTGAGAAAGTATAAAAAAAGAGAGAAAAGAAAATATAATGAAAAGGAAAGAAAGGTTCATTGCAAAAAAGGGAAAGTTGGGAATGAGTGAGATTGGTCTGTTTAAAGAGAGATTGTACTTGAATGTGAAATTTATGAATGACTCTCTTAACTCAAGGATTTTGTGATCCAGAAAAACCAATTTTCTTCTTAGCTCAGCCACGTATAAGCCATGGAAAGTCCTTGTGATGACATGTGTGTGTGAGTATGTTTGATTATGGTTAAATGAAAGGCAATTTTGTTTTATGTGACATTGGGATAGTAAAGTGAAGGAGTGACCTCTATATACACCTGTGTGATTGAGTAAAACACTTTGTCTGGTAAGGAGTAATTCCATGAATACATGATTACTTACATCTATGCTTACTTAATTGATCATTCATGAGAATAACATCTGTTGGATATTATGTGATTATGTGAACATCATGATGAGTTATTTGAATTAAGGAATGTGTACATCAGACACCGCCTGACTGTCCTTTTAGGGGCGTTGAGCGCCATTCTTCTCGCATTCACGCTTGGGCACCCTAAGTGGGGCGTTGAACGCCGCGACATGGGCTTGGACCTGTTTTTTGTTATTTTTACGAACTATTTAATGATTTGAACGACCTAGAAAGCTATCTTTTGACAAAAAGAGGCACAAAAACACTCCTTCTCACCCCTTGGAGGCGGATTTGGATACGGAAGCTCCGATCTTCAACTTTTAGGGTTTTATCTTTCATTTTTTCCATATTTCATCTAGTTTCACCATGTCTATGGTGAACTAAACTTCCATTGTTGTTGGAGAAACGATGTAATCCTTTGAAACTCTCATGTATTGAATTGATTTATATTATAAATGCTTTACTTCATTAATTGTTAAGGTTTTTCCTCTACACTCTATGCTTGCTTTGTTTAACTCATTCAATAGCATGATTATTGATTTTGTCGCTATAGACACATACGGGGAAATCTAGAACTGGGGAAACTCTCCCAAAGGTAGTATTACCTAGACATAGGGATATGAGGGTTGGTTGCAAATACACTCCTGTGCTTCAGAATTAATTATTAGGGATGCTAAGAATTGTATGAACTCGTAATTAAGGATAGGCTTTCTTCACGGAGACATCGAGTTTTAAGTATTTTAGAGAGTGGCATTAACATTAATGAAGAAGACAAATTCATAAATACATGAGAATGGATAGGATAAGTCGGAAACCCCAACAACATATTCATTCCGTATTTTATACATCAATCACTTGTGCATTCTTTTAGTCAATTGATCAAACACTTGCATTCATGTTTATTTTCTGCATTATAAACCTAATGTTTTTGTTCTCAAGTCTTAAATAATCAAAAAATCACATGACTGTTTAGGTCGTGAGTCTCTTGGGAAAATGATACTTAGTCTTACCATTTATATTACTTGATACGATTCGGTACACTTGCCGGAGTCATAACAAGCAACACACTATTTCACTCTCTAGAGGCAGATTTGGATGCGGGAGCTTCCATCTTCAACTTTTAGGGTTTTTCTATCTCATTCTTCTCCATTGTACATCTAGTTTCACCATGACGATGGTGAACTAACGTCTATTTGTTGTTGAGGGATGATGTAACCTTGTGAACTCTCATGTATTTGAATTGATTCTTAATAATATTTGCTTCTTTCATTAACGATTAGGGTAATTCTTCTATGATCAATGCATGCTTTGTTTAACTCATTCATAACGTGATGTATGAATTGCATGAGTGCAGGGAGGTTCCTTACAATTCAGGTTCTTGTAGAATTATTCCCAATAGCAGTATTTCTCAGGGATGGGGGTATGAGTCTTGGTTGTCTTAAGCTCCTGATCATCAAAATTAATTACTAGGGATGCTAGGAATCGTATGAACTAGTAATTAAGGATATGTTTTCTTCACTGATGGATCAAGTTTTAAGTAATTTAGAGAATGATGTTGACATTAATGAAGAAGAAGAATTCTTATATACATGAGAGTAAACTTGGTGAAATCTAACCCCAACAGCATATTCATCTCATATTACAAGCAACATTCGTTCATCTGTGTGCTACTCTTCAATTGATCAAACTGCATTCATATTTAATTTTCTGTATTTGCATTTAAAATCAATAATCTCGTTCTTTTTAAGTTTTAATTAATCAGGTTATCACACGACTATCTAGTGCCGAGAGTCTCTTAGGACACGATACTTGGTCTTACCATTTTATATTACTTGTACGATCTGGTACACTTGCTGGTGACCCAACAACTGGATGTAGGCATTGAGGCCGAACCAGTATAAAAACCGAGTTTGAGTTTCTTCTCCCTATCTCTTTACTTAATCAATTATACTCTACAATTGCTTTTACACGTTTACTGTTACATTCTACGCATATTACTTACGACACAAGAAAGGTTTAAAGAACCATACCATTTGCTAAAAAGATTTGAAAAGTGCGTATTTTTAAAATACATCAATTCACCCCCCCTCCCTCTTAGTGTTGAGAAACAAAGCTCATCAATTTTAACACAATTGAAAGCAGAATATGATAGCAAACCTAAAAACCCACTGGGGGGGGGGGGGAGAACGCACCAAGAGCTCCAAAACCTAAAAAGAAGAAAACGTAAAAATGAGGGAGAGCCTTCCCAATTATGTTTTTGGGGTTTATAAACCCCAAATTACAATTTTGCCCTTAGGCTTCTCCTAAAATTGACCAAAAATAGGCCTAAAAGTCTGTCCAAAACTAACATAATGAAAATTACAAAACGAAATTAAATACAATTATTGATGTTGCCATACTCTTATTGTCCCAAAATATGTTTTTAAAATTTTCCTGTAAATAATAATTGGAATAATTAAGCCCAAATAATTCAAATTAATTAAGATAATAATTACTCTTAAAATTAAGCCCAAATAGTGAAAATGAAACAATAATGGAGAATTAAATACAATTCACTAATACAATTCGGTGCGAAAAGCTAAGTGAATAGTACAAAATAATGATTAATCATACTTCATCACAAGATGAGGTGTTTGTTTTCTTTGACTTGTCTCTTTTTAGACAAATAACATTTAGCTTGCTTAGGCTTTTATGTGTTTTAATACTCAAGTCTTTTAATGTTTTAGTCGAAGACATTGTGTCGATATGTTTTTGTTTTTGAGAGAAGCCAAATACCTAATCCAAGTATTATAAGTATTTGAGCGTTTAACTTAGTTCTCTCTTGGACGCTTTCAGACAATACATCATCTAGTCATACATCTGGGTGTTTTAGCATAAATGTTTTTCTATTTTCTAGGACCTAAATCTTTTCCTATGATTTCTATGTTTCGGTTCAGGCTCTAGTTTTTGTTTGTTTAGGGTTTTGACTCTATGTTTTGCGTTTTTACCATAAGTTGCTTTTTGGTTATTAACTCGTTTTAATGTTATTTAATTAAACTTCAAAATCTGAGATCGGAGGTCACAACAAAGTCTTAAATTCGTAATAAATGTGATCACCTATCCTTTTATCTTTGATTTCTATTTATAGATTTCGAAATAGGCTTTGAAATTAGTAAAACTCTAATCCTAATCTAATCACGATCCATTACCAACTAAGGACGTCTACCAGTAATCTTGATTAAAAACTATGTTTATCGTCGTAAGTTGTCTGCTCGGTTTACCTTCTTCTGTGACCGAAATGGTGTGTGTGTGTTAATTATCTAAATCATACAACGCTTAATGGCTGACACAAAACTATTCGACTGATAGTCCCTCTTATGGTCCCATCCAATTGGTTTTGCTATGCGGCGCATATGGCCATACATTACAATTGTCAATTATGTTATGTTTAAATGTTAAACTTATAATACATGATAAGGATTAATGAGTAAAAAAGTAATTAAAACTTTTAGATATTTGCTAGAAAATTATTAATGTCTCTTCACGGACTGATTACTTCGAAGAAAATCGTAAATTGCAAGGGAAAACGATGTAATTTATCTCCATTATTTTTTCCTCCGATTATTTTCAGATTTTTCCAAAATTTATGAAAACTGGAAAAGAAAATAATGAAGAAGGAAAACAAAGGTCCCGCCTATTCTGAAACAAACTCCAGAACGGCGTCGTTGGGTTCTGATACTCGGTGCAATTCATTTTCCCTCAAGCAAAACTTGCCTCACCGTTGATGGAGGGCGGTGACGCAGCGAACATGCTGCGCATTCTGGTGGCCACCGATTGCCACCTCGGGTACATGGAGAAGGACGAGGTGCGCCGCCACGACTCCTTCTACGCCTTCGAGGAGATTTGCGCCATTGCCGAGCGCCAGGGCGTGGACTTCGTTCTCCTTGGCGGCGACCTCTTCCACGAGAACAAGCCGTCGCGGTCAACGCTAGTCAAGGCCATCGAGATTCTCCGCCGCTACTGCCTCAACGACCGCCCCGTCCCGTTCCAAGTCGTCAGCGACCAGACGCTCAATTTCCAGAACGCGTGAGTCTCTCTGTCTCCCTCTCTCTCTCTCTCCCGTCGCTAACTCGTGTGTGTGGTTCGTAAATGTATGTGAAGGTTATTAAGGATAGAGTGAGTGATTGTTATTTGTTCCGCAGGTTTGGTCACGTGAACTATGAGGATCCTCACTTCAATGTTGGCTTGCCGGTTTTTACCATTCATGGAAATCATGATGATCCTGCTGGTGTGGTATGGTTTTGGACATGTATTCTTTGTTCATTGCTGCATTTAGAATGTACTCGATTAAGAAGGAGACCATAAGGAGATTTTATATTTCGGGAATTACTCCGTGTTTACCGGAAATGGTTGATTGTTTTGAAAGTTTGCATGTTCGAATGTTCGAAAGGTTTATGCTGTAAGTTGGTATTTGAAAATTGAAACGATTTTTGGTTTTGCTTGGAACATTTGTTTTGTTACTTAAGTCGTTATTTAGAGTTTTGGCTGGATAAAATGAACGTCAAGTGGCTAGGATTAGGAAGGGGGTGAGCGTTATAGACTGAGGACTTGGATAAATCATGACTGTTGGTTTTCATGTCTTTACTATTCAATAATCTTGACTTGGTTTATTTTTTTTTTAGGGTTTGGATGGGAGGTAGAATCGCAAAAGAGGTTAATGATTATCCATGTGGGCTTGGGGGAAATACTAGTATACTTTTACCTTGTTATAGCTCCATACAAGTCATAAGTATCTGGACTAGTGTTTGTTTATTTCACCATTATTTGTTTTGCTTCAAGAGGGCATTAGATGAAGATGTATAGCTAGTTATAATTTCTGTCTTTCCTTTCCTTTTTTCTTAAAATTTTTTGTAAGGACCGGAGTTGTTGGTCTTGTACTTCGCATTATTGCAAGATAAATTCAGAATAAGATTGATAAATGTGTTATTACACAAACATTTTTTGAGAAAATGCACATGGGCAAGGTAAGGCTTGTAATAGCTTGATTCTTGTACTTAGCATTGTTGGTCTTGTACTTAGCATTCTTGCAAGATAAATTCATAATAAGATTGATAAATGTGTTATTACACATCATATACATTTTTTGAGAAAATGCACATGAGCAATGTAAAGCTTGTAAAAGCTCACTTTGTGAGCTAATTTTTGGAGTTGAATTAGGCCCTATTGTAAAATTGATTTTGGGTCACCCTTAACTGTCCACAAGTCTCTTTGCCTACAGCTCTCCCCATGAAATCTATTTAAGCATGCTACTTGCCCTTTGCGATGTATAAAAAATCAGTCCTACAATCTCCACATTCCAGATTTCTAGTATTGATCACGAAGGATTGACTGTTGAGATCCCACATCAACTATAAAAGAGACTGAAGTAGAATTTAGAAAGGTTTCGGCAATTCTTACTTTATGAACTAGCTTTTGGAGATCAGTTAGACTTAATAAAATTTATGATGTCTAAATTCTGACCAACGGAAGACCTTATTTACATTTTCCTCAACAAGCAATTTGTATATACATTTGAAAAGGTGATGATGTTTTTATTTATTTTGCTTGTTGAATTTCCTACTGACATTCGTGATCTGAAAAAGTCAATTGACTTTGAAGGAAACTAATCCCCCATGTCCTCCTTTCAGTTTAGCTATGTATATATTTGACAGCATTAATATTTTGTCTACCTAATTTTTCAAACTACAACAAATATGATAACTTTATTGAATCATTGTCGCAGGACAACCTTTCTGTGGTTGATATTCTCTCAGCATGTAATCTAGTCAACTACTTTGGGAAAACAGTTCTTGGGGGCTCTGGTGTTGGTCAGATCGCACTGCACCCTATTCTTATCAGAAAGGTTTGATATTGAACGCTCTTACTATCAGGATACAATATATTTAGTGAAACTGTCACTTTTTTTCTTTAGGCGCATGTTTGGTTTTGCTTAATTTCAGGGAAGCTTTTTTCTTCCCCTTCAAAATCTCTTGGTGATATTTTAATTCAAAGTTGTTTTGAGTACAAAATAAGCCAATGCAGACAAATTAATGGGAAAAAAAGGAAGAGAAATCTGGAATGATTAGAAGTCTCATTGTCCTGAAGCTGTATTTTTATGAATTGCAGGGTTCAACAGCTGTAGCTCTGTATGGTCTGGGAAACATTAGAGATGAAAGGCTTAATAGGATGTTTCAAGTATCCTACTGATAAAATTTGCTTTGAAGCGGTTCATCTATTTAAGTGCACTCCTATCCGGAGGTAGTATGTTACTTACTTAAATATTTTTTCAGACACCACATGCTGTACAGTGGATGCGACCTGAATCTCAGGAAGGGTGTCAAGTGTCTGATTGGTTCAACATTCTGGTACTTCATCAGAACAGGTTGTCTTCTTTTCGTCTGTCTGTTTTAGGAGGCTGCATTTAATATCACTTATTGATGAAGATGTGTTGATTGTTTTGAAATATAACTTTGACTTTGAGATTATTATTCTTGCTTGCAGTCTAGATGATGTACAGTATTGAAGTTTTAGATTTTAATCTGCATGATTATTCATCTTGTTTTCACTAATGGTATGTAGGGTGAAGACAAATCCAAAAAATGCAATAAATGAGCACTTCCTGCCTCGCTTTCTAGACTTCATTGTGTGGGGCCATGAGCATGAATGTTTGGTTGACCCGCAGGTGTTCTTATTAGACTTCTCTTGAATGGACCGAGATAGAATATGTTGTGCTCTGCAAAATTAATATGGATTTTGATTTTCTACAGGAAGTTCCAGGGATGGGATTTCACATCTCGCAACCAGGGTCATCAGTTGCAACGTCTCTTATTGATGGAGAATCAAAGCCAAAGCATGTACTTCTTCTAGAAATTAAGGTTGTCTATGTACTGGGAATCTAAATGTCTCTCCCATATTAGAATATTAGTGATTGTTGTATTTCATCATCTTACTAAGTGCTTAAATAAATGGTTATTGTCAGGGAAATCAATATCGCCCAACTAAAATACCTTTGACGTCTGTGCGACCTTTTGAGTATACTGAGGTAAGGTAAAATACTAATAGTTTGTTTTTATTTTTGTCTTTATTAATTATTAATTACATGCATAATTTACATTTTCACTGTTATTCGAAGAAAAATTGAATTTATTTAGTGGTTACCATTTGTAGCCATCTCATGGTTCTTCAATAATCATTCTAATATTTGCAATGAAGGTAATACTAAAAGATGAGCCGGATATTGATCCCAATGATCAAAGTTCTATTCTTGAGCACCTAGACAAAGTGGTATGTGGATATCGCTTATCAGACGATTTTTGTTTTGCTCTGTCCTTTTGGTTGCTTGCAAACTTCTTGTGGGAGAGACCTACCTTCGTATCTTTTTACCTGAGTCTTCCTCTTTGGTTCCTCATAGTGATTATTCTTATAGTAATTTGTTCTTATTCAGTTGTGACAAAATTTGGCTACTCTGCTTTAGAGTCTGTTTCAGGACCACTGAATATTGTTGGAACTTCAATTTTCTCAAATTACTTTTATGTATGGATCTGTGATCATACATATCGCAACTGTGTTTTGATAATAGAATATGGTTCAGGTTGGGAAACTGATAGAAAAGTCTAGTAAGCAGGTCGTCAATAGAAAAGAACTCCAGCTTCCACTAATACGTGTCAAGGTAATTTTGTACACTGTAACGTGACTTTTGAATGTCACATCTACATTGAGTGGCACTTTTATTTTTCTTTTCTAGCAAGAAGATAATTCTGTAACTAATTGCTTTTATAATCTTTATTGTTTTTGATCTTGCACCTTTCTTCGAGAAAAAAATAGTAATTTTCATGATATTAAACTGATTAAACGCCAATCTTGATGCATGTTGTCAGATTTACAAAACCATCAAAATCCAGAGTTTATTAGGAACTTTTATTTGAACTTCTATTGGCTATAATGGACATCTAGTTACCATGGATTTTATATGATGTTTTCTGGCATGACCTTAACTTCTTCAATGTAAACTACAGGTGGATTATTCTGGATTTATGACTATAAACCCCCAAAGATTTGGGCAAAAATATGTTGGGAAGGTAATTTCTACCTATCTCTTTACTGAATTAGTGTGCTAAGGCTGATTTTGGTTGAGAATTGTTTTCTACTGTTGATTAGTCATCCTTATTCTAGGTTGCAAATCCCCAAGACATTCTCATTTTCTCAAAGGCTACAAAAAGGACCAAGGTTGAAGGTAATTTGAGTTATCTTTATTTACCTTTCTATACCAAATTCATTTCATATCAACATTATTTTTCCAATTACAATATATCCTAGACAGGCTTCTTTTATCAGTTCTCTTACTGATGACGAAGCCACAATTATACTTTTATTTTACATTATAACTTACGTTTATTCAGGTTTTTCTAGCTATTTATTTTCTTCCTGAAAAACTTATTTTAGCCCTGTCCACACCCACCTTTGATTCTGTTACTGCAGCATGCATTAGTTAGCCTCTTGTAATCTGTTTTGAGCAGTGCTAGTTAGCCCTGCCTCTATTTCTATAATATCTGGCAATGGATCACTGCATATGATAGCACCTGTTTATTTTTTTTTATTTTTTTTTTTATATATATATATATATATATCCCAAATTAGAATGATGAGAATCTTTGCAGAACCACACTACAAAAGCTAGCAGTTAAGTTGTAGAGCTCAAGGTATTATAAACCTCACCCTAGAACCTCATACATCCAATGTAGGACTCAGGTCCCATTCCTTGCCACTGGATCCTAATATAGCAGCATGCTTTGCAATAGCTCGCTGGGCAGCCCCAAGTGAATATTGCAGTGCGATATCACCATCCACACCACTCTTTTGCAGCTGAAAATTGGTGGAAAGCTCTAGTACTGATTGATGGGAATCTCAGGAGAATTACACAAAAAGCTAGATGCGGTTATGATTAGGAATTTAGAATTAGCATCATGGACAGATTGAAGAATTGTGTTCTCTTTGTTTTTTGGCCATATTACGAATCATGTACATGACATGCAATCTATGTAAAACATATAAAAGGTCACTAGTTGGCCAATTGGCGTACATTTATTTATTGCTTTAATTGTGTTACATAATTTGAAAAACAGTGATAATCTCAGTTTTCATTTTAAAATATGCAAATCAGTTACCCTTACCCATCTCTTTTTATGTAGGAAAAATTGATGATTCAGAACGACTTCGTCCAGAAGAATTAAACCAACAGAACATAGAGGCTTTGGTTGCTGAAAGTAATCTGGTATCTAATTATTTGACTAATTTATTCCTTTCTGTTGTAAATATTGGGATGTGAAGAAATATCCCTTTGTATCCTGATATATGAAGAAATATCCCTTTGTATCCTGATATATATCTTTTTTACATCGTTTCTTTAGTTTCCTTTTTGTTTACCCTATGAAACGGACAATAGAGCTTGTATTAAAAATATACTGAATATATCAAAGTTCCTTTTCTTTCAAATCTTTTGATGTTTCCATTTATGTCTTTTATAGACACTTCTTAATGTAACTTGAATTTTGGTGGAAATTTTCAAATGTTTCATCAACAAAGATGCAAGAAAAAAGGATAATCATAAGAAACAGAGATCACTTTGTTAGGCAATTAAAAGTTTACATGAGAAGGGGTAAAAAAGGGATGAAATAAGTAGCGGGAGAAGGTGGTTAAGTTGTTAGAAGAGAGAGAAGGAATATAAATAACAAACAGATTACAGAGAGGGGGAAGCAGATAATATTTTGGGTATTGAGACTGGACCTCTTGGTCAGTGGAAGAAGGGAGACTTCCTTGAAGGAAGATAGTGATACTTGTATTTCCTTTTCTACACATTACACAGGAAATAGAATTACTCATTCATACATATTCCTTTATATTTGCTTACTGTTGAGCGTGTCTGAGAACTTAGAGCTGTTGTTCGGTTCCTTGAACAAAGGAACCTAACAGATTTGGTCCGACCTGTCGGATCAGTTTCGGAGAGGAGAAGAAGGAGAGGTAGCGAAGAAGCATGGAGGGGCGAATGGGGGCGATGGAGGCGACAATGGAGGAATTGAAGGCAGAGGTGAGGGCGATGACTCTCGCTTTTCAACGAACCTCAGGAAGACGTTCCAGGAACCATGATCGGAGCTCCGCAGGGAGCCGCGACTCCGTCAATGGTAACCGTGAACGACGATCATTAGAGAGTTTGGAGGATGAGTCGGAAGAGGATGGAGGAGATGTGCAACGAAGTTGGATGAAACATGTTGAACTTCCAACGTTCGAAGGAACGGACCCCATGGGCTGGATAGCGAAGGTCGAAAAATTCTTTGATATCTAGAACGTGATAGAGAGGGAGAAAATGAAGCTGGTATATATCTGTATGGAGGGAGGCGCTAGTTATTGGTTCCGTTTTTGGCGGAAGAAGACGAGACACCCAACTTGGAGCATGTTCACTGCCGCATTAACACGGAGGTTCGGAGGCTTAAACAGGGGCTCTGTTTATGAAAAATTAGCGGCCGTGCGACAAAGGGGAAATGTCGATGAATATATACAGGAGTTTGAAGTCCTGGTGGCGCAAGCAGCTGGAGTGAATGAGGAACAACTTTTGGGATACTTCTTCGCAGGGTTGCAAGAAGGATTGAGAAATCTGGTGAGGCTGCATGACCCATGCGATCTGTTGACGGCAATGGAGAGAGCACGCGACGTCGAGCAAGCGGGTTCTGTATCGCGAGGTAACAGCGGAACGGGAGGCAAAGGAGGGGTGACCTGGGGAAGGTATTCCTCGAGCTCAGGTACTGTCGCGAGGACGGAGACCTATCGCGGCGCTTCAGAAGGATCGGTGAACGTTGGCGGGGTCGGTGGTGGATCGGGAACAAAGAAGGAAGGTGTTTCCAGCAATGTAACCTCCCAAGCAGGTAGTAGCGGTGGAGGGAATACTCAAGGAAGAGGAGTAAGAATGTTGCCTTACCCCAAATATATAAAAAGGCGTGAAGAAGGGCGTTGTTTCCAGTGTGGAGGCCCATATAGCCCGGGCCATCGGTGTGCTGAAAGGAGTATGAGAGTGATGATTTTGGCGGAAGAAGATGAAGAAGAAGGAGTCGAAGAGAAGATCGAAATGGAGGTCCCGGTGATGGAACACACGGCGATGGAATTGTCGGGGTTGTCCACCGGAGGACTCACCCAATCGAATACCATGAAGATGCAAGGATGGATGAAGGGGAGGAAAATTCTGGTGTTAGTGGACAGCGGAGCCAGTCATAGCTTTATATCCACCAGATTGGTGAAAGAATTGGGTCTGGAAAGCATTGACACTCATCCCTATAAAGTGTGCTTAGGTGATGGGCAAAAGAAAATAACCAGTGGGTATTGCACAGGGGTTAACGTGAAATTAGATGGGTTGGAAGTTAGAGATAAACTATATCTCTTTGAGTTAGGCGGTGTGGATGTGATATTAGGAATCACTTGGTTAGCTTCCCTAGGAGAAATTAAAGTGGATTGGGGACAACTAATTATGAAGGTGGAGGTTGAAGGAAATCCCACTTTGACACGTCGAATGGTGACACCCGAAGTTCTTTTAAAAGAAAAGGAGATAGAAGCCATGACTCTCGTGTGGAGCTTAAGTCAAGCAGAAGCGGTGGAGGTAGATGGGAAAGCCGCGAGATGGACACTGACTCAAGAGGCATGGCTGAAGCGGATTCTGTCAGACTTCGAAGGAGTATTTTGAAGGAAGGAACAGAGCCTATAAGTGTCAGGTCATATCGCTACCCACATCTCATGAAAACAGAGATAGAGAGACAAGTTGAGGAAATGTTGAAGCTCGGCATTATTCGTCCCAGCAATAGTCCATATTCAAGCCCAGTAATATTAGTGAAAAAAAAAGATGGGAGCTAGAGGTTTTGTGTGGATTACAGAGCACTTAATCGAGTCACAGTGGCAGATAAATACCCAATACCAGTTATAGAAGAACTGTTGGATGAACTCCAAGGGGCAAGGTATTTTTCTAAGATTGATTTACGAGCTGGGTATCATCAAATTAGGATGAAAACTGAAGATATTCCTAAGACAGCCTTTAGAACGCATCAGGGGCACTATGAATTTCTCGTGATGCCTTTTGGGCTGACAAACGCCCCTGCCACGTTCCAAGATATGATGAATTCTGTCCTGAAGCCGTTTTTGAGGAGGTGCGTGTTAGTTTTTTTTGATGATATATTGATATATAGTAAGTCTTGCGATGAACGTATGCAGAATTTACAGCAAGTTTTAGAGGTGTTAGCACAACAGAAATTATTTGCTAAGAAAAACAAATGCGAATTTGGGAGAGAGCAAATTCGTTATCTGGGGCATAAAATTTCAAAGGCAGGAGTTGAGATGGATGAGGAGAAGGTTTCTGCGGTGACGGCATGGCCCGAGCCCAAGAGTATTAGAGAGCTGAGAGGGTTCTTAGGCCTGACTGGATACTACAGGAGATTCATCAGAGATTATGGGAAGATCACTCAACCTCTCACCAATCTGCTTAAAAAGGGGAAGTTTGTTTGGTCTCCTGCAGGGGTAGAGGCAATGCAGAGACTCAAAACAGTAGTAACCACGGCTCCAGTATTAGCATTACCGGATTTTACTCAAACCTTCCAGGTGGAGTGCGATGCGTCAGGCACTGGTTTAGGAGCAGTTTTGTCTCAAAACAGAAAACCGATTGCTTATTTTAGCAAAGCTCTTTCAGAAGTGTCACTCACCAAATCTGTTTACGAGAAAGAACTGATGGCTTTGGTGTTAGCCATTCAACACTGGCGACCCTACCTTTTAGGCCAAAGGTTTGTTGTTTATACTGATCAGAGGAGCTTGAGATATTTCTTGGAGCAGCGTATCACTACTCAAAACCAGCAAAACTGGCTGGCTAAATTGCTAGGATATGAATTTGATATTGTTTATAGAAATGGGGCATCTAATAAGGTGGCGGATGGGCTCTCAAGGAAAGGGGAGGAATTGGAGGAGGAAGCAAAAGTACTCCATATGATATCCAGGCCTTATTGGTCAAATTTCCAGGACATTATGGAAGAGGTTGAGAAGGATGAAACTCTAAGGAAAGTGATAGAGGATATAAGGGCAGATCCGAATTCACATCCGGCATATACCCTGGAACATGGGAGATTACATTACAAGGGGCACTTGGCTTTGTCAGCACAATCTTCCTGGATACCGAAATTATTAATAGAGTTCCATAACACGGTCACAGGAGGACATTCCGGAGTCTATAGAACCTATAGAAGGGTGGCACAATCCCTGTATTGGCCAGGGATGAAGAAGACAGTCACTGACTATGTGGCTGCATGCCTAGTATGTCAACAACATAAGTACTTGGCATCCTCACCCAAAGGTCTCTTGCAACCTTTACCCATTCCTAAGGCAGTATGGGAAGACATAAGTATGGATTTTGTGGTGAAGTTACCTAAATCGCAAGGCTTTGACACTATACTTGTGGTGGTGGACAAACTCAGTAAATATGGGCATTTCATTCCCATTAAGCATCCGTATACTGCAAGGTCAATAGCCGCAGTGTTTGTGAAGGAGGTGATTAGATTACATGGTATACCTATGACCATTGTAAGTGACAGGGACTCAACATTTGTGAGCATCTTTTGGCAGGAAATTTTTAAACTGCAGGGCACACAGCTTAGGATGAGTACCGCTTACCATCCAAAGACCGATGGACAGACGGAAGTTTTAAACAGGGTGCTAGAAACATAATTACGCTGTTTTAGCTCAGAACAGCCTAAAAGCTGGAGTTTGGTGTTACCTTAGGCAGAATACTGGTACAATACCAATTATCAAGGGGCATCTAAGTGCACACCCTTTGAAACTGTTTACGGCAGACTTCCTCCTACACTGACACGATTCATTCCGGGGGAAACAGTGGTAGAAGCGGTAGCCCAAGACTTACAAACCCGAGATGAGGCTTTACAACAACTGCGATATCACCTGACCAGGGCCCAAGCACAAATGACACATTATGCTAATAAGAAGAGAGGGGAGGCCAAAATCAAGGTAGGAGATTGGGTATTTCTGAAAATCCGTCCTCATAGGCAAACATCTATGCCTACAAGACTTCATCCGAAGCTGTCCGCACGATATTATGGTCCTTTCCGCGTGGAACAGCAAATAGGCCCAGTAGCCTTCAAGCTACAGCTCCCAGAAACAGCAAAAATACATCCTATCTTCCATGTGTCCCAGTTGAAGTTAGCGGTTGGAACACATCCAGTTGAAGGCACCCTCCCAACTGAATTGCAGGATGACAACCCTCGATACACCCCGGTGAAGGTGTTACAACGCAGAAACCAGCAGAGTCAGGGGAGGGAGATACCCCAAGTCCTCATACAGTGGCAGGAGAGTGATATTGAAAGTGCTACTTGGGAGGAGGAGCACTATATCAAACAGCAATTTCCTAACTTCAACCTTGAGGACAAGGTTGATGCTGAGGGGGCGGGTAATGTTAGGCAATTAAAAGTTTACATGAGAAGGGGTAAAAAAGGGATGAAATAAGTAGCGGGAGAAGGTGGTTAAGTTGTTAGAAGAGAGAGAAGGAATATAAATAACAAACAAATTACAGAGAGGGGGAAGCAGATAATATTTTGGGTATTGAGATTGGACCTCTTGGCCAGTGGAGGAAGGGAGACTTCCTTGGAGGAAGATAGTGATACTTATATTTCCTTTTCTACACATTACACAGAAAATAGAATTACTCATTCATACATATTCCTTTATATTTGCTTACTGTTGAGCGTGTCTGAGAACTTAGAGCTGTTGTTCGGTTCCTTGAACAAAGGAACCTAACACACTTCAATCCCCGTGCATACTTGTTCACATAATATGCAACTTCATGAAAATTCTAACTTATCACTGTTTAAGCTTGTTTACTAGTTGTGTAGTTTTACTAGATGACTCTGGACTGACTTGAGCTTTGTAGAAAAGAAACATGAATATGAAAGCAATGTTCAGTTTTTGTTTTTATCAATGTATCTGAACTCTAATATGGTTTTACAGAAAATGGAGATACTGCCAGTCAATGATTTGGATATTGCTTTGCAAAATTTTGTGAGCAAGGATGAAAAAATGGCATTTTACACTTGTGTACAATACAATATTCAAGAAACACGAGTGAGTATTCTGTGCTGCATTTATCTTTCATATGCCTTTATGATGCTGCTACGTTGTAACATCTGGTCCATGGTTTATTGCACAGCCTGTTAAGATTTAATATAGAGCTTTCGTGTTACTGTCAGTTTTTTCTCTTCTCATTGATGACTTTCATGCTTGATCAGAATAAAATTGCTAAGGATCCAGATAACCTGAAGTTTGAGGAAGAAGATTTGATTATTAAAGTTGGAGAATGTTTGGAGGTTAGAAGCTTCATCATTGTTGTTTATTGTTAATTGATTTTCAATGGATTTAGGTTTAAATTCGTTTTGCCTTTGGAGAAAGCCATGATAGTAGTTGGAGATAATCTAGGAACAAGAGCTTCCCATGTTCTTCAGACCTCCGTTGATCAGAAATTTGTTTGCAGTATTCTCCCCTGTTGGAGCCTTCATATTTTTTACACGTGACAGTGGTTTGATGGAAGTAACATTTGAGTTTCATGAATGACTTGGTTGGTTATCTCTCTTGTTCTAGGAACGTGTCAAGGGACGATCTGCTCACTCCAAGGAACCCACACAACTCAATGATGGTGCTGAACCATGGAAGGTAAACCTTCGTGTGTATGATACTTGCTATTGCAATAGGGATGGACTGCTGGTTTTGTGCTGGCAATGTTATTATCCATGACCTCTGGTATATTTTTCTTAACTTTTCTGTAATTCCATGTAGGAGTTCCAAGGAAGAAGTGCTACTGGAATTGGAAGTACTGCAGCTTCCTTCAGTGATGATGAAGATGCCATACCAGTATCTAGCTCAAAGCCAAGTACTAGAGGTCGGAAAGGGTCATCGGGTGCATCTCAAAGTACAACCAGAGGTAGGGGCAGGGGAAGAGGCAGAGGTTCCAGCACCATGAAGCAGACAACTCTTGATGGAGCTTTAGGGTTTCGCTTTTCTCAGAGGTGGTTTTTCTTGCTGATAAATAAATCATTTAGTAGCTTCATTGAGTTCTTTGCAAAAATGCTATCAAACTCGAGAGTTTATGTTTAGCTTGTGGAACCTACATAACCTGACTTGTAAGCTTATCTCATTAATTTGTTAAAATTGATCTAATATAAGAATAATATTAAAATCCTTAAAAATAACATACATGCATGAAACGTAGTATTTCTAATACAAAAATAGTTCAGCAATTTAACTCCCTAAGAAAAATAGCAAATTACAATAATAAATTAACAGTTTTATAGTACATTATGGTTGAGAATATAACATTCATACTGTGATATGAAATTCAACCAATAATATGGTTTGAAATATGAAAACCAACAAATATGTTGAAAGTGAAAAATATTTCGTGTTACACATCATAATAAGTGTGATGAAACCATTACATTATGTCAAATTGAAACTTTCAATTTATCAAAATGCCACGTTATCAATACATGAAACGAAGAGGGCAGAGAATGGAGGGCTCGGCTTGTTACTAGCAATTAAAACAAACAGTTATTTTTTTATAAAAAAGAAGTCTAGTACTGAGAGAAGAGAATAGAAGTAGTAGGGCATAGGATGCCTAGCTCATAGTTTGAGGTTATATCAACTTGTAGCTCCTACTTGCTGCCAGCTATTGTTAAACAGAGCAAGATTCAACACAAAGAAATGAGTATAACTAAATATCAAAGCCTTCAGTGGAACTGTTACGTACCTGAGTACGTAAACTAACCAAATATAACCTTTCACACTCTCTCACACGTAACAAAACAATAAACGAATGATATTGGATAAATGAATCTCTTTTATTGATGATAATATCTGAATAAACAAAGGTAAACAATAATTGGGAGCATAACCTCCTTCAATTACTTCGAGAGCATAACCTCCCTCACAAGACAATAATGTCTGTCACAAAACTCAATAATCAAAAGCCTCCCTTTAACCCTAGACTCTAACCTTATTTATATTAATTATTTCCCGCCCATCTCTTATTAAATATTCCTCTAGAATATATCTGCATTTAATATAAATATCCCTATATTTAATATTCAATATTTAATATAAATATCCCTATATTTAATATTCAATATTTAATATAAATATCCCTATATTTAATATAAATATCTCTCCGTATATTATCCTAGCATATATCCTTAATTATAAATATCTTATATTGAATATTTCCCTAAATATATATTTATTTACTCTAATTAACTTATACTATATTTATTTACTCTAATTAACTTATACTAAATATTCTCTCTACTCATATACTTTCTAACCCTTATTATTACCCCTACCTTAGATCGTAACATTACACCCCGCTGTAAAACAACCTTGTCCTCAAGGTTGGAAACGGGGAGCTGGATCTCATGGCTCCTCATCAATTCATGTCTGGAGGTTCGGGTGGTGGTAAAACCTTCTCTAATGTCTTCCATTCTTCGTGCAGCATTTTGGTTACCACTTCTCCTAAATCATAAGCCCTGAGGGAATGGTTTTCAATGTCTTTCAGTACTTCACGTCGCTCTCTTCCTTTTGCCAGTGTACCAAACGCTGCAAGCCCCCTGTTCTTTTTGTCGGCCCATCTCTTCACAGACTCCATTGTTCTCTCCAGGGTATTGATTCTTCCATTTGCCCTTCCTTCCAAAGCCTTCATTCTTCCTTCCAATACTAGACCGTTTGGTTCA
The DNA here is from genome assembly GCA_027742785.1 of Vigna reflexopilosa. Taxonomy (NCBI): domain Eukaryota; kingdom Viridiplantae; phylum Streptophyta; class Magnoliopsida; order Fabales; family Fabaceae; genus Vigna; species Vigna reflexopilosa. The sequence continues at coordinate 13,956,812 of CM050932.1, forward strand.
GGTAGTTTTCTCATGCTCGGTTCTGGCCGTCTCCTCTCGTTCGGCTCGGTAAGTCCTCTCTCTATAGGTTCCGTTCGTTCTTTCACGTTCGGATCCAGCAGTCTGCTATCGTTCGGTTCTAGCAGTTCGCTCACGTTCGGATCCGTTAGTCCACTATCGTTCGGTTCCAGCAGTCCCTTCCCATTTGGAGCTTGGACTTCATGGCGTATTCCACTCAACTCTGCCTTCAACCTCCTTAGGGAGAACTCCATGTTCTTTAGTCTCTGCTCCATGCTCTCCAGTTTCCCTTCAACTGCATTTATTCTTCCCTCCATGATGTCTTTCACTCGTCTCTATTAGGATCCGGCAGTTTCCTCCCTTGACGATCCGGCAGTTTCCTCCCTTGACGATCCGGCAGTTTCCTCTCTTGACGATCCGGCAGGTCGGACCAATTGTTACGTACCTGAGTACGTAAACTAACCAAATATAACCTTTCACACTCTCTCACACGTAACAAAACAATAAACGAATGATATTGGATAAATGAATCTCTTTTATTGATGATAATATCTGAATAAACAAAGGTAAACAATAATTGGGAGCATAACCTCCTTCAATTACTTCGAGAGCATAACCTCCCTCACAAGACAATAATGTCTGTCACAAAACTCAATAATCAAAAGCCTCCCTTTAACCCTAGACTCTAACCTTATTTATATTAATTATTTCCCGCCCATCTCTTATTAAATATTCCTCTAGAATATATCTGCATTTAATATAAATATCCCTATATTTAATATTCAATATTTAATATAAATATCCCTATATTTAATATTCAATATTTAATATAAATATCCCTATATTTAATATAAATATCTCTCCGTATATTATCCTAGCATATATCCTTAATTATAAATATCTTATATTGAATATTTCCCTAAATATATATTTATTTACTCTAATTAACTTATACTATATTTATTTACTCTAATTAACTTATACTAAATATTCTCTCTACTCATATACTTTCTAACCCTTATTATTACCCCTACCTTAGATCGTAACAGGAACGCAGAAGAATAGTAAGAGCCTTCAAAGCAGATGATAGAATCGCAAGATGGGTGTTAGGTTTTCAGTGAGAAAACCTAATCAAGCACTCTCCTCACACTCTCAATCAGAGGAAAACAAAGAAAAAGAATGAATAGTTTCGTATTATTCACAAAGAATGGGATAGGCAGCAATGTTACAAGAGGCTTAACCCTCCTTCACAGGATTTAACCCGTCAACCAAGTATTCAAAAGTATCTCAATGAACAAAACAACTTCTATTTATACTAATCAACTCCCCAGTCCACTTAACTGTGTGACAGTTAAGTGCCTACGCTCCCCCAACTAACCCATCTAACTGACTCTCTTATTCCTCCTCTCATATACAATCCACCCCTGCTTATCTTTAGGCCTATCAATACCCGCCTCCTGAAGCCCAACCTTGTCCCCAAGGTTGAAGTCGGGATATTGTTCCCAAATGGTAACCTCATTTTCCCACGTTGCACCATCCGGACCTCCAACTTGCCACTCTATTAGCAACTGTGGCACCTCCACGTCTCCTTGTTGTATCTGCCTCTGTCCCAACACCTTCACCAGCCAAAATGATGGGCCCTCCCCTTGTAGCTCCTGTGGTAGCTCCTTCTCTACCCCTTGTGTGCCCACAACCTTCTTTAACTGTGAAACGTGGAAGACAGGATGTATCCTTGCCGTCTCTGGAAGCTGCAACTTGTAGGCTGCCTCCCCAACCTTCTGAATTATTTGAAAAGGGCCAAAATACCTGGCTGCTAGTTTCGAATGAAGTCTAGTTGGCATTGTCGACTATCGATGGGGTCTTATTTTCAAAAAAACCCAATCTCCCACCTCAACATTCGCTGGTTTACGCCTCTTGTTTGCTTGCCTTACCATCACATCTTGGGCCCTCTCCAAATGAAATCTTAATTGCCTCAACGCCTCATCACGGGTTTGAAGTTCTTGGCTCACTGCTTCTACCAAAGTCTCACCCGGAATAAATCTATGCAGGGAAGGAGGTGGTCTCCCATATACTGGTTCAAACGGAGTGCACCTTATAGCCCCTTGAAAGCTGGTATTATACCAGTACTCCGCCCATGGCAAAACTGCCCTCAACCCTTTAGGTTGTTCAGAACAAAAGCACCTAAGATACCCCTCCAGTACCCGATTCACCACATCTGTATGCCCATCGGTTTTGGGGTGATACGCCGTAGTCATCTTCAATTGAGTCCCCTGTCCCTTAAACAACTCCCTCCAAAAAATTGTTAGAAACAATGGATCCTGGTCACACACGATGGATTGAGGTACGCCATGCAGCCTAACTACCTCCTAGACGAACACTTTTGCCACGGTTCTGGCTGAATACGGATGTTTGAGTGGGATGAAGTGCGCATATTTGCTTAATCGGTCCACAACCACCAAAATAGCATCGAACCCCTACGACTTCTGTAACCTTACAATAAAATCCATGCTCAATTCCTCCCACACAGCATTCGGAATTGGCAATGGTTGTAACAGTCCTTGAGGAGAAGAAGAGAGATATTTATGTTGTTGACAGACAACGCACCTGGCTACAAACTCCGTCACGTCCTTCTTCATCTCAGTCCAATATAGTGACTGCGCGACACGTCTGTAAGTCCGATATACCCCAAAATGGCCCTCGGTCTGGGTCACATGGAACTCAACGATCAACTTGGGAATCCACTTTGATTGCGCCGACAACACCAATCTACCCTTATGGTGCAGCTTCTCGTGTTCTAACGTATACACGGGGTGGGTATTTGGATCCTTCTTAATATCTTCGATCACCCTCTGTAAGAGTTCGTCAGCATCTACTTCCCGCACCACTTCCTCAAAATCCTGCCAGAAGGGTCTAGCCACCATACTCAACTCCTTTCCTTCATCCTCTTCCCCTTCGTACCTCCTGGACAGGGCATCTGCCGCCTTATTCGTAGACCCGGCTTTATACATTATGTCGAAGTCATATCCCAGCAATTTCGCAATCCAATCCTGTTGATTTTGCGTAGTAATACGCTATTCCAGCAAGTGTCTAAGGCTCTTCTGATCTGTGTGAACTATGAATTTCTGCCCAACGAGGTAAGGCCTCCAATGCTGTATGGCCAAGACGAGGGCCATCAACTCTTTCTCATATATTGACTTGCTCAATCTCCCCTCTGACAGCGCCTTACTAAAATAGGCGATGGGCCTCCTGTCCTGCATCAAAACCGCCCCCACTCCTCTACCGGAAGCATCACATTCGATGTGGAAGGGCTGTTTGAAATCTGGCAGCGACAGCACAGGGGCTGTCGTCATAGCTGTCTTCAATGTCTTCCAAGCCTCCTCCGCATCCGCGTTCCAAGAGAACCCACCCTTCTTCAACAGCTCCGTTAGTGGTCGGGCGATTTTTCCGTAGTCCTTGACGAATCGCCGGTAATACCCGGTCAATCCCGAGAACCCTCTCAAGCTCCTCACGGTTTTGGGTCTCCCATTCTATTATGGCTTTTATTTTGTCATCATCCATTTCCACCTCTTTGCTCGAGATGACGTGCCCCAAATATTTTACTTGGGTCTGCCAAATTCACTCTTCCTCCGATTAGCCACCCAACATTCTCGCTCCAACGTTGACAACACACTCTCCACATGTTCGAGATGCACTTCCCAGGTACGACTGTATATCAGAATGTCGTCGAAGAACACCAAAACATATTTCTGCAACTGGGTCTGGAAAAGAGTGTTCATGGCACTCTGAAACGTTGCCGGAGCGTTGGTCAGGCCGAACGGCATTACTACGAATTCGTAGTGCCCTTGGTGAGTGCGAAACCGTCTTCTCGATGTCCTCCTCATGCATTCGTATTTGATGGTAGCCAGCCTTCAAATCGATTTTGGAGAAGAAGGTCCCTCCTTTCAGCTCGTCCAGCAGCTCTTCGATGACGGGAATGGGGAATTTGTCGGGCACCGTCGTGCGATTGAGGGCCCGGTAGTCTACGCAGAAGCGCCAGTTGCCCTCTTTCTTCTTCACCAGAATCACCGGGCTCGAGTATGGATTGTGACTCGGTCGTACCACCCCTGTTCGGAGCATCTCGGCGATCTGCTGCTCAATCTCCGTCTTCATCACGTGCGGGTACCAATATGGTCTGACGTTGACGGGATCACTTCCTTCTTTAAGTGTTATCCTGTGCTGCATGTCTCGGACAAGTGGCAAGCTAGTAGGCTCTCTGAACACCAACTCAAACTGGCCTAGAAGCTTCCCCATGTCACTCATCTGCTCCTGCGTAAGGCCCGTATGTTTTGGAGTATCATTTTGGGCCTCAATGGAGCCCAACTCCCAGACTATCATCCAAGCTTCTGCATGGTCTATTTTCAATAAAGCCTCGGGTCCCACCACCCTTCTCTCCAACTTAGGATTCCCTACCTTCGTCCCACCTTGCCGGTACACCATCGTTAATTTGCCCCAATCCACAGTTACTTCGCCGAGCTTCCTCAGCCACTCCATCTCCAATATTACTTCCACTCCCTCAAGCTCAAACAAAAAGAATTGTTCGATAATTTCGATGCCCCCCAACTCCAAGACTACTCTCTCACAGCACCCACTAATCTTCTTCCTCTGGCCATCTCCCAGACTTACGAAATAGGGCTGGGTCTCCTTCACTGCCATACCCAACTCTTCAACCAAGCATCGACTGATAAAGTTGTGGCTCGCGCCACTGTCGACCAACACCAACACCTCTTTGCATCCTATTCGCCCCATCAATTTCATCGTTTTGGGAGTAATCAACCCCCCCCCCCCCACCCCCCGCCTATAAGGCCGATAACTCCATTCCGGCGAGATTCACCTCCGTTTCCGTTTCCCCTCCTTCTTCTTCCTCCTCGTCCACGATGATCATCATACGAAGCCCTCGTTCCGGGCATCGATGACCCAGGCTAAACGGACCCCCACATCGGAAGCACTTCCCCTCCGCCCTCCGTTTCAAGTACTCTGAGTAGGGTAGGTTCCTCGGGCCCCGTTCTCTGCCTTCGCTGGCGTTCCGAGTAGCCCCACCTCCTTGGGTCGTGTCCCTCCGTACAGATCCTACACTCTCCACGGCCCCGCTCTGTTCTGTGATTCCTTCGAGGGATCCACTCGAGTTATGGCTCTCGCCGATCGCCCCCATGCATTAGAATTTCTGAAACTCGTTCCTCCTCCCATCTTCAACGGGGTACATAGCTTTTCAATGTCCCTCGCGACTCGCATCGCGGTCATGAGGTCGGGTGGATCGTGAGGCCTTAAGTGGTCGCTCACCTCTTCTCGGAGTCCTGCCATAAAATACCCAAGAATCTGCTCTTTCGGTATCTGCGTCGTTTGGCCCACTAACACTTCGAAGTCCCGAACGTAGTCCTCCACCGGTCCCGTCTGTCTGATCGCTGACAGTTTCTCATAAACCGTTCCCTAAGTTCCTCCTCCAAAGCGAATCCCCAACGCTCTCTTCAATCCATCCCAAGAATAGTTCTTGGTCTTCTCCCGCCAAAAACGAAACCAACTACCCGCGTATCCCTCCATGCTGATAAACGCTAATTGCTTCTCTTCTTCTTCCACTTTCTGTACCTCGAAGAATTTTTCCGCCCTACTAATCTAATTCCAGGGTTCTCCCCCTTCAAACCCGGGCAATTCCACACGCTTCCTCCAATTAATCAGAGTCCCCGTTCGCCCTGCTCTTGATGGTTCCCCCTTGCCTCCTGTTCCTCCGGTGTTATCATTGACCGACGATTCACTACCATCCCGTTGCACCCCTCCTTTATCGATCTTGAATCCTTCAAGATCGTTAAAATTGCTTGAATGTCCTGACGCATCATCTCACAATTCTGCCTTAGCGTTCCGGTTTCATGCCGCAAGTAGACCGTCTCGGCCTTCGTTTCCGCCAGTGCCACCTCCACTGCTTCAATTTGTTCCGCGACAGTCGTCACAACTCTCCCCTCCATCACGAACGATCGGCAATTGGATCCGACAGGTCGGACCAATTGTTAGGTTTTCAGTGAGAAATCCTAATCAAGCACTCTCCTCACACTCTCAATCAGAGGAAAACAGAGAAAAGGAATGAATAGTTTCGTATTATTCACAAAGAATGGGATAGCCAACAATGTTACAAGAGGCTTAACCCTCCTCCACAGGATTTAACCCATCAATCAAGTAAGTATTCAAAAGTATCTCAATGAACAAAACAACTTCTATTTATACTAATCATCTCCCCAGTCCACTTAACTGTGTGATAGTTAAGTGCCTACGCTCCCCCAACTAACCCATCTAACTGACTCTCTTATTCCTCCTCTCATATACAATCCACCCCTGCATATCTTTAGGCCTATCAATGGGTGTCATCAACAAAGATCAAAATTGCAAGTTTGGTGTCCTGAACAGAGATGAGTTTCACAAAATTTGCCTCTACTACATTTTAATCTCCGTTGCTCTTCAGAACTGCCCAAATGACCGTAGATTTGGACCCCAGGTAGAATCACCAACTCACTTCTGCAATCAGGAGTTTTAGCAAGTCCAGACTACTAGTTTGTTGAAGTTTTACCAAAAGCTGACCAAGAAGTAGGCTTGCATGTGAGTTGAACATATTGATGGCTGCAAACTCGGGAACTCATCTGATTAAGGAGTTCGGTCATGAATTTAATGACTAAATTCTGTACCAAAGTAAAATCCAGAACGGACGTGGAAATGATGAGATAAAACTTTACATAATTTTTCTTTTGTTTATTTGTATTTCTTTTACAAGACTTTAACTTAATAAACTTGTCTTTAGTGCAGAATGTGCCTGTTTTTGTAACCTTTTGTTGGTCAATGGACCCTCCCAGGTTACTGTGTCAAATTTTTTTGTGACTGAAATTTGGTCTCATTGTAAAAGAATAGAAGAGGTACATGATCACTCATAGATATTAACTCTAAACTTAACCCTCTATTTATTTTCTTAGTAGAATCCATGATTCTTATATCTGACTTGGGATTTGGTCCATGCATCCCTGTTGCTGATGCATGTTGGGCAATGTGGACATGGTGTGCATGAAAATAATTTAGTGAAGGATTAGTTTCCCCCATTGATGAATTTATAAAGTCACTTTGATATTCTACTGATTACGCCATGACAAAAGGGACAGTTATTCACCCTGATTCTATTGACGTAATGCAGGTCTGCATCAGTAGCTGCAGCAACTGCCATCCAAAGTGATGCTAATGAGGATAATTTGGCTTCTGCTTTAAGTGATGATGCTGAGAAAAATGATGTTGAAGAGATCGATGACAGTTCGGTATAGATCAAGCTAATTCCTTGTGTATTGTTTTCCTTAGTTGTCACACCTTGAAATATGAAGCATTGATTAGGCTTTGATTGAGTGCTTTCCACCAGCATAACCTGTCATTTTTTTGCATGCTTGGAATTGTAAATTTTCACTGAAGCATCCTTTACATGCTCAATAATTACCAAGTTGAATCTGCTGCATGTTATATTGCACAGGAAAATGAATCCAAGATACCACCAGGATGGAAGAGGGCTGTTCCAAGGGGAAGAGGTAGAGGATCTACACAGTCTTCTAAACGTGGAAGGAAATTAGAGAACTCTTCAATCCATAGAATGCTCATGAACGAGGATGATGACGAGGATATCATAAAAAGATTAAATAAGTCACAACCTCGGGTATGTATCTTTCATTTTCCATTCAAAACATTTGTTTGAATAAATGATCATCATGTAGTGTCCTTGCGCTTCCATTTATTCAGTCAATACACTTTATTCTGCCCATAGGACTTCTAGAAAGTAGAGCAGATGTATTTGACCTGTGCTTGGGTGTTGATTGGTGTTGTAATTAGAGAAGATATCTTTATAATCTTCCTAATTAGAGAAAATAGATATATAATCTTCTATTTTATTTTGTTTACCTAGTTTTCCTATTTTCCTTTTTAGGAGAATTAGATTGTTACAAATAGAGGATATGAGAATGTATTTTTTTATGATTGAGAATAATAAAATCAGTCCTATTTTCAACTTTGTGTCAAAGCTCCCGATCTTGGGGCTCCGTTCCGCTGCACAGTCGTGCCACCGCTGCTGTTCGACCATCGCCGCTGCTGCCGTCGTCGGTTGGGGTAGTTGATAGGGCAGAAAGGTGTGCCCAACACCGGCGACCACAACGCCGGAAGTCGCTCCATGAGAGAAGCCGTCACGTGCCGCCACTATCGTCGACGCATGTAGCCCACGCACCCACCTCCGACGAGACCCACTCGCCGCCGCCGCCACAGACAGAGTCGTCGGAGCCTCCTGAATCTGTTCCTAGGGTCGACGACGATCCGTTTGGCCTATATTTGAGAAGATCTGAAATTTTAAATTCTGCTCCTTTTCTCGGTGTGACCCATATGTTGTCGGCATCTCGGAAAAAGTCATCGGAGACTCCTGGTTGCGTTTTGCAGGATGTCTGAAGTAAATATTATTCCTTTGGGTCCTAATGACCTACCAAATATAGGGGGTACCTGTCTGTTGGATGTTCAGAATTTCTTACAATAGAGAAATTTATTCGAAGGGTTATCAAGGGTCATTCAAGACTATATCACATAGATGGAGGAGGACCAGGACCAGACGACACTCATTTTTCAATTTGGGACAATGAAGATTCATTAATTATGACTTGGATGTGGCAATCCATGATTCCTAAGATAAGTAGAAATTATATGTTTCATTCTTTTGGAAAAGAAATATGGGATGATTTATAGAGTACTTTTTCATTAAAAAAGGATCTTGCTGTTTACTATGACATTGAAAGCAGGATATTTAATACAAAACAAGGCTCTCTTTTCGTATCAGAATATCACGGAATCCTAAATGGTCTTTGGATGAAATTCGATCAGAACCAAACAATTAAGATGTGTAAAACAGATGCTGGCCGCACTTGCTGAATTCATTGAAAAGGGAAGAATTTTTAAATTTCTCCATGGCCTGAATCATGAGTATGACCCAATCCGAGGCCAGATTTTTGGAAGAGAAAAATTACCATCCCTATTAGAAGTTTTTTTATAGTAAGAGAAGAAACTCGGAGAACTGTCATGCTCAATGGGGGGATCTCCAACACAGGCTATGCCATGACAACTGGAAAGGGAGTCCATAAGGGAGCAAATGTTGGGGGAAAGTCGTTTGAAAAAGGTACTCATGTGGACTATTGTTCATACTGTAAAAGATCTGGACATACCAAGGAAACATGCTTCAAACTCCATGGAAGAAAGAATGTTCTCTAGTGCATGGGAAACAACAAAGGGTCTACTCAAAGATGGGTAAATCATACTACCTCAGAACAGGAAGCCACCAATCAATCTAGTCCTCCACCACCACCAGATCTTGATATGAAAGCTTATAAGGAGAAACTCGAGTGCTTGGAAGCAATGGTTGAATCAATGAGTAAGCCCTCTGGATCATGTACTATGTCCATAAAAGGTAAGACTTATCTCAATACTGTTGGTCATGTGTCTCAAGGTATTTGGATCCTTGATTCGGGTGCAACTGATCATATGACAACTTTTAGTGTGTCTTTCGACTCATATGGTAAAAGAAATAAAGAACAACTTGTTACGAATGTTCAAGGTATACCTATATGCGACTCTGGGAATATAATTTTGGACTCATCTATTGTATTGAAGGATGTTTTACATGTTCCCCAATTAACTGATAGTCTTATCTTTGTGCAGAAACACAAAGGATTTAAATTGTTCACTAACATTTTTTCCAACTTATTGTGTTTTTCAAGACCTTGCCACAGGGAAGACGATTTTAACTGCTAAGGAGCAGAGTGGGTTGTATTTTTTAGAGTTTGATAACCAAAGTAACACAAAAATCATGAGTCAACAAGCTACATCTAAGACGTGCGCAAATTCCCAAATATGGTTACATCATCAAAGGCTTGGGCATCCTTCATTTAGTCTTATCAAGTCCTTGTTTCCCCATTTGTTTACCAAGGAGTCTGGTGAGTCTTTTAATTATGATATTTGTCAATTGTCAAAACACCATCGTGCATCTTATCCTATTAGTAATAAACAGAATATTTCTTCATTTGATTTAATTCACTCTAATGTTTGGGGTCCTGTCATAGATTCTAAAATATCAAAAGAATTAGGTCTGATAATGGTACTGAATATGTGAATCATGAATTTCTCAATTTTGTCTCATAATGATATTGTTCATGAAATAACTTGTGTTAACACCCTTCAACAAAATGGGTTGTAGAAAGAAAGAATCGTCATCTTCTTGAAGTAACGAGAGCTCTTCTTTTTCGAATGTCTGTTCCAAAAATTACTGGGGAGAAACTGTGTTAACTGCCACATATCTCATCAATAGGTTACCCACTCATATCTTAAATGGCATTAGTCTTATAGAGTCTCTATTGTCTTTTGTTCCTTCTTTTTCCCTAATAACGAATCTACCTAGTCGAGTCTTTGGATGTGTTGTTTTTGTTCACTCTCATCATCCTAACCGTGGTAAATTAGATCCCAGAGCTCTTAAATGTGTCTTTATTGGGTATCCTTCTAACGAAAAAGGGTAAAAATGTTATCATTCTCAGAGTCGTTGCATCTTTATCACCATGGATGTCACCTTTCATGAAACACAATCCTTTTATGTCAGTCCACCACTTCAGGGGGAGAAAGCACTTGAAGTGAATGAACTCTCCTTCTTGTCATTACCATGTTTATCTTTGTAGGATGCCCAAGACCTGAGCAATGAAGCTACCATAGTCCACAATGAGGAAGAAGAGGAAGAAGACAAATTTTTTGACAAAAAGTATGAAAGAAGAAAACAACCCACTTCGACTCTCAAGCAAGAAAATTGTCTAATCCGGAGGTGAGGATCCCTGAAGATATCAATGAGGAAGAGCTAAGTATTATTGAAGATTTACCCATTGCTTTGAGAAAGGAAAGAATATCATGTGCTAAATATCCTATTTCTCAGTATGTTTGCACTAACAATCTCTCTTATAAGCACAGAAGTTTTATTTCTGCCATTGATGCCACAGAAATTCCTACCTCAATCTAAGAGGCCATGAAACTTGAACATTGGAATCAAGCCATGAAAGAAGAGATGAATGCATTAGAAAGAAATTCAACTTGGCAGTAGGGTGTAAATGGATATTCATAGTGAAACATAAGACAGATGGGGCAATAGAAAGATATAAAGCTAGATTGGTGGCAAAAGGAAATACCCAAACATATGGGATTGACTATGACGAGACTTTTGCCCCAGTGGCAAAGATGAATACAGTTCAAGTTATTCTCGCTTTGGCTGCTCATTTTGGACGGGACTTACACCAGCTGGATGTGAAGAATGCCTTTCTTCATGGAAATCTAGATGAGCAAGTGTACATTGAGATTCTCCCAGGTTTTGAAGTGAAAAATGAAAGAAACAAGATATGTCTCTTGAAGAAAGCATTGTATGCTATTAAGTAATCCCCTAGAGCATAGTTTGGAAGATTTACAAAAGAAATGGTTTCCTTGGGATACAGACAAAGCCAAGGAGATCATACTCTATTCATAAAGCATTCTTCTACAGGTAAACTCACTTTATTGTTTGTCTATGTGGATGATGTGATTATTGCATAAGATGATGAAACAAAAAAATTGGCATTAAAAGATAAATTGGCAGCTCAATTTGAAATGAAAGACTTAGAAAAACTCAAATATTTTTTAGAATAGAGGTTGCCTACTCCAAGAATAGAATTTTCATCTCCCAAAAGAAATATGTACTTGATCTCCTCAAAGAAACAGGAAAGTTGGGATGTAGAACCTCAACAATTTCTGTAGAACACAATCACAGAATTGGAAGTGAAGAAAGTCTGCAGAGAAGTCCCAATATCAGAGATTGGTAGAAAAATTGATTTATCTATCACACACAAGACCAGACATTGCTTATGCAGTTAGTGTAGTGAGCCAATTTATGCATGATCCAAGAGAGAGACACATGCAAGCAGTTGACAAAATGTTGACAAAATTCTCTAATACTTGAAGTCAAGTCCAGGAAAGGGGCTATTATTCAAAAGGGAAGACACATTGACTATGAAGATATATGCTGATGCTGACTATGCAGGTTCTATTACTGACAGAAAATCTACTTCTGGGTATTGTGTGTTTCTTGGAGATAGTCTGGTAACATGGAAAAGTAAAAAGCAAGATAGCGTATCTTGTTCTAGTGCAGAAGCTGAATTTCAAGCTCTTGCTCAAGGAATGTGTGAAGGACTCTGGATGAAAATCATTTTGGATAATCTTAAAGTCAAAGTGGAGAACCCGGTGCAACTATACTATGAGAATAAGTCTTCCATGAGTATAGCCCATAATCCAGTACAGCATGACAGAACCAAACACATTGAGATTGACAGACATTTCATCAAAGGTAATATTGACAGAGGCTTTGTAATTACAACTCATGTTCCTACAGAACTTTAAATAGCAGATATTTTTACAAAAGGGCTTCCTCCGGATAAATTTCAAGATCTTGTGGGCAAGTTGGGAATTATTGATATTCATTTACCAACTTGAGGGGGAGACTTGTAATTAGAGAAGATATCTTTAGAATATTCCTAACTAGAGAAAATAGATATATAATCTTATATTTTATTTTGTTTACTTAGTTTTCCTATTTCTTTTTTTAGGAGAATTAGATTGTTACAAATAGAGAATATGAGAATGTAATTTTTTATGACTGAGAATAATAAAATCAGTCTTATTTTCAACTATTGGTAATTTTTGTGACATACGAAAAAGATACTTGGGATACTTTTGATGTGTCATCCTTAAGAAAAGCATGGTTGTCAAATTAGCTTATTCACTTTCTATATGAATTTAATTACACATAGATGTAGAAGTTACCCAAAGGGAATTGATTTTCGTAGTGGTCTGCTATCTTGTCGTTGAACATGTTGCCAGACAAATGTTCATCCTCAGTAAACGTAAAATGCATATGGGGTTGATCTTGGAAATTTCTGTTAATACAATGCACCTTCTGATTCTTAACATATTTGGAGTTTTGATTTCGTGAGACTAAGCCCTTTCTCTTGTTTTTAGGTTACGAAAAGCTATGGAGCTCTAAGAAGGTAAACAGTCCCGGTGACAAGATAAATACTGTCATAGGTTGAATCACTATCTACCTTGTATAAATAAAATATTGAGTGAATCTGTCAAGTGTCAACTAACTTATAACGTCTTACTGAGATTTGAAGATACATCGTTTAGGCAGAATGGAATTAAGTAGTTATATGTTGGCATAGGAAGATTGAAGCAAACCCTTTGAGAGTTACTTCATAATAGGTTCTGCAGTCTTCCAAATAGTTTGTTTCTTCAATGCATTCTTTGCTATTTTCTTTCCATTCTTTCTTTTTAGGCACCACAGCGCCATTCAGTTTGGCACAATTGATTGATGTTTTAAGTGAAAGAAAAGTGAAGTAGGAGCTTATAATTACTTTCTTTCCTTTTACTTATAATTACACAAACGCGTGTACTGAAGTAAAGCATGATTATTAGGGCAGCTAGATGAGCTGAAGAAATTGATGATAGCCTGATAATTAAACGTAGAGGAAAATAAAGAAAAGTCCTTAGTAAAACTACTTAACAAATATTTAGTATGGATGGAGACAGGTGTTTAGAATGGAACTCAGAAACCGAAACGATTTAAAAAAAAACGGTCAAAAATCAATCAAAACGGAATTTTCTTTTAGAATTTTTAGATTTTGTTTTAGCAACCGTTTCAGTTGGTTTAGATTTCGAATTGGGATTGAACTAAGCTGCGTATTTAAGCTATTAATTAAATATGTATTGAAAATTGTTTGAGTTGAATTGTAGTGTATGTACAAATCATGAAAAAAAAAACTTGTAATTTACTTTTTAATTGAAGAAAAGTAAAAATATAAACATACAATAGGTATAAAAAGAAATCGCAATAGTATCTTTATTTGACAATTTTGCACTGTTCTTTCTGTAAATAAATGCTTAACAATTTTATAGTAAGAAAAATATAAAAAACATTTAAACTACAGTACAAATATTTGAACTTAACAAACAAACTATTGCCCCAAAATATAGACATACCATCGGTTAAATTTCTATATTTAACTGACCAATATATAAAATCATGAAATGAAACAGGAAAGAAAAAGCATTTTTCTGTATTTGGTAGAGTTGTTTTGTACCAATTAAAGTTCTTTTGAATTATTTCCGTAAAGTTTTGATTGATTGTTATAAAAATAAATTGTTTATACCCTATCTATCAAATTAAAATATTAAATAAATGCATAATTAAACTGCTTATCCAATGCACACTCAATTATGATCTAGTGAAGCTAAATTGCATGACTAAAAATATGATGATTTTTCATAGATTATTTTTAACATTTTCCTAATATTGAATTTAATCTTTGACTCTGCTGCAAATACGGAATTCAGAATTGGTCAATTTAAAAGTCGTTTAGAATGGGTTTGATGAAAGTTGTTGAAACAAATTATTTTGACAAATCTCTTACATCTAATAAACAATATTATATAATAATAAAATATAGGATGGTAATATAAAATTTAAAACATGTCCACCTATCAAGTCTCAAAATTATTAGCGGACAAAAATAACTTATATCTCCGGTTAATTATATTATATTATATTAAAAAATTTGATTCACCTTTTTTTACTAAAAGTTAAACTTATAACATTTTCAGTTTAGTTAACTGCGTATCTACTCTTTTCTTTCTCTAGCTCATGTCAATTGCTTCGTCTCGCCAAAAAACGTTATTTAATAATAAAATATTAATAAAAGAAACCGTTTACATAAAAAATTAATAATAAATTTTTTAAGACAAAATTTTTTCATCACAAATTTTTATATTTTATTTATCAGTAAACATATATTACTTTTTAAATATTGTTATTTTAAGAAATAAAAGTAAAATATATTTTTTTAAATTTAATTTTAATAAATGATTAAATAATAGAAATCATAAAAGAAAAAAAGACTATATAAAAAGAATAATACTTTAAATATATTATATTCTTTAACATATTATTAAATATATAAAAATATGTTAAAAAAAAAGTTTTAAGGATATTAAAATGTACGTATACACTAAAATAACTATTTATTTTAAAAATCAACTTACTTTAAAATAAATACCAATGTTATTATTTTTAAATGATAGTATTTTACAGAATAAAACTAAAATATATTGTTTAACGTTAAATTAACAAAATGTTTATTAAGAATAACTTTTCTAGTATCATCTTTTATTATATTATAATAATTAATAAATATTAGTTTAATTTTTACATAATAAAATATAAATAATAAATAATTGATTAATAAAACAATTTTATGAGACAATAAAATAAATATAAATAGAAAATTATTTTAAAATAAAATAAGTAGATAAAAAGATAAAATAAATTATATACACATATAAAACATTAATAATTTATTTAATATAATTACCGCGTTATTTCAGAGTATCATACGACTACCATTCAAAAAATTTAAATAATTAATCTTTTTGTAATAAATTTTTATAATTATAGTTGTATGTGTTTGTGACGATTCAGGAAAGTGAAAAAAGCTTGAAGAAAAGTGTTTAATAAAAACTATGACAGTGTTAAAATTAGTATAATTCAGTTTAAAATTAGTATAGTTAATAATTCAGTTCAGTTTATATTGTAGTTTAGTACAATTTAATATAGTTCAGTTCAGTCAAGTTTGATAAAACAAAAAATAGTTTTACAGTTCAATTTAGATAAATTAATTTTTAGTTTAATACAGATTTTAATAATAGAGTGCACTTCAGTTCTATTTGCCTACCTTAAAAATTATTATAAGGCATTGAACGAAATATGACTCACTACTTTTAATATGTTACGCACGTCACTCCCTCTGCTGTGGCACATGGTTGAAAAAAAGTTAGATTCAACTCAAATTTACATTTCTTCTTCTTCTTTCTAGAACACTGTTTAATGGCTTTCTTGCTGAAAACAGTAATTTTACATTTATGATAGTGGTGTTAGAAGAAAATGGTGGGTGTGCCATGTTTATTCCAAATATAAATTTTTTTTTTTAAATAAAAAAGGGCTAGTTGGATAGATATAGACAAGTGATAGAATGGAGAAAGATAAAATGTGGATAGAAAGATATGAGTTAGAGATACATAAAATCCTTTAAACCCTTCTCATTGGTTGCTCCAAACAACATCATCCCCACCACGAACTTCTACAATTCTTTCTAACCACAAAACCCTCTTATTCTCTTTTCCTACATATGATGTTCCATTGAACCCTTCTTCTGCAAACCACTGGTTATCATTTTTTTGAAGTAACTTGAGGTTTGAAAACTAGGAAGTTGGAAGTGATGGCAGCAACATTGATGGCAGCAACAAGTGGTTCTGGCACTGTTCTTAAACCAACTCCTTTCCTAGGGCAAGGAAAGGCTTCAAATGGTAACCCTCTTAGGGATGTTGTCTCAATGGGAAGTGGGAAATACAGCATGGTACTTACTCTCTCCTTTTTCTTTATTGAGTTATTGTTTGAGTGAGTCTGAGAATTTTGTTTGGTTTTGTGTTTGTGAACGAGAAGAGCAATGAGCTGTGGTATGGACCAGACAGAGTGAAATACTTAGGACCGTTTTCAGCTCAAACACCTTCATACTTGAAGGGAGAATTTCCAGGTGATTATGGATGGGACACTGCTGGCTTATCTGCTGACCCAGAAGCATTTGCCAAGAACAGGGCTCTTGAGGTTACTTCTTTACCATAATTCTTCTTTCTTTCCTTCTTCAAACTTTGATATTCCTGCTTCATACTATAATTCAATTTCTGATAAAGAAGTTTATGTAGGAACAAAAGGATAAATAAAATTTTAACGTAACAGCAAACTGAATAATTTTTAGGATCATATACGTGTCAAGATTCATAATCATGGGTGTAGCACTGATTATTATTTTGAGTAATAATAAACTACACATTTTTATATTTATTTGATATATAATATACATAAAATAATTATAAAAGATTGTTTTTGTATTTTTTTAGAAAAGAAAAGAATAAAAAGTAAAAACAGAGAATGTGAAATGTAAAAAATTTATGTGTCAAGCTATATTTTTCTTTCTTTTTTTTTTCAATAATAACAAAAAAAATTGTTTTTGTGGAATAAGGTGATCCATGGGCGTTGGGCCATGCTCGGAGCCCTGGGCTGCATCACCCCAGAGGTGCTAGAGAAGTGGTTGAGAGTGGACTTCAAGGAGCCAGTGTGGTTCAAAGCTGGGGCCCAGATATTCTCAGAAGGTGGGCTTGACTATTTGGGCAACCCAAACCTTGTACATGCCCAAAGCATCTTGGCAGTGCTGGGCTTCCAAGTTGTTCTGATGGGCCTTGTTGAAGGGTTCCGCATCAATGGGCTCGATGGAGTAGGAGAGGGCAACAACCTCTACCCAGGAGGCCAGTACTTTGATCCACTGGGCCTTGCTGATGATCCAGCCACTTTTGCTGAGCTCAAAGTGAAGGAGATCAAGAATGGAAGGCTGGCCATGTTCTCCATGTTTGGGTTCTTTGTTCAAGCCATTGTAACTGGTAAAGGCCCATTGGAGAACCTTTTGGACCATCTTGACAACCCAGTGGCTAACAATGCTTGGGTCTATGCTACCAAGTTTGCCCCTGGATCTTAAATCTCCACCCTTATCATAATTATTGTCATTTATATGTAGATTATGATCATAAATGATAATTGTTGGATTAGTGAACTTTATAAGGATTAAGCCTCATTTTAATCATGGGATATCCCATCTTTGTTAAGCTAATTTTGTTTAAAGTATTCAATGAGAAAGGTGTTTTGTTAAGAGGGGATGCAATGTTCACGTACTCTTTTTAACAATGATGACAAGAGCTAAAATGATGCATTTTTTTTCCTAATCATAAAAAATATAAATATATATTTTTTTTTGTATACTTAGAATATAATTTAAACTTTTTAATATCAGTAATTAAAATTACTATCACACAAAAATTGAAACAAGTTACTTTTAAAAAATATAACTAATTATGCATGCATTTAACCGTGGTTTTACTTTATTTTAGAGGTTGATCTCACCAAAAAGAGACCTGAATATCAAATTAATTGAATATCAAATTAACTGTTTTTTAGTATATTAATATACATATTCATTTATAATAAGGTTATCTTTGTCAAATGATCATGTCAATAAAAATGTCAAAATATAGTATAAACTACATAGTAGAATCATCACATGAAATGATATAGAACAAATCCACTTAATAATAAAGTGTTAACAGTACAGTGATCCCAAAATAACTATAGAATTATAACTTTATACAGAATCCTAATCGGATACAAAACTATGTACAAGACCGAACAGTCTTATACTAAACAGGTAGATCCTCTCCTTCCAGAGCTTGCTCCACCAAGAAATCCTCACCTTCTACTCACATCCACAGGATGATCATTGCAAGGATAAAAAGTTACATATTCATACTTGTCCGGACGGTCAAAGTAAGGTGGTCGGTAAAAAATGTTCTTATATGTTTTATATATGTGTATGAGTGTATTATCTGTTTGTTTGAATTGTATGATCACATGATTATTAAATTACACTAGCTTACCCTTCTTTTCTGTTTTGCCATGTTTACCAGTCCGATTTATCCTTGCAATGATCATCCTGTGGGTGTGAGCAGAGGGTGAGGATGTCTCGGTGGAGCAAGCTCTGGAAGGAGAGGATCCACCCATTTAGTATAAGACCGAATGTTATGACTAGACCGAACGCTACATTCAATTGAATACCAGAACAGACCGATCGGTCATTAACTGAAGCTCCACATAAGCACAACTTAGTTAAGACCAAACACAATAGGAAGGTCGAACGGTCAACGAATGACTCTCAGCGACCTGCATAATCCTGCAGAATAACTACAGAATTATGATCAACACCAATCTTTACCAATTCCATGCATTCTTCCCAACTTCTAATCCTCGAAACTTGTATCATACGTATTTATACACTTAACTAAGAGCATCTAAACTAAATTACACTAGCTTACCCTTCTTTTTTATTTTGCCATGTTTACCCATTCAGTTTATCCTTGCAATGATCATCTTGTGGGTGTGAGCAGAGGGTGAGGATGTCTCGGTGGAGCAAGCTCTTGAAGAAGAGGATCTACCCGTTTAGTATAAGACTGTTCGGTCTTGTACATAGTTTTGTATCCGATTAGGATTCTGTATAAAGTTTTAACAGTACAAATATCCCAAAATAACTATAAAATTAAAACTTTATACAAAATCCTAATCGGATACAAAACTATGTACAAGGCCGAACGATCTTATACTAAACAGGTGGATCTTCTTCTTTCAGAGCTTGTTCCACCGAAACATCATCATCCTCTGCTCACAGCCATAGAATAATCATTGTAAGGATAAACCGAACAGGTAAACATGACAAAACAAAAAAGAAAGGTAAACTAATATAATTTAATAATCATGACAATTCTCGTGACCACTTAAAGAAAAATATCAAATGTTTATATAACTTTCGAGATATTAATTGTTCATTTTTTAATATGTTGGTTTATATTTTTTTTTATTTTTTTTACTGTTGAATCTTTTAAGCTTTTGTTCAATAATTTACTGGGTGAAGTTTAAAAGTTCCTTTCATGGTTTTAGTGACACTTTATCTCTCTTGATTGTAAACAATTTTTAATTTGGACTCTTTCTTTGTCACAACAATGTCTTTCTAAAAAATGTTAAAAAAAACTACGATGATGGAAAGATTGACTAATAATAGAATTTTGTAATCCAAAAAAAAAATTAATAGTTATAACAAATAAATGTTAAAAATTAAAGATAAGTATATATACTTAGAGATAATCTTAATCTTACAAATAAATTTTTTGTAAAGATAAATTTCAATTAAAGCTACTTCTATAATATAAAAAAATGTTTCTAATTGTATTTCCAATAAAACAATGGTTAAAGAAATGAATTATTGCGAACTTAAATCTCACGTTTGTGATAATTCCTTTACAAAAAAAGATATAATTTATTGTAATTCTTTATTTATCTTGAATTTGCACCTTTTGTTTCCGAACTTTCCATTATCAGTTAAACAGAACAGGCAAACCTATCATAGTATGTTTTAGGCTTAATACCTCCATTGGTCCTCTTATTTGTCTGTCAATCTCATTTTGGTCCTCAAGTTTTAAATTGTCTCAATTGGGTCATAATTTTTGTAAAAATGTACACATTTTACCCTAACCGTTAAGTTGTCTCAAACGGCGTTAATTAATGCTGGGATGAATTTTTTATTTTAGGCTTAATTCCTCTTTTGGTCCTTATTTTTGTGTGAAAATCTCAGTTCGGTCCTCAAGTTTTGAACTGTCTCAATTGGGTCATAATTTTTGAACTGTCGACAACGACGACATTTTTTAGTTTGAGAGGTAGAAAATGTGTGAGTCGGGGGGTTTGAGGGTAGAGGAATGAGTGAACTGTGATCAGTGATTGGAAGGAAAAAGAAAGACTATAGCCACGTGGATTTAATGATTTTAAAACATAAAAAAAAAAATTACAGCTCAGTTCAAAGTTAACGTCGTCTCAATACACTTAACGGTTGGGGTAAAATGTTGTAAAATGTTTGCATTTCATAAGGACTTGAGGAAAAACTTGAGAACCGAACTGAGATTTTCACACAAAAATAAGGACCAAAAGAAGAATTAAGCCTAAAATAAAAAATTCATCCCAACATCAATTAACGCCGTTTGAGACAACTTAACGTTTAGGATAAAATGTGTGCATTTTTACAAAAATTATGACCCAATTGAGACAATTTAAAACTTGAGGACCAAAATGAGATTAGCAGACAAATAAGAGGACCAATGAAGATATTAAACATATGTTTTAAGATTGAAAAAAGGGTTCGCTTTACCTAACCTTTTTATTCTTAAAAAACTGTCATTTGGAATCTCATTTTTTATTTCAAATGAATTCTTCTAGTTAAAAATTCCACGTATACATAAAATCAATTTAAAATATATAAACAGATATCATTTTAAGGATTAAATTGGTTTAAAATTCATTTTTTAGTATATATCAAAATTAGTATCAATCTTAATAAGATTTGCTATTTATTAAATATATTGTTCCATTCACTATTAAACATTTACCGGATCATTCACTAAAATCTAGTTTAGTTTTATGCTCAAAATGTAATGTATATATCACGACATAAAAGAAATGTGTTAACTCAAAATGTATATATCACTACATAAAAAAATGTGTTAGAAGTTTCACATCAACTAAAGTAATGTCAATTTAAAGCATACATATGAATGTAAACCTCACTTTACAAATCAATTTTAAGATTGAGTTAAACTTAAATTTCCTTCTTAGCAATAACATATTTTGTCCCTAAATAGTTCTACCATTTTTTTTTAAATATCTTCACTTAATCTCTCTTTATGGATGTTGCAATTTTCCCATGGGAAATCAAATGAAAAAAACTTGCGAAACTTAAAAAGACCAAAACAAAAGCTAATCATATTTAGAAGGATAAAACAGGAAACAAGAAGCTAAAAGGGAAGCATGTGATAAACAAAACAGATGTTCCATTAATTGACTTGAAAAAGAAAAATAAGAGACTAGGAATCTTGATCAAACCATGTGCAAATCTGTCGATTTAAGCTTCTGATTTAACATGACCAATAGAACTGCAATATTACACACACCAAAACAGCTAAAAAAACTTGACCACCCCAAAAAAGCTACCAAATAGCCATTGCAAGATGAATCTCCTTTTCCCCCTGCTGTATAGTGAGTGATATTCAAGATGTCATCAATACTTACTATTTATATCCTAGAGACTAAGTTTTACATTACACGACAAAACATATACATCAGCAAGCTACACTACTAATACAACTATGCAACCTAAAGTCTACAACTATACACAACTTCTCCATGTAACAAAATTGGTAGATATACATATTTTTCTCTTCACCAATTAAGTACAGTAACATTGATCAAATATTCCCATAAGATCTAAAGATGAAGCAACTTCTAAAATAAGAGTTTATGACATCAATGATTTTACCATTTTGCTTAATCTTTCACTTGTTATTCACCTTTGGTAAAGAGAATATTTGGAAGTTGAATGCTAGCTATAGTGCTCTGGAACTCAGTTTCCCCCACCATCTCCGCCTTTTATCCATTTCTGAATTCCCTACCTTTTGAAGTCTTGCTTTTGTTTCTTTTAATCTAACCTTGTAGTCTTTCTTCCACACCTCAAACCTATGTTTGAGTTTCCGAAGTTCTTCAACAGAATTTGTGTTAGCAGATTGACCTGCTCTAAGCTCAACCAAATTTCTGGCATCATAATCAAATGTCTGTCTACGGTGATCAAATTCCCTAGCAAGGTGGCCCACTGAAGCCAAAGCACCATGACCATCTCTCCCTAGTGCAGATTCAGAAATGCTAGCAGAATACTTCAAAGGTGTGCTTGCACTAGGTGTTCGAGATCCCATGGAAATAGCATCTTCTGAATCATAGGGTAAAGGTGATGATACATCACGTCTTGCATGTTGATTGTTGGCATTCTCAGAAGCAAGGCTCTTTCTAGCAGAAGCAAGGCTCGTCTGCATTGAAATTGCAACCCGAAAGATCAGTATACTTTTAAGCTATATTTGCAACCATCTATAGATGAGACCTTTCAGCAAACAAGGTTGCAACAAACTCATAACAAATCAGAAAATCACCACCGTTAAAAAATAAATTTCTAGGTATGAATTTTGTTACAAACAAACAACAAAAGTTCCTGCTAATTTCTCTTTAAAATGACACAGACAACTAAAGTGCAGTTGTTTGGTTATACCAGTCATTTGTTTTCAGGGAGGTGAAAGCAGAATGAGCAAGTCAACCAACTCTGTCTATAATAATAATATTCACGGGTATATCCTCCATTTGAAGTTGAGGACTTCTGTGAGCTGAAAACATACCTGCAAAGATGCCATTTGTTTTTGCCACATATCCTCCATTGATTTCATCCTTTTCTCGTATTGAATCCATCTACTCTCAAACTGATTTAGCTGATCCTTCAATTCAGCATTTTCCCCTTCCTTTTGCTCTATGGTAGCTTCAGCCTTGACAACCCGCCTCTGGAGTTCAGCTAAAGCTGCAGGTAAATTCGGGAGCCGATCACTTGGCACATCCTGCTAAACCAAAAAAAAATGAGACACTTTTGGGATTGTTGAGTAGCTATGATGAACTGACACTTCAATGTGTCACATATTTGTATCTGATACTTCGGGATACTTCTATACTTCAATGAAATATCTAATCTATAAGGCACTAATACTTTTATAAAGACAAATTTATAATTTTTTATTTTCACAATGTATGAGAAATGTGATTTTAACTTAGATTTGCATAATTGCAATTATATCTATTATATTTTAAGAGTTTTTATACAAGTTTAAATATGTATATGTCACCCATCGAATTCTATTATTTTCAAAATAAATGTATCACCACATTTATCCCTAATATTTTCAAAATAAATGTATCGTCATATACATATCGTATCCAATACATATATCATATCCATGCATCATATAGTTGAGTCGTTAGGACGTTCACATAATCATGAAGCTCAGCGTTCTACATCAATGGCAAATCTGATTGCAGAAGGAAAATAGGTTTTGAATGCTTGTGACGAATGCAATACAATATGCTCAAGGTAGGTATGGACAGATTTTAAGTTTTAGACCAGCATGCAGATGAGTAGAGATAGTCATGTTTATGCAAAAAGACTGGGATACTGTACACTATAACTGTTAAATAAACTTAAATTAAAAAACAAAAAGGGATTTATTTGTTTATTTTAGGTTCGGTTGCAGTAGCAACAAGTAGGAGATTTATTATTTTAAAAGTTCGATTATTAAAGAGATATTTTAGCTTTTCTGTTTAGGGGCTGATTTTAAATTTTATTTTACTTTGTGTAAGTAGCTATTTAATAGCCTTTATCTCAATCAATAAAGTAGCACATATTTTACAGAGAAAATATATTTTTGTGTCTGAGATTATTTTAATAAAGTGGTATCAGAGCTTTATGCTATGAGAAAAAAAGAAAGAGAAGGAGAGAGTCAAACACTGTGAGGGAAAAGTGAGTGCTTTTTTTTTGTGAGAGATGGCAAAGGTTGTCAATGGTATGAGTGTGCCACAATTGACGAGAAAAAGCAATTATGATAATTGGTGCCTACAGATGAAGGCGTTATTGAGATCCCAAGACGTTTGGGATATGGTGGAAGACGGGTACGTTGAACCTGATGCGGACGAACATCAGACGGTGGCACAGATAGCAACATTGAAGAAAACACGTGCAAGAGATGGGTCAACATTGTATTTTCTCTACAATGCAGTAGATGAGTCGGGATTCGAAAAAATAGCAAATGCCAAATCAGCAAAGGAAGCCTGGAAGATATTGGAGGTTGCGTATAAAGGTGACAACCGCGTTAAACAAGTCCGAATACAAGCTCTCAGAGAAGAGTTTGAACAGTTGAAGATGGAGCCCAAAGAGCATATAACCGAGTACATAACTCAGGTGGAGAAGGTGGCCAACCAACTCGGCAAGAATGGAGAAAAAATGCCATCTAGCCGGGTTGTGGGAAAAATTTGGAGATCTCTTACAAAAGATTTTGAAAGTATCGTGTGCGCCATCGAAGAATCGAAGGACTTGTCGGTTCTCACAGTGGATGAACTTGCTGGTCATTAGAAGCCCATGAACAAAGGAGAAGGAGTTAGCATGATCAGGTTAAACCCGACGATCAAGCACTACAGGTACAGTTTGACTCGAATAAATCTCGGATTACTCAGAGCCGAGATCCTGGCGGCAGAGGCCGAGGAGGCCGAGGACAAGGACGAGGTGGACGTGGTAGAGGCAATGAAGAGAGAACCGGTCAGCAGTATTGGCATGACCAAAGACAAGGAAAAGGCCGAGGAGATCAGTCAGAAGTGGAATGTTTTAAGTGTGGCAAGCATGGCCACTATGGATATGAATGTAGATCAAGGAAGTGCTACCATTGTGGTAAGCTCGTTCATATTGTTAAATATTGTCGAGCCGAGAAGAAAAGTGAGAGAAACCTTCTTACAGAAAAAGAAGAAGATGAAGAAGAGATGGGAACTTTGTTGATGTCAAAGATCTTAAAGTCAAAGGGGGAGACGAATCTCGTTATTGAAGATAGTGAAGAAGAGTGTGGAATCCTGTTGATGGCAAAGAGCTCGGATGCAATGGACATGGAGAGCCTGATCCCAACAATGGATGAAGTGATCTCAGTAAAAGATGCAACAATTATGGAGAAGGAAAACGTGGAGAAAGAACTCAAAGAAAAAGATGAAGAGATTCAGCGAATAGGGAGGCTTCTAGATGAAGCTAATGAAATTATGAATAAACATAAGGTTGAGCTTGAGGAGCTGAACCAGACGAAGAGGAAGATGAAGATGTTGAGAAGAACCCGATGAAGATGTCAGTCAAGATTTTTGAGAAATCGCCTAAGGTCAGAGATGAGTTGGTTAAGGTTATTGAGAAGTCGGGCATAACAAAGTCAGTCAAAGCATTAAAGAGATCAACCAAGGTAAAAGACAGGAAGGCCATAAGGAAAAAGAAGAAGTCAAATGTGATTAAAAGAAGCAAACCCGGAGTGGGATGATGCACATGGAAAGAAAGGAAGAAAAAAATTTAAGTTTATGGGGGAGTTTTGTTAAATAAACTTAAATTAAAAAAAAAAGGGATTTATTTGTTTATTTTAAGTTCGGCAACAAGTAGGAGATTTATTATTTTAAAAGTTCGATTATTAAGGAGATATTTTAGCTTTTCTATTTAGGGACTGATTTTAAATTTTATTTTACATTGTGTAAGTGGCTATTTAATAGCCTTTATCTCAATCAATAAAGTAGCACATATTTTACAAAGAAAATATATTTTTGTGCCTGAAATTATTTTAACAATAACAAGCAAAAGACTAGAAAGAAAACTCTTGGAAAAATTTTGATTACTACGATTAAATCATAAAAATACTTGAGCAAGAACGTCTTGATCTCTACTTAATAGAACAAACAATCGAAAGCATTGCTCAAATTTAATTTATTTAATTCGAAAAAGTTCCTGTATAATTAAAATTATCTTGCCCTTTCAATTAGTCTCTCACTTTATACTGTTAGGGTATAAGGTGGAAGGTAATGATAAGGGTTGGAAAGTATATGAGAAGGAGAAGAAAGGTAGGAGGGAAGTGAGGCCGAACGGTATTGACCGTAAAGGCCGAACAGTAGCCGAACGGTGGAAGGCGTGAGAGTTCTAGCCGAACGGTGGAAGGCGGTGAAGAGCTGGAGTCGAACGATAAGAGGCAGGGGGAAGGAAGCTGAACGGTGGAAGGTGGTGAAGAGTTGGAGCCGAACGGTAGGAGGCAGGGGGAAGCAAAGCCGAACGGAAGGCGGTGAAGAGATGGAGCCGATTAATTGAGGAGTGACTATCCTAACTGGGACAACAGTTAGGATAGGCGGGAAATATTTAGAAATAATTATAGTAAATAAGAATATATCCTAGGAAAATATTCCGTATAAGATATCTATAGTAAATAAGGATGTATCCTAGGGAAATATTCAGTATGAGATATTTATAGTAAATAAAGATATATCATAGGAAATATTCATAATAAGATATTTTCAGTAAATAAGGATATATTCTAGGGAAATATTCAGTATAGGATGAGCTGGAAATAATTAGTATAAATAAAGCTAGAGTCTAGGGTTAAGGGTATGTTTTGAATTGTTGAATTTGTTGACAGGCGGCTACCATCTTGTGAGGGAGGTTATGCTCCCAAGTAATTGAAGGAGGTTATGCTCCTAATTATTGTTTACTTGTTTATCCAGATAATACCATCAATAAAAGAAATTCTTTCGTTCAATTTCATTCTTTCATTGTTCTTTTGCTTGTTTTGAGTGTGTGAAAGGTTGTCCTGGTTACGTCTCCTACTCGGATACGTAACACTTTCATATGCTACCAAATATAGATGTAAATTATTCATGAGAATTAAGAAAAGAAAAATCAATTGTCTTACCAAACACGGGGATATGCGTTCTCATACACCTAGATATTTAACACGCCTAGAAAATCTTATGCTTATTAATACAACAATAGTCTCATTATACTATTAAAAAGTGGGTTTGAAAGTTAACTGAAAATTATACAACTTCAGATTTGAAATCCTGAAATGAAGCGATTTTTAGTTGGATAGAAAATATAAACGCCAACAAGTACCATTGCATGCATAAAACAAAAAGAAAATTAACCAAATCAATTAGTTTTCCAAAAATTTTGAGAAAACATGCACCATAAAGTACCTTTTCTTCGGGCATCTTCACACGTGACCTTCGCCTAGATCTTGCATTTTCATGACTTTTCTTTGAGTTATTGAAGTCACTGGCATTCCTCCGAACCAGCCATCCACGAATTACTGAAGGGAAATGAATAGTAAGCAAACCATATGCAATGTACCTGGTATGGGCAAACAAAACAATAGAAACACAAACCAGATTGTAGTGTTGTGGCTGCCAGCATTTCCTTAACATTTTCAGAAGAAATAGTCATAGAAGACTTCACCATAACACCATACTCCCTTCTTCCAATTTCTCCCCGAACAACTACAATATAACCAAATTAAAATTAAGTTACAGATAAAAACTATAACAAAGGTTATAGTCAAACACTTGCAATAATTTTGACTATTAGGGCCACAGGATTAATCGCTCAAATTTCTTAATCCATATCAATAAGGTCCTCCGGTTCTTAATTTTCAAAAGTAGAAGTGAAAAGCACCAACATTTCTTTTGGTTTCAATCAATTAAGTTTTTTGGAAATATTTTACTTAAAAATGAGCATAAAAATAAAGAAAAGTGTGTATAAAGCTAGAATAAAATAAGAACGTTCAACTCAAACAAAACTGGTATTGATATCCAGACATTACATGATTGTAAAGTAGTCACTCCCTTCTTCAGCTCATGGTAACGACTGCGAGCTTGATAACCACGAAAGCTTTTTTGAATACCAAGTAGTCCCTGCAAAAGATATTTTCTCCTGTCCTCCAGTGCCCCAATCTGTATATTCAACCAGAACAGAGGAAATATTAAGTCAGATAAACATTACATAAATTAATATAAAATTTATCTAAAACAAACTAGGTAGATTTCCTATAAATAAGAAAGGTTGAGAGACTAGGATATCTTATCATTTGTGAGAAAAAGAAAATCAAACTGAAACTAGAAAAGGAGAGGGAAAATCTCCCTTGAATATAGCTAAATAATATTATCTGTACCTCCTAATACCTAATTTTCTCACAAATGACAAGATACCATTCTCAACATCTCTTATTTGTTTATAAGCAATCTTCCTTAATTCTTCTAAATCTCCGCTGGACAAACTAACATGTCAACAACTTTCTTTCTCATTAACTATCCATTAAAAAAAAATTATCCAATCCGTTCAGTCTATTAATTTAATAAGGTATATAGAAATGAACTTAAATATGGATGAGTAATGGAAAATGGATCCAATTGCCACCCTAAGCGTGATCCAGCTTGCAATACCATGGCCCTTTATCTGTTGAAACAAACACAACACTAAATTACAGACATATACCTGCCCAGTTCGAAGATACAGTTTGGTGAAGCCAACTTGGTACATTTCGGGAGGGATATTAAATTGTTGCAAAACCGCAACCGAAATGCTCAATGGGTCCTGAGATGTGTTTGCCTCAACAAGCAGAAACCCATACCTAACATATGTCCGAACACAAATCAACCCATTATTCAATATAAAAATAAATAAATAGGAGTTTCACCACTACCTTATGGAAAATTCTTGATGTGTCATTCGAGTAGGATATCCAGCCCTCGAAATCCTAACAACCTCCAAAACTCCACAACACTTGAGCTGTTGTAGTACAAGATCTTGTTCATATATTCCAGGAAGTTGCTTAGTATTTGGCTTTATACAGCGAATAAAGTGAGGTGTGGTGCTCTCCAGCTGATGCATCAACTTGAACAATTGACCCTAAAAGGAAAAAGACTCGTTAGGCTGTTTTTTCAAATTATTGTGTTTCTCTTTGTTGTAATTTGAGATAATATCTTTAGAATCTTCCTAATTAGAGGAAATAGATACATAATCTTTTATTTTATTTTATTTTCTCTAGATTTTCTAGTTTTCCTATTTCCTTTTTTAGGAGAATTAGATTATTACAAATAGAGGGTATTACAATGTATTTTTTATGATTTGAATAATAAATCAGTGTTATTTTCCACTTGGTATCAGAGCTTGTCTGATCTGCTTCCGTTGTCTTTGCTCTCTGCCGGCGGCCGGCCGCCATGGCCGCCAGCAACCCCTAAAACTCTCTTCTTCAAAATATGTTTTTAACGGGTTCCAATTACCCTAGTTAAGTTCTCCCTTAGAATTCTAGCCTTTTTCCACTATTACCAAATACAAATTGTGTTTTGGTATCATGAGAATGGGATTTGAACCCATTCCCTTTAAAACCAGTAGCTGAAACTGGTAATTTTAAGTGCTGTCCAGATTTTGGCCCATAAAGGGTCTCTCCTCTAATGCCCAATAGTTGTCATCCTCACTAGATTTCAATCAATTGCAGAGTTCTTGTTTGCTGTTCTCTCCGCTGTGCACCACTGTTCTCCGTCGTCGACCCCCATCGTCCACCGTCCGCCGCCGATAACCGTCCGTCGCTGAAAACCGTCTGCCGCCGCAGCTGCCGCCGTCGCCGGTTGGGGTCGTTGATAAGGCAGAAAGGTGCGCCCAAGTCCGACGACCACAACGCCGGAAGTCGCTCCGTGAGAGGAGCCGCCACACACCTCCACGCGCCGCCACCGTTGCCGACCCGTGTTCTGACCCTCCATAGCTGTCATTGCTACCATCTTTGTTGCTTCACAGAATCTTCGTCTTCCTCGCAACATACTTCCGCGACGGGTTGACGAGGATCCATCTCAGCCGCGAGGAGGAGAGGGTGTCATCTCGCGTTTCCACTTCACAACTAACGGAAATCTGATTCTTGTTATTCTGATTCGGGAGAGGAAGATAACGAACGGAAAGCCTACAAGTGAGGAGCCGAAACCATCTCTGCCCCCGGGATCAACCCTTTAGTATTGTGGCACCCTCAAGACTCCCATTATGACCCCTCTAATACTAATTTTACCACCATTACAGTTGACCCTTTGCTTGTTCGTTACCTTCGTCCACATCAGAGTGAAGGGTTCAGTTCTTGTTTGATTGTGTCTCTGGTCAATGAGAGGTCGCGAGCGATGAGTTGGAAAGTGGCTGAGTTCTTCTTGTCAATGAACTTCTTCCTCCCTCCCATTCTGCCTTCACGGGCTTTCTGCCACCGCCAATAGATTTCTTCTTCCTCTTTCTTGTGCAGCACTGATTGGTGCTTCTTGCTGACGTCTCCGCCGCTTGTGCCGCCAAATGCAGTGACACCTGTGACCAAGCCTGTTTCACCATCTGGTTACAATTCCGTGATTCTCTCTAGCAAGTGTGATGTCCCCGTTGGCTTGTGGCATGAAATGGAGTCTATTTCTATAGCTGTGATGTTCCATCAACAATTCATCGTCTTTTCTTTGGTCAAGATTAAGAGTGCCTCATAAAGTGCACTAATCGTCATTTCCGCTGTTTGGGGAAATATTTTTCAGCCCCTCGAGATAACTTCCTTCTTGGGCTAGAGTTTAGCCTGTACTTCTTGTGATACAGTATTAAGTATCATCATTTAGGAGTACTCCAACAGAGAACTTTGGACCTCCAACCTGTTTTTGGCCTTTTGATGCCATGGTGTTTTTTTGGTTTCTACCAATGCTTTGTTATAACAACTCGTGAGTTATTCTTTGAGACTGACCGCTAAATTGACTCTTTCAAAGTTATGGGATTCAGGTTTGTCCCTCGTACGAATCGTTTCTCACCAGTTCTTCCACCTACACGTTCTGTTGTTCAGTCGTGAGGAGGAGAAAGTTCCAGCTACTGCAAGGTAGTGTAATCCCTACAGGTCTGTTGTTGTTAGCCTCTGCAGGACAGATGTTTCCTGAAGGCTTGTTGCTATTCAGGGCAGTTAAGTCCCTTAAGGTTTGTTGCTGTTTAGGGTGGTTAAGTCCCTACAGGTTTGTGGCTGTTAGCATTTTAGTTCCAGCTGTTGCAGGGTAGTGTAGTCCCTGCAGGTTTGTTGTTGTTTGCCTCTGCAGGACAGATGTTTCCTGAAGGTTTGTTGCTGTTTAGGGCAATTAAGTCCCTTGAAGTTTTTGTTGTTGTTCGCCACTATTGATGGCAATCCAATCCCTGCAATTTGTTGCTATTCGCCACTGCAGGCCCTTCATATGTTCTTGCAGTTTGTTGTTGTTTGCTGCTGCAAGTCATCATCCATTTTTGATGGGAATCTCTCTCGTCCATTGCTGTCCAAGTTGAAGTTTCATGGTGCTAGTTCGCCCTCATCCATTGCTGCCCAAGTTGAAGTTTGCCCTCGTCCATTGTTGTCTAAGTTGAAGTTTCATTGTGCTAGTTCGTCTTGTCCGTTGCTGTCCAAGATGGTTTATTGACTTTATCTCTAATTGAGTTTGTTTATTCCAAGCTTGGTTCATACAATCTTGTATGATCCAGCTTGAGGGGAGTGTTGTAATTTGAGATAATATCTTTAGAATCTTCCTAATTAGAGGAAATAGATACATAATCTTTTATTTTATTTTATTTTCTCTAGATTTCCTAGTTTCCCTATGTTAGATATTAGGTTTTGTGTTTATGTTAATTAGGGAAACATAGTCCATATGCTTATTATGTTATTCTTACATATTCATTTGTATTTGGGCTTAGCCCACATTCTTATTATTATAAATACATTACCCTATGTGTATGCAAAGACACAAGGGAGATTAATCCCAAATATAGTTTTTCACTATATTCAACATGGTATCTAGAGCTTAGGTTCTGTTCTAGCCTGTTCTACAGTCTCCAGTACGCATCACCGCCGTCGTTGCCTAATCGTCGTCGCCGCCGCCGCCGCGCCGTCGCCGGAGTTCCAGAATCGATCGGCGACCACTCCGTCCGAAGCGTCTCGGCCGGGCGACCACCGCGGTCCAAAGATCTCCGCGATCGGAGTATCCACACGCCGCCACGCGCCGCCACCGTCACCGGCGCGTGTAACCCACGCGCCCACCTCCGGCAAGACCCACTCGCCGGCGCCGCCACAGACAGGGTCGCCGGAGCCCCCTGAGTCCATTCCTAGGGTCGGTGACGACTCGTTTGGACTGTATTTGAGCAGATATGACTTTTACGGTTTGCTCCTTTTTTTTCCCGGTGAAACTCACTCGCGTCGCCGGAGCTTTCCGCTGCCGACCAGCACCGCCGTGATCGCCTCCTCGCCCTCATTCTGGATCTGTGGTCATTACGTCAATCGGAGCACATTGAATTTTTAGGGTTTCACCCTCTCCATGGCTGCCCAACGTGATGATCGGAGTCTGTCTCGCCAGCCAGACCATCCTACTTCATCAAATAGCATAGACAATCCTGCACTCTTGCAGGAATTTCTCAGATGGTATGAGGACCGTCAGCACTCTAGTTCCACTACATCTGCTTCTGTTACACTCACAGGTACTCCTTTTGTTGGTCTGACTCACTCTCTCGGATCTTGGGTCCTTGACTCAGGCGCCACCAATCATATCACTGGTAACAAGTCCTTGTTTTCTTCCTTGTCATGTCCGGATAATTTACCCTTGGTAACAATGGCTGATGGGTCTAGAGTCTCCTCTCGTGGTATTGGTATTGTTCATATTTTTCCGTCCATATCCATTGATCATGTACTTTATGTCCCTGGGTCTCCTTTTAACTTATTGTCCGTAAGTCGTCTCTAACTCGTTCCCTTAATTGTGTTATTTCATTTACCAAAGATTCTGTTTGGTTGCAGGACCGGAGTTCGAAACACATGATTGGCACAGGATGTGAGTCTCATGGCCTATATCATCTCCGCCCTTCTCCACATGCTGGCATAATCATGGAGTCACCATCCCTTCTTCATGCTCAATTAGGTCATCCCAGTCTTGCCAAACTGCAGCAACTTGTTCCTAGTTTGTCAAAATTATCAAGTTTGCCGTGTGAGTCATGTCAGTTAGGTAAACATACTCGTAGTTCCTTTCCTCGTAGTGTTTCACAACGAGCGTCATCTCCTTTTTCATTGGTTCATTCTGATATTTGGGGACCTAGTCGTGTTAAGTCAACTTTAGGGTATCATTATTTTGTTACATTTATTGATGACTATTCCAGGTGTACTTGGTTGTTTCTAATGAAGAATCATTCTGAGTTATTTTCTATTTTCCAAACTTTTTTCAATGAAATAAAAACTCAGTTTGGGGTTTCTATTCGCACTTTACGCAGTGATAATGGCCGTGAATACCTTTCTCAACCATTTAAACATTTTATGGCTTCTCATGGCATTCTTCACCAAACCTCATGTGCCTATACCCCTCAACAAAATGGGGTGGCTGAGCGCAAGAATAGACACCTTATTGAAACAACTCGTACACTTCTAATCCATGGTCAAATACCATCGCGTTTTTGGGGTGATGCAGTTCTCACTGCATGTTATCTCATAAACCGCATGCCGTCTTCTGTCCTAGATAACAAAATCCCTCATTCTATCTTATTTCCTCAAGACCCTTTACATCCATTACCTCTTAGAGTTTTTGGGTCTACATGTTTTGTTCATGATTTTAGTCCTGGTCTTGATAAGTTATCTCCTAGATCTCACAAATGTGTCTTCTTAGGATTTCCACGCTCACAAAAGGGCTATAAGTGTTTTTCCCCTTCCCTCAATCGCCATTTTATCTCCACTGACGTCACTTTTGATGAATATTCGTTTTATTTTTCACATCTATCTTCTAGTTCTGTACCTCCACCTGTTTCTGTTGATATTCCTATTGTTTGTGATCCTTCTCCTCCTTTAGACTCTCATTCCCTACAGGATCGTCCTTCAACTCCACCCCTTCAGGTTTATAGTCGCCGCACTCGTCTCCCTCATGACTCACCTCCTGTGCCGCCTCCTGTCTCTCCTCCGGCTCCAGCAAATGAGTCTGACCTGCCTATTGCCCTCCGTAAAGGTATACGCTCTACTCGTAACCCTTCCCCCCATTATACTGTTCTTAGTTACCACAGATTATCTCCATCTTTTTACACATGTCTCTCATCCATTTCTTCTGTGTCCATTCCCAAGTCTGTGAGTGATGCCTTAACTCATCCTGGTTGGCGTCAAGCCATGCTGGATGAATTAAGTGCTTTACAGAAAAGTGGAACTTGGGAGCTTGTCCAATTACCATCTGGAAAGTCTGTTGTTGGTTGCAGGTGGGTGTATGCTATCAAAGTTGGCCCTGATGGTACAATTGATCGTTTGAAGGCTCGACTGGTTGCCAAAGGATACACTCAGATTTTTGGTTTGGATTATGGTGATACTTTTTCTCCAGTGGCGAAAATGACCTCTGTTCGCCTATTCATTGCCATGGCCGCTCTTCGACAATGGCCTCTTTACCAACTTGATGTCAAAAATGCTTTCCTTAATGGTGATTTACATGAAGAAATTTATATGGAGCAACCGCCCGACTTTGTTGCTCAGGGGGAGTCATCTGGATTGGTATGTCGTCTTCGCAAATCCTTATATGGCCTAAAACAGTCTCCTCGGGCCTGGTTTGGTAAATTCAGCTGTGTTGTTCAACAATTTGGTATGTCTCGCAGTGAAGCGGATCATTCAGTGTTCTATCGCCACTCAAGTGCTGGATGTATCTACTTAATAGTGTATGTCGATGACATTGTTCTCACAGGAAGCGACTATCTTGGCATCTCTCAGATGAAACAACACCTTTGTCACCATTTTCAAACCAAAGATCTTGGCAAGCTCCGGTACTTTTTGGGTATTGAAGTAGCACAATCCAATGATGGTATTGTCATATCTCAGAGAAAGTATGCGTTAGACATCTTGGAGGAAACAGGGTTAATGAACTGTAAATCTGTTGAGACACCTATGGATCCTAACATCAAACTCCTACCAAATCAGGGGGAGCCTTTCTCAGATCCTGAACGGTACAGAAGATTAGTTGGTAAATTAAACTATCTTACTGTTACGCGTCCTGACATTTCCTTCCCAGTTAGTGTGGTGAGTCAATTTCTAAACTCCCCATGTGAAGACCATTGGGATGCAGTTGTTCGCATACTGAAGTATATTAAAGGATCACCTGGAAAAGGTTTTCTATATGGTCCTAACAACGATACAAAAATCGTTTGCTATTCAGATGCTAATTGGGCTGGTTCCCCTTCTGATAGGAGGTCTACTTCTGGATATTGTGTCTCTATTGGTGGCAACCTGATATCTTGGAAAAGTAGGAAGCAAAGTGTTGTGGCAAGGTCCAGCGCAGAAGCAGAATATAGAGCTATGGCATCTGCTACTTGCGAGCTTGTGTGGCTTAAACAATTACTTAGTGAATTGAAATTTGGAGACGTCACTCACATGACACTTATATGTGATAATCAAGCTGTTCTTCATATTAGCTCTAACCCTGTCTTCCATGAGAGAACCAAGCACATTGAAGTTGATTGTCATTTTATTAGAGAAAAAATCATATCCGGAGATATCAAGACTGAGTTCGTTAACTCAAGCAACCAATTGGCAGACATATTTACTAAGTCCTTGCGAGGACCTAGAATTGACTATCTTTGTAACAAGCTTGGAACATATGATTTATATGCTCCAGCTTGAGGGGGAGTGTTAGATATTAGGTTTTGTGTTTATGTTAATTAGGGAAACATAGTCCCTATGCTTATTATGTTATTCTTACATATTCATTTGTATTTGGGCTTAGCCCACATTCTTATTATTATAAATACATTACCCTATGTGTATGCAAAGACACAAGGGAGATTAATCCCAAATATAGTTTTTCACTATATTCAACACCCTATTTCCCTTTTTAGGAGAATTAGATTATTACAAATAGAGGGTATTACAATGTATTTTTTATGATTTGAATAATAAATCAGTGTTATTTTCCACTCTCTTGTTTCTCAGCATACTCCTAAACTTCAGGTACATTTACTACATATAATTTTAGGGGACTATATCACCACATGTTAACAACATTGAAATCATTTCTTTCCAAATATTAAAGATGCTTAACCAATTCAAGTAATGCTACAAGAATACCTTGAACTTAGTGCCAACACTCTGCTTTTTTGAGTCAAGAGCACCTCCATGCAAGGAATTTGATTGCTTCTGAGGCTGATTAAGCATCTTGGGGAACAACTGCAGCAGTTCACAGCTACATGATGACAGTAGTTGAATGGAATCAGATGGTAGTGGATCTCTATTCTTTTCTAGGAAGCCACTTGTATCATACAAAACCTAATAGAGGACCAGATATTAGAATAGTCAGAAATAGAAATACAATTTATTTCCATGGTATGCATTCTACATATATCTGACAGGCTAGGAAAAACAAAATTATAAAGCAGACATTGATCGTAACAGGCTACGACAAAAAAACTCTGGTTGAAACATTTTTTCCTCTAAAACTAAAACTGTTTAATATCAGAATCATAGTTGTGTCAAAATTTCCCACGTCAAAGTTAAAGCAACCCAGCATTTTAGTGTTGATATTGAATTGCATGCTATGGAAGAAACTAAAATAAGCTTAGGTTTTTGGGAGGTTTTAGAAAGAGAGATAATATATAATATTATATTTATATATAACTAAATAATCACATTAGAAAATAGAATTTTAAAAAACACAAGCTATAAATGATTATATTAGTTCAAACAAGTCAAATTACAAAGATATTAATTATCAGTAATGCTACTTTTACTGTATAACAACATCAGATGTAGTAGGTTTATGCTTAATACTACAATACTCCAGGTGCACTATTTTGAAAATGAACACAATACGTAAACCAGTAAATTTAAGGATAATTCAACTTTAAGAACTTCAGCCAAGTATGTTTTGAAGCAATTAAATTTATCAATTTGACTTTAAAAATCACAATCAATAGATTTTAGAGGAGTTAACTTTCAAAGGTCAATAGGAACTGATACTAACCTCCCCAGCATAATGAGAGACACTAAAAGCCCTGCCTCTTTCCCCTTTAAAGCAAGGATTAGAGTGCAGGTGCTGCTTAAGTTTGTTGGCTAGTGTTAGATCACTGGCCTTGGGGAAATTAGATTCCTCGTCTAACAGAGAGAATAGCCCAAGAGGCTTCTGCACATTAGACAAACTAGTAAATAATGAAAATACTAAACTCCAACAATATGACATGAACATAATTTGATTTTGAAAATAATCTGCAGTGTAAAAAAATAGTACTGTCTAGGAAAAGAATACCAAAACAAAAAAAAGGGCCTGTTTTCCTCCAGATCAGCAAAAGAATAGCTATAAAATTTCAGAATTCTTAAACCATATAAATACCTTTTCAAAGAGATCCAAACACACTTGGTTGTCCTCAAACTCTACTCTGGTCCAATCAATACCATCTAATTCATAGTCCTGAAACATGTAAATTGCAATGTTGTAATGAAGCATCCAAAGACTATTACACACTTAGCAAAGGATGCAACACCAGCCTTTTTATTGTATTATGGTTGTTTTCTTCCATCATGTGACAGGCAATGTACTGAAGTAAACAACATAGTGATTCAGGCATGTAAGTCACCAACTAAAGATTATACTGATCGGTGGTTTGTACATCAACGGTTTCTTGTCGAGAGAAATTTTAGTTTGACATGACCAAATCCCTCTCTCATTCCCAAAAGATAACAAAAGTAATAACACCTTTTACATACACAAACTATATTTATGGATTTGCATCTCACACTATTGCTTTTGAATGAAAGACACAAACATACCAGGCATCAAAGCAACCAAGAATCTTAAACACAGAAATAATATCCTTAGACCTTGTTAGATATATTACCTTTATTTTATGTTTATCTTTTATCTTTAATTAGTTTGTTATTATTTTTAATTTGTATTTTAGGCTTAGTCCATATTTCTTCTATTATAAATAGAGGACCCTATGTGTATATTCAACACAAGGGAAATTAATCTCATACATAATTTTCACTATATTCAACATGGTATCTAGAACCTAAGGTTTTTTTGAGTAAAAAAAAATTCTATTGTCTCTACCACTAAACCCGTGGCTTCCGGCGGCGCCTCCATCTACCGTTGTCACCGAAGCCATCGTCTACTGCTGCCACTACCAGAGTTTTAGTTTTGACTGACGATCACATGGTTTTGATCGTCTCGGTCAGACAACCACTATGCCATCAATGACACTTTCATTGGAGCTCCTACGCTTTCTCAGCACCTTTTGAAGTTGTGGATTTGCTCCCTTTTTCGTCGTGCATGGTGGCATGTCTAGTAGCAATTCAGAGCGTCGAGGTCACTTGTTTTCCTCTTTCAAGTTCATCGTGCTTTGTCGCACGTCCTGTCAGCCAGCTATTCAGAGCATCGAGGTTACTCTTTTTCCTTTTCAGGTGCCTTGATTGGAGAATCTTAGATTTTTATGGTTTCTCTCTCCTGTTCATCCATGGCTTCTTCCATTATCGTCTCTTCTGACCTTCCTTTTTTTCACCATTGGGTTTGACCCGTCCATATATGCTTTTTCTCCCATGTAAAAGATGACTTTTATTAGTTTATTTATAAACGTGGTGGCTCTCCAACAAAGACCTCTTTATCCACTTGATGTCAACAATGCATTCCTCAACGACAATGTGCAAGAACAGATTTACATAGAGAAACCTCTCAGATTTGTTGCTCAGGGGGAGTCTTTTGGTTTGGTATTTTGTCTTCTATGTCGTCTTGCAAATCATTAGCAATTTGGTATCACTCGAGTGCAGAAGCAGATATTTTCACTTTTTATGGATTATATTAGTAACAAGCTTAGTACATACGATTTGTATTGTATGCACTAGCTTGAGGGAGAGTGTTAGATATATTTTCTTTATTTTATATTTATCTTTTATCATTAGTTAGTTTGTTATTATTTTTTATTTGTATTTTGGACTTAATCCATATTTCTTCTATTATAAATAGAGGACCTTATGTGTATATTCAACACAAGAGAGATTAATATACATTACATAATAACAACTTATTTATCAATGTTTAACATATTTTCTGACCTCCTGCTCAAGTTTAAACAGATGCCGATTGAAATGTTGTTGAAGCCTCTCATTGGCATAGTTTATACAAAATTGTTCAAAGCTGTTATTCTGCAAAGAAAAATAATAAACAATCCGAATAATAGAAAAGAATCTATTAAATATGAATAAACATGCTAATAGAAACTGCATACCTGGAATGACTCAAATCCATAAATATCAAGGATACTTATAGATCTCCCAGTACACCGTTTACCTACTTGAAGTGACTTGTTAACTTGTTCTACAAGCCAGTCAAACAAGCTTGCATAGATAAATTTTGCTATTGCATCTCTTGCATCAATTGCCTGAATATAGAATAAAAAAATTAGATATAATAAAATATAAAATAGTATAATACAATTAGGGAACAGAAAAGCTGGTCAATTGAATTGTTCAAGTAATACTCAGACCTGCCGCAAGGTCAATTTCTTGGTAATAGTATCCTTGCCAGCTTGGATTTTATGGGTAGATAACACTGCCATTAGCTCCTGAGAACTGCACCCCATTAGCACAGCAGCATTTGTTACAGCTGCCAAGAGAAAGTTGAAACAAAAGTCATAATTAGTAACTGAAGTTTTACATATGTCCTTTTCGTTACCATGTTAGTCATAGATAATATGAATCAAGGGAGGATGATAGTTCAGTGTTTTATATACTTTTAGACCATATTTCTGGCCACATAGAACACCTTAACCATACCTTCACCATTCACCACCTCAATGTGATTTTCATTATCACTATCTTGGAATGATATATTTCCCAACCATAATATCGCAGCCAGCATCTTAAAAACTAGCTCTTGATCTTCTTTGCCCATTTGAATAACATCCAATGCTTTCTGGGGGAAAACACATTTAAAAGGAGGAAAAATGACGTGAGATCTTAGGAGGCTGTAAATAACAATAAAGAATCTAATGTTCAAAACTGAGTTGTAAAATAATATACCATCAGCCTTTTAAACTTTTTAGCATCATCAACACCATCAATTGTTGTGCAGTCACTTTGGTTAAGATATTTATATTCGCTAGCCGCCCTAAGATTCAGTCTTTCTGCACAGGAAAAGAAAATAATTCCATATGGTTTATCACAATGAGAAGGCAACTTATCACTTCACACGCAAAAAATTGGTGTCAATGAAATTCAATATAAAATGAACAATCCATTTAAAATTTGTAAATAAGTTTATAGGACAGAGGACATCTTTGCAGATAATAATAAGGGAGAATAACAGTGGACAAAATTTAAATGGATTATCTCAAAGATGCACAGAAGTATACAGATATGTAAATTAATAGATAGATTGCCTCGAAAATGCACCTTTTAGTTTGGAAGAAGATCCCGCACAAAGTTGATAAAATATGTGATATGACCTCTCACCCAAGGCAAGTTGAACAACTCTTGACTGGCCACAAGAGACAAGATGATTTCAGAAGTGAAGAATAATAATATTTCAGATTCACTCTATTGTTCAAATAGGATATCACAAGTTACCTTTTCTAACAGAACTGTTCAAGATAGCATTTAGGAATTGACATGAGAAACACAACCGTACAAATAAGTCAGGTGAGTAAATTCACAATAGAAGAAAAAGAATATATAAAAAGCTAATTTTATGGAAAATTTAACACGAGCAGTCTTACAAGTTTGAACTTTTGCACCACAAATTTTCCCCATTGTGCTGAAATGAATTTCAATCAACTTCCCCTGCGCCAAATTGTAAACATATATCAACTACACTGCTCAGCCAGTATATAAAATCCACAAAGTTACAAATCCGCAAAAGAAATCTTATGGAACAAGAACAAGAGGAGTAAGTTCCTTTCACTACAATGAAAAGAAATGCAAACTCACAAATCTGCTAGAGTTATCATTCCTAGATGTTTTTGCATTCCCAAAAGCCTCCAGAATAAAATTTGTCTGAAGGATTTCATTTTCTATTCCTGAACAGCCACCACCAAGAGCAGCTAAGTATTGCATAGCAATTTTGGCGGTCTCTGTTTTCCCAGCTCCACTTTCACCACTATAAACAAATTTATAACACCAATGAACAATTATACCAGTGGTTATACCATCTTATTGCTATAAAATTTTAATGATATTGAGTTCAGAAACATATATTAAGAGGCACACAAGAAATAGACTGCCTAATGTGCTGAGTACTAACCTTATGATAATAGACTGATTTACTTCACCTGCAATGTACAATATGCAAACAGAAACTTTAAATCAGACAACTACATTATACGGTTCAAGAAGGGGGCAAAAAACAGTAATTTCATCCACCTGTCATCATCTCATTATAAGCTGCATCTGTCAAAGCATAAACATGAGGACTATCGGTAAGTTTCTGCCTATAAGCTAGAACATAATCATTTCCATAAACTTCGACATTTTTGAAAGGATTGAGTGCAATTAAAATTGGTCCTGCTTTACTCTGCATACAAAGAGTAGAAGCAGCATATGAGAATAGATAGATAATCAACTGGGTAGGAAAAACAAGCCAAAGCAGCAGACCTACATAAATCATATCCTGAGCATATCTATACTGAAGATTGTGAAGAACTGAAGGCTCATTTAAGTAACTGAGCTGTATAAGATCTTCAATACCCTCCAAAATATCAGGATTAGCTGGTAGGAGATCTGACCTGGCTACTTTCAAAACCTGCAGTAACAACTCAATGGCCCAAATCACATGTTACTTTGCATATTCAATAATCAATACCTCTTTTAAAAGACAAAAAAGGATCAGAAATTCACATTTCCATTTGAGAGAGAAACAGATGCTTCCTCTCCAGAAGTTGACTGTATCGTTCCCAGCTCCCACTTCCCTCTTGGTTGCCTACACCAAACATGAAGTTTCTGTGGAAACAACCAAAAACAGAAAGGAAATTTAACAGACAAAACATAGCATAAACAATGTCTCAATGCTGATATATAAATAGAAAAAAGCGGCAAACGAACTTTCATATTTTCATCAAGTAGGGAGGCTTAGGGAAACACAACAAACAGAACGAAGATTGAGCTGAAAGTACATTATGCATGCCACGAACAATTTACCTATGCATAAGTGTTGCCAATATGAAACATCAAACAAATAAAATCTGTGAATCTAAACATCAGTCAATTTAAAATTTAAAAATTAAAATAACCAAAGAGATTTCCAATCTAATTCAGATGAGTGGAGTCTATATCTATTTGCAATTTTGAAAAGGTTGTGCAGTAGTCGTATAAATTACAAATTACAGATTTTTTAAACACCAATTTCCACATTTCATTCAAGCTGATTGCTTTTATCCAAACACCAAAAGCTTATATTTCTCTGACTGAAAAACATAACACACAAAAAAAGACAACTGAAAACAAACTGAGGATTTTAAAGCACTGAGAATCGCTGTTAAAACTTCAACCCATTAATTAACCAGTTATTACTTATCACCATTAATGGTTATTTTTCAAGTCCCAATTACCTTTTTGATGAAATAAGCGACGTTATCATCTTCCAACTCCTCAGACTGAGGAGGAGCTTCACAATCAGTAGAAGAATCATTCGCTGTTGGAACCGGAGACGATGGTTGTTCATTCACTTTCTCTTCTGATATGACTGCATAAGGGGATTCCACACGCAACTTGACCTTCTTGGACCCAAAACTACCCTTCCTTTTGTGCCCCTTCTGATCATTATCGCCATCAACCTTGAAGTTATTAGGCAACGACCTCCTCGCCGGAGGCATGCGCGCCCTCGACTGCGGCCGCGACGGCAATGCCGGCGGTAAGTCCTTCGGCCTCTCCTCCTCGTCTCTCTTGCGAAGCGACTCAAGCATCTCCTCCAGCGAACTCCTCGATAGAGCAGACATTGTAGCTGATAACATCATCTTGAAAACCTCAATCAACAAAATTAGCCAAATTTCACAAAGCT
This sequence comes from Vigna reflexopilosa, assembly GCA_027742785.1. NCBI lineage: Eukaryota > Viridiplantae > Streptophyta > Magnoliopsida > Fabales > Fabaceae > Vigna > Vigna reflexopilosa. Next base: position 14,000,049 of record CM050932.1, read on the forward strand.
TCCCTCAAATTCAAAAACTCTCATACCCGACCCAACTCAAGATTTTTCAATTACCAAGACCCCATCTCCTGATTCCACCAACCCATTTCAGAATTGACGAGGAAAATGAAAAATAAAAACGTATTTTTCTTGTCTGGAGGTGGTTCAAAATAATAAGGTCCAAAAGGGTGAGAAGAAGAACGAAAAGGGTAGTTGGAGCAATCAACGCAACCTTCAAAAACGAACTCCAGAGGTGCATTTGCCAAATCGAGGAACGTCGAAGGTTTCCATGGCTTAAAGCGAAGATTACGAGGTTTGAATGAGGAGGTTGAGGTTGTTGCGAACGAGAAACAAAAACAAACCTCCTCAGAGTCTCAAAGGCAGGGAGAATGAGAGAGAAACCCAAAAAAGAAAAAAATATGGGAGAGAGAAAAAAAAGGTTAGAAACACCGAACAGCAACAATTTGGGAAAATTCGCTATTGCGAGTGTTGCTCTGCTCTGTTTTTTGCAAAACGGAATAAAACGTTTAACGTTGCAAATTGTGTTCCTGAAAACAGAACAGGAACTTTTAACTTTGTCCTTGTTGTCGTTGTTGGTGATGATGATCTCTTTTTTTTATTTATGCCCAGAAATTCAAATTTTTCCGATGAGTTGGCGACGCAACTAACTACTCTTCCAATATTCTTAATTCTTTCCTTCGGGAAACCGTTTGCATCTTACAGGCCAAACAATATTTTTAGTATTAATATTATTATTATTTATTCCAACTTACGAAAGAAAATTAAATGGAAAAATAATATAATATATTACATATTATATTATATATTAATCTGAACATTATAATAAGTTGTGAATTTGAAATGAGTGCGAAGCGTTACTTTTCAAAACGGATATGGATGTGAGTGCGGGAACGTGGAAAGAGTCTGACACTAACCTTCAAAAACTGTATTACTTAAATGGGCTCCACTTTTAATGCAATTACCATGCTTCATCAAAACATTTCCTAATTAATATAAGTAAAACTAAATTTATATTTTGAAAGTCCAACATATTAATAATTATACTTTCTTTAATAAATTTTATTTTGATCCTTATATTTATCATTTATTCAAAGTGATTTTCAAGTTTTTTCGGTATTTAATGTGATCTTTAAATTTTGTTCAATTTGTTCTTTTTCATTAACATCATCTATATTGTTAATGATATAGTATCAAAGTCAGCAATCAATGAATGATGTGACCTATTCTATCTGACGTGATTGCCCCTCGTCATCTTCATCCTAGTCACTTCATCATCTTCCATCTTCAACCTCAGGAATTACCATGGCTCATTTTCCTTTATCGTACCACCACCGTAAGACACAACAGTAAACCCAAGTTCATGCCATCGCAAAAATCAATCCATGGCTAGACCATCTTCGTCGCGTCTTCATCCTTATCAAAACCCCTAAATCGCAACCATCATGAATCGTGAAACCACCATCGCGAAATCTTCCATCGCCACCAATAGACCACCATCAAACCTCTGTCATTGTTCAAACCCTAAAATCTCAATACAAATAAAGCAACAAATACACATGTAATCTATCTATTATCAAAGCCTAAAGTTGCAAAGGTTCATCGATATTGCTCCGTCTAGTGCATCCATTGTGCTTCCTATCACTCATGCTTCTTTCAGTTTCTTCCTTGCTTCTAGTATCTTTTTCTCTTCTTCTAGTGCAACCAGTTGTTCTTCCTTGTTAAACTGATAGTATAAGACCTGAAATTGAAAAATGATTATGATTTTCAATCAACCAAGATTGCTATAAATTGATAATATAAGACCTCTGTCAATATTACAGAAACAATCACAAAATTTTGAGAAGTCAGTAATCAAACATAGATTATAATATACACCACTGGTGCAAGATCCAAAATTTGTTGTGACTTGAGACAACAAGATATACCAACAAAATTTTATGTATTAAAGAAATTCTAGTTTACAAAAGAATGGTACAAGATCACAATAACAAGGTTCAAACAAATTGAGACAACAAGATATACCAACAAAATTTTATGTATAAAAGAAATTCTAGTTTACAAAAGAATGGTACAAGATCACAATAACAAGGTTCAAACAAATTGAGTTGTTAAACAAAAGTAATCATACTTGGAAAGAAGTATGCAGTATGTTTCTAGTCTCCATGTCAGAAATAAGAGCAGGTAATTAACCAAATTTTTATTTTCACAAATATTGAGCATATATGAAAATAATTCTTTCCAATTCTTTAGTAACTAATTAGCATAATTTAAGAGCATATATTTAAGAAAACAAAAGTGTCAAAAATATCCCTAAGAAATGAGACAGTCTACAGCATAAAAACAAGATAAAGTATTGGTATGGTAAAACCTCTAGAATGAGTGATTGGTAGGGTTTAGAAGAGGTTATTTGCTGGAAAGAAGTGAGAGAAACACCTGCTTACTTACAAGAGAGAAGATTCATGGTGGTAGATGTCTGATGGTGGTCTATTAGTGGCGATGGAAGATTTCACGATGATGGTTTCATAATTCACGATGGTTGCGATTTGGGAGTTTCGAGGAAGATGAAGACTCAACGAAGATGGTCTAGTCATGGATTTTGTTTTCACGGTAGCGTGAGCCTGGGTTTACAGTGGTGAACTCTTGTGCCTTGCAGTGGTAGTGCGATAAAGATGAAGGTCATGGCAGTTTTTGAGGTTGAAGATGGAAGATGATGAAGTGACTAGGATGAAGATGATGAAAGGCAACCACGTCAGATAATAGGTCACATCATTTACTTATTGCTGACTTTAACACTATGTCGTTAACGATTTAGACGCAGTCAACGAAAAAGACCAAATTAAACAAAATTTACAAAAAAAAAGACCATATTAAACGCCGAAAAAACTTGAGAACCACTTTGAAAAAAATATGAATATACAAACTAAAATATGTATTAAGCCATAAATTTATTATTTTTATATTTACTATTTAGTTACCATTTGTTGATAAGAGCTATTATATATTCATGTAATAGTAATTGACTTTTCTTGAGAAATTAATTCTTAAAATACCTTTTTAACATAAGATACGCAATATTTTCGAAGTTAACTACTCCTTATTCTTCTTCCAAAGTTAGACAAAAGGGATAATTACTAAACAATGATAATAACTTGTAAAAAAATAGTAAAAATAAAAATTTGTCTTTTTTTCTATTTTTATTTAATTTAAATTCAAAATCCTTGTCTTCTTGACTTTGAATTGCTTTTCTTCTGGTTCACACCGTAATAGATTTCTGCTTTCACTTTGACGGCAAGCTAGGGAAACTCAAAATAAATCATTAATGTGGGATGCCCATTGCCACAAAGTGAATGGCAAATTGCATGACTATAAGGAGACTGGAAATTTAATACCATACTTAATAAAGATAAGGATTAAATTTAAATCATGGGAGTTAAGAAAATTGATTGAGTTTAGTAATGCTTTTTTTATGGCAATGGCAATATATAATGTTAACCTTTCTATGTAGAAAATTAAAATTTCAACCTATTACCTTTTTTTGTTACCTTATGAGTTGACTAATATTACATTTTCCAACTACTATTAAATGTACTTAATAAATCATTTAATGTCTTGAAAATACAAATCTATTTAATACCTACCATACGAAAAAATTAATAAGAGCATTTATGATTAATATTTCATTTTACTATTTTTTTCATCAGGATATAGCCTACTCTCGTGCTGCATATAATTATTTTATCAAATGATGTAATAAACACTCAGATAAGTAAAAATAAATGATAGGTATAACTTCACAATACGTTCACATTTATGGTTTATTAATTGAATTCTAATTAAAGATAACCACATGCTTTAACACTTTAATACGAGGTTTTTAAATAAAAAACAACCTAACAAAAAATATATGGATGTTTTGGAGATATATTAGAAAGATTTAATACAATAAAACCTGAGTTTAATTTACATAAAGAATTAATATTAACAACTCTGAATTTAATTTATATAAAAAAGTTAATATTATTTTTAACTTAAAATCTTAAGATAATATTATAGTATTATGTAAATATTTTTAATAATAATAAAATATAAGTTTAACTTAGTAATTCAAATTATTTATAATTTAAAATTTGAAGACAATAAATTTATAATTATTTTCATAATGTTTAAATTTTTTAGTTTTATTTCATACCAAACTTAGACCTGTTAATTATTGGATTAAAAATAAAAAGAACATACCGAAATAGTTGATATGAAAACCTATTTGCATGATTCGATCCAACCCTGATACGTAAAATGTTATTAATAATGTTGTGGACAAGCATGTTGAGCCAAAACATTGCTTGTATTCCATTATTAATTTGTTACCTGAAAATCACGTCAATAAAGGTGCTTTATAGCCAAAGACATGACAAAAACGTTATGGAAAGGGGATATATATATATATATATATATATATATATGGTCCTACCTGGCTGCATCATAATAATTGAAAGATAAAAAGTATAGTATCCCCACATGCAATGCAGATCATAAATGGAAAATTAGTTTACGGATTTCATACGATTTAGCACATAACAACAACTTTATGGATAGGGATAACTAAGACATGTTACATTAACAATCATTAAAATTTATTAATATCTTCTATTTGCCACATGATAAAAAAATGTAAAAAGAAAAGTATTTTTTTATTCTAAAAATTGATAAATAATGTTACTAAAATAAAAACTAATGATAATTTTGAGAAAGTATCATTACTTAAAATGGTTGTTAAAATTATTTATTTTATTTAACTCGGAGGAAGTAATTTGAAAGGGATATTTGTTTTGTGAAGGGTTTTAAAGTTGTTTTGGCACATGCTACGCCATAAATTATTAAGATCTTCTCTTCACAACTCACATAACAGAATACTAATTGTGAATAATCCTATGCTCTATATATCGTTTCTTCTTCATTATAAATATTTTTTACTTAAAAACCATTAGAGTTTGAATATTAATAGTGTGCGTTTTGATTGGATGTATGAACTTGATTATTTAAGGGTTAAATATGTTTTTAGTCTCTATATTTTTGGACGATTTTGGTTTTAGTCCATTTTCAAACTAAGGTATAATTTAGTCCTTCAACTTTAGAAAACTCTGGTTTTAGTCATTTTTATCCAATTTTTTTAACTTTATTTGCTGTTTCAAACGCGTTTCTCAGTTAACATTAAAGCAAAAATGTGTCAAACAGTGTAAACAATCCATATACTATAATGAAACGTGCTTGAAACAACAAATAAAGTTAAATAAATTTGGTAAAAATGATTAAAACCAGAGTTTTCTAAAGTTGAAGGACTAAATTGTACCTTAGTTTAAAAATGGACTAAAACCAAAATCGCCCAAAAGTACAGAGACTAAAAACATATTTAACCCTTGATTTAATATATATATATATATATATATATATATATATATATTGGTGAGTCATTGTTTTTCAATTAATTAGTTAATCAACTTAGAAGGAATATTTATTCTTTTATCTTGAAAGAAGACTGCCTAAAAGGTATATGATTAAAGCTATTATTAATTTTTGTACATTACCACTATTTTATTATTGATAATTGTCATTTTCATTACTTTCACTATTATTGTCATTCTTTTCAGTAATCACTGCAACCATATTATTCTTGTGATAAAATAATCACACTCTTATAATTTTATGTACTCCAATGGATAAAAGTTACCAAGATCACCACTCTATTTAAAAAATTGTTATACATAGGTAACAAAATGTTAAGACATGTAATTAAGTATCTTTTGAAGTATCTAAACACATTTCAATTCAAACTTATGTATGCATGCCATTAAAAAGATTGAGTCCTTTTTACCATTCTTTTGTTTTCTTTTTATATTCATTAATATAAATATTTACCTAGATATTGGATTTTACTATATAACATGTTGAACTTTGAGGAGTTAGGCAAAAATAATGCCAATAAATATTTAGGGATAATGTTTACATTTGGTTGGAAATTTAAATATAAATTTGAGTTTCGTATTAAGTAAAATGAAAAAATTGACAAAAAAAAAAATCCATAAAGTATATCTTAAGATTTTGGATTAGAGATATTGTTTATGTTTGTGTGTGGATTTGGATCATGTCTCATTAATGGTGTTTTTATTTTCGAAAGACCTATAAATGATACCAAAGACAATGATTCGTCTTGGTGACTGACTCAGACAAATTTCTATATCAAAAGTCTTACTATGATACGTTATTAACTTAAGATAGAACTCATTATTTTAAAATTTTGGATTAAAAATAGTGTCAATTTCTTATGTAAGAATTAAACTCATGTCTTATATCACTACTAATCATTTTTCGAAAAATCAATCTTATTTAACCATACATGAATACAATTATTATGGTTGACATCATGAAAATCAACATCAAAATTATATCTAAGAAACACTCTTTTGCTCCAAAGCAAATTACTTTTTGCAAAAATAAAATAAAATAATTAAACACTTAATAATTAAAGTATTCACTAGTTATAACTTACGATAATTGATATCAAGAAGCACCTCAAACTCCGATAATGATATCTCAGTTAAGAACATCAAATTTAGTCACTACAACTAATATTAGTAGGGAGATGATAAAAGAGATGATAAAAGATAAAGAGATAGGTGAATTATTTTGGTGGGTGAGATTTTCATGTTTTTGTGTAAAATGGTTCATTAGGAGAGTTTTTCAAAGTTTCAAAAGGTTGGTGATAGAGATGAGAGATTGAAGATTATAGAATGAATAAAGCAAATGGGCACAGCACACCCCCCACTCATGAAATCGAGTGAATTGAATTGATACAAATGAGAAGACGACATGCAGCATGCATATGCAATGCATGTGTTCATGTAAAGCTTCACTTCATGTGGTTCAGAATTAGCAACCATACCTAATTTCATCTTCCCATTCTGGATTTAATATTTGTTCTTTTCTTCTTAATTTTATGCAATGCACACCAGTTACCAAGGTACCAATAATTTGTTAGTTCAGACTTAGCATTTCTCACCATAGTCATCATATTTATGAATTTATATTAGGTGTATATTGGAAAGATGCAATTTCTTGTCAAATCATTTCATGTATTTAATTGAGTTGCATATTAAAATGAATTTTTAATATATTTTAAAATAATAAAATTAATGTTTAGTAATATATTTTGAAAGTACTATAGAGATATAATACAAAAGAGAAAAAATATAATTTTCCCACGAGTTAAAATATATTTTAATGATATTTTGATTATTAGAAAAATTAATTTTTGTAAGAAAATAAAATATGTGTCAAATTGTAAAAATAATGTTACCTTAAAAAAAGTACCACAGAATCAAGATATATTAAATATCTATATTCTTTTACTCCCCTCCTTCCTCCTGCAAAAAAGGTTTATTATACTTCTGAAATACAAATAAAATGTGTTAGTTTAATTTCTGAAAAAGTGTTTCACTGAAGTTATAGTAATACCTGTTAATAATATTTTATAAGGCATCAATATATTTAGAATTTTTCATTCTTTTATAGATTTCAATAGAGTCAAATCTTTAATAGTAGAAAAAGGCTTTTAACATTTATAATTTTAGGCTTTTGATGTCTGATTCTTCCTCGACCTCATATTGGGTAACATCAATTGGATGTTGTTAAAACTTCAACAAATATACTGAATTGTATCAAGTAATAATAGTTTGGTAAACCAAATATCGTTTCCCAATAAACTCACGACATTAAACAGTTGTGTAATTGCTTAACTAATTAGGACTTTAAGAGCAAATTTCTTAGGTTTGGAATGCATAATGCAGAAAAAGTAAATATGAATGCAATTATGATCAATTGAAGAAAAACGCTAAGGTGAATGGTTGATTTTAATATGAGATGAATATGTTCTTGGGGTTTAGATTTCACATAATCACTCTCATGTATATAAGAATTCGTCTTCTTCATTAAATGTCAATATCACTTTCTAAATTACTTAAAACTCGATGTCGCAGCGAAGAAAGCCTATCCTTAATAACTAGACCACAATGTCTTGCATCCCTAATAATTAATTCTGCATTACGATTAGAAGCTTAAGATAACCAAGCATTCTATCCCTATGTCTAGACAATAGTTCCCTTGGGAGAGATTCCCCAGATCTAGGTTTCTCCGTATTTGTCAATTAAACACAACAAGGATAAAGCATGAGAGAAAAACCCTAACAATTAATGAAAGAAACATATATAAATCAGAACCAATTCAAATACATGAGAGTTCACAAGGTTACATCATCCCCCAACAACAAATAGTGTTTAGTTCCCCATTATCATGGAGAAACTAGATGTACAATGGAATAAGAATGAAAGATAAACCCTAAAATTCGAAGAGGAGTGCTCCTGCATCCAATCCTGCCTTCAGAGAGTCGAAAAGTGTGAATTTGATTCTATTCTATCAAAAGATACTAACCCTAAAGTGCCTGGGACCTTAAATAGATAAAATACAAAGTCTAAGCCCACATTGCCGGCGCTCCGCGCTCAAAGTGGGGCGCCCAGGCTTGAATGCGAGAGTATTTGCTCTCAGCACCCGTTAGAGGGCGCCCAGGCGTGGAATGACAAAGAAAGCTGGTGCTCAGCACCCTAATAACAGTTGAAAATACTGTTATCTGTGATGTAATTATGACACTAAATGCACTCTTTTCTGCTTAGAAACTTGCTTGGAATCATGTTTTTCTGTTAAGTTGTATGAATAAGAGAGTTGAGGTTGAATTTGATGATATTATGACTAATTTCCCCTGGTTTGATAGGCAAAGAGAGAATACTGAAAGAAGAGATGAAGTGCTAAGGAGATAAAGCTCAAAAAGACCTGAAAAAACACCAAAAAGAGGAACCGCACGAGGCTTGAGCGCCCTGTCAGGAAGCTTGAGCACTAGAAATCGATGTCCATAGCCCGGGCGCCTTAGTAGGGCGCTTGAGCACCGGGTCTTGAAGCCTGGGCGCCCATCTTGGAGGCTCAAGTCTACATGAGGTCCTTTCACCTCCCAGGAGCCCTAAGTGGGGCGCCTGAGCATCGAGCTTCGTGGATCAGGCCCAATTTTTGCTCTGTTTCGACTCTATTGGACCGGACCCTGTTTCTACTCTTCTCTGACTCTATTTAAAGGATCCATACGCTCTAGGTTTTGTATCTTTGGCAGGAACAGCGCAACTAGCCACTCTCTTACCCTCTAGAGGAAGATTTGGATGTGAAAGCTCCTTTTCCCAATTCTTAGGGTTTCTCTATCTCATGCTCTTCCATTGTTCATATAGTTTCTCCATGTCTATGGGGAACTAAACTCTATTTGTTGTTGGGGGATGATGTAACCTTGTGAATTCTCATGTATTTGAATTGATTCTTAATAATATATGCTTTTTCATTAATTGTTATAGTAATTCATCTGTTTCAATGTTTGCTATGTTTAACTCATTCATTAGCATGATTTATGAATTGCATGAGTGTCGGGAGGTTCCTTACAATTCAGGTTCTTGTTGAATTACTCCCAAGAGTAATATTTCTCAAGGATGAGAGTATGAGTCTTGGTCGTCTTTAAGCTCTTGATCTTCACATCTTATTACTAGGAATGCTAGGAGTTACATGAACTGGTAATTTGGGATGGGCTTATTCGTCGAGGGACGTTAACATTTGTTGGAAACAAGATGGCTTAGTTTCAACACCAAGAGGGGGGGGGTTGAATTGGTGTGGTTTAAAAATCAAAGTCTTTTTAAAATCTTTTTCGCAAAGTATAAAGCTTTACAAAGTTTTCTTGAATCGCAAGGAATAAGAAGTTTAACTGCAGTAGAAAAATAAAGTTGACTATGCGAAATGTAAAGTCCACTTAAAGTAAAGAGTATAGGGAAAGAGAAAGCAAACACATAGTTTTTATACTGGTTCGACCTTAATGCCTACATCCAGTGTCCTTCCACAACCAGGAAGCCAATGCACTATATTAGTCAAGGTTTTTACACAAGATTTCTATAAAGACCTCCACGTCAAAATATAGACAATCTCTCCAACCCTCTAACTAAAAGTATAGGCAGCAACAAAAAGATCTGCAACAAGATATCCCCTCTTTTGCAATCTTTACCCCACTTTGAACAATCCTCAAAGTGTAGAGAACTCCACGTTCTTTTCCTGTAATCCCAACAGGGCAGTCCAATCTTCAATAGATTGATAAGTCATGATCAATTGATGAACACCAACAGTGTAGAATTTGATCAAACAGTAAGCACATAATCTTCTTCCTAAAGAAACTCTTCAAAGAAAGATCTCCTCCGTCTTCTTGATGAGTTCTTGGAGTGTTTATCACAAGGATCACAATCTGAAACAACAAATGAAAATGTCAGCATGACCAAAGTCTCATTCTTCTTGTGAATTACATAATCACGTCTGTTGGAAAAAGGTTGGCTTCGTTTCAACACCAAGAGGGGAGTGAATTGGTGAGGTTTAAAAATAAGAGTCTTTTCAAAATCTTTTTCGCAAAGTATTAAGCTTTACAAAGTTTCTTGAATCACAAGGAATAAGAAGTTTAAGTGCAGCGGAAATGTAAAGTTGATTGTGCGAAAGTTAAAGTCGACTTAATGTAAAGAGTGTAGGGAAAGAGAAAGAAAACACAGAGTTTTTATACTGGTTCGGCCTCAATGCCTACATCCAGTGTCCTTCCACAACCAGGAAGCAAATGCACTATAATGGTCAAGGTTTTTACAACAAGGCTTTTATAGAGACCTCCACGTCAAAAATATAAAACACCTCTCTAACCCTCTAACCAAAATATAGGCAGCAACACAAAGATCTGCAACAAGATATCCCCTCTTCTGCAATCTTCAACCCACTTTGAACAATCCTCAAAGTGTCCAGAACTCCACGAGTTCAGCTCCTGTAATCCCAATAGGACAACAACAATCTTTCAAAGATTGATAGAACTTGATCAATAGATGAACACCAAATGTGCAAAACTTGATCAACCAGTAAGCACATAACTCTTCCTCCTAAAGAAACTCTTCAAAGAAAGATCTCCTCCGTCTTCTTGATGAGTTCTTGGAGCAATCAATCACAGGATCATAATCTGAAACAACAAATGAAAATGTTAGTTCAACCAAAGTCTTCTGTTTCTTGTGAATCACGTCTATTTATAGGTTTCTATAAAACAGACGCTCCTATAGTCGACTTTGCCACTAATAAAGTTGATTGCCATCAGACAGTTATAACAAATATGTCAATTAGCAACATTCATAACAACCAAATTGATTACGCATTTAATTCAGTTGACTTGCATTTAATGCTTTAGCAAAGATTTGAAATATAGTTGTTATAACACAAAAGCATTAACAAAATTTAAAAAAAAATAACTAACTAAGTTGAATTCACTGCGCATGCAGTCGACTTAGACAATTCAAAACAGTTTTGAAAATCTTTTCATCTCAAAATAACTCACAACACTGTTTTAGAAAATCTGTGCAAAGTCATGAGTTTTAATCGACTTACTCCATAATGAAATCGACTTAAAACTTGCAGATTTGCCACACAATATAAGTTCAATAAAGTTCATGTGGTTTTCTTTTCAGAATCATATGTTATGCAATCACAAGAGATGTATCAGGTATAAAATTAGTGAATATGCATACACATATATGAATCAACACAGACATGTTCTATCAAGATATCGTTCATAGTAAAGAATAGAACATGTAACACATAACAATACATGTGTTATTAATAATGTGTTGTCATCATAAAAAACCAGAACACTGTGAGATAAGGTATGGCTAAACCAATGCTTCCCTTATCAACAATCTCAACAATCTCCCCTTTTTTTTATGATGCATAACCATGATTAATAAGCAACCATGTTTGTACATTAACATCACATAGATTTAATCATGTAATCACACCAAATCAGATTTAAATCAAAGCTTATCTAAGCACATAGTAAGAACAAGTGATTAAATGATTTTTCCACAGTATCAGAGCAAACAAAGTTTATTTCAACATATAAGCACAACAATTACTCTAAATACAGACAATATCACTTTTCAAACTGCTTCAAACTTTTGTTCAATAATCAATTATCAAGCAATCAAACTTTTCAAACTTCTTCAAACTTTTCTCCCCCTTTGTGCATTAGCAAAAAAGGTATGTTTTATAGATAATGATATGCTGATAAAATGTAATACCAGAGATGCATCAATGTAAACAGATTAATCATTCAAAGATGCTCCCCCTGTCACAGATATTCACATGAAAAAGTAAATCTCCCACTAAAATATAGGCATGTGAAAAATCTATGTAATCATGTAATGCTCCCCCTGTCATTATGCATTTTTTAATATCAAAACACAGATGCATAATGTAGTTTTCACAAGTATCAAAGCATATAACAATAAGTATCAGAATTGTATCAGAAACAAATTTTCAAACAATTCAATCAAGCAAAGATACAATTATCAACAATCTCACAATATATTCTCACAGATATATTAATCAAATTGAAACAAAGATATATTGAAGATAAAAAATAAAGAATGATCAAACAACAAAATAAGAAAATTCCAATTAATGGAATTTATAACCCCTGTAGGTGATAGTCGATTGATCCACTGGTCAAGTCGATTTCATTGCTTTTCCATTGAGTTGTGACTCCAATTGTAAGTTCAGAAGCAATGTTTCCTGTAAAACCTTTCAGGATCTTTTGAAAGATCAAGCAATTTAGAATAACAGTAATGCAAGAAATTATACAATTAAGAAGTGAGTATGCAAAAGAATTCATGTAACAGTTAGCATGTGCATAATCAACTTCAGTAATCATCAACTCAATTTTATACTGATTAACATAGATTCAATCAAGAGATTTAAACCAAAATGACTGATTTCATTGATGTAGGAAAAGATATTACATCCAGATAACTACAACAAAAGATTGAAAAAATGGCAATCTAAGCCATTATCAAACGACAATTAAGAACAAAGACATAAAACATCAAACAAGACTCAAAATAAACAAGCGACATCAACACGATAAACAAGTTCTTCTAATAACCCTTAATCTGAATCAGAGGTTTCCAAAGAGTCTTCTTCTGAGAAACTGTCTTCTTGTTGTTGTTTATTTGCTTTGAGATTGTCAACTTTGTCATTCAGAATTATGAATTGTTCAACAGCAAATTTTTCGAACTCAGTTTCAGGAGTAAACATTGTTCTATCTTCATCTTTAAAACACCATCCAATTGTGGTTTTCTTCATACCAAATTCTACCAGTGTATCTTGGTTTATCATATTTGTGTTGTCGTAGGAATATTTCTTCTCCCCATTGACTCTTACTCCTTGTATTACAAGAACTCTGCTTATAAAGACAACATATGGTAGGTAATAAGATCTTTCGAACATAGCTTTCTTCATATGATTCTTAATCACTTCTATCCAGTTAGTTGGAATTTTATTTATGATAGCATGCATCAGTAACACATCTTCGGTGGTCATTTTGTGATGAACAATCCTTCCAGGTAATATTACCCATGAGAGAATGTGAGCAATGATTCTCTCTTCCATCTTCAGTCCTTCATGTCCCACTAGTGCAAAAACGGCGTATAATGTCACGCGGTCAACGTCGAACCGCCCAATATCCAACGTTAAAAATGACCAGTGGCATTTCCATAAATAAATTCAATCGCTCCACGTCCTTTACTAAAGCAGTTCACCGTCTAATATATATTAATGTCAAACAAAGCCCATATAGACGTAATCTATAATGTATCAACGTCAACAAGGGCCAGAACGACGTAAAACAATGACCTTAGAATCACTTAATGTCAAATTAAGAAACAACTGACGTTCAATTTAAAATAAAAAAATAACGAAATAGTGGTTTGCTTCCAGCAGTATTACTCCTACCCACATTTGACGTCAACCGTGCTAAATATTCGACGTTTTATATGCCAGCAAGAAGACAAAGAGTGAATCCCTTTTTTATTCTTTATTTCTTTTCTCTTTTAAACCAAACAGAACGTCGCCCTCTTTATGGTCTTGACGTTTATACCAATATAGAATGTCGTACAATTTGGGGTTAGACGTAATGGTCATTGATGTATGAAACCTTAGTAATCACATAACTTCAGTTAAGGAGACAACTGACGTCCAATAAAAAATAAATAAATACTAAATATTGATGTAAATAATTTGATGCCAACAAAAGATGGACGTTGTATATTACAACTAGTAGCTATTCTTTTATTTTTCTTTTAAATCAACCCATAAAACATCAGTTTTAAACTATCATCGACGTTTTATTATTCAGTTCCTTTTTTATTATTTCTTCTTTTTCTTTTAAACCAACCACAGGACGTCGAATTCTCCTAGGCAATGGACGTTTTATTTGCTAGAAATTATGTTTTTATTTTTTTCTTTTAAACCAACCCATAAAAAATCCTTGTACTTGTGGCTTTGATGTTTTGAAGGGCTCCCAACATGTTCGCATTCTGTGTTAACTTTTTCTTTGTTTTTCTATGAAATCTTTCAAGGTGACAAAAACGAGTCATTTTTTGTGGTTTGATTCTTTGTCATGTTGAAAAGCTTGAAGGAGTGATCAACAGAAACAAAGAAGAGGTTAATACATTTGAATTTGGCACCCTTTCAAAACTTTACAATTTCCATTCATTTAATTTCTCGTAACAATCTGTTAACTTTTTTCTTTGTTTTTCTATCAAATCTTTTAGAATCACAAAAGCTAGTCATTTCCTTGTGGTTTTACGGATGCTAGAAAGTATGATAGAAAAAGCAGAGCAGAAAGTTAACAGATAATGAACCTACGATCTGTGAAAATGGAGTTATATGCTAGCCAAAAGCCAAAGGGTGATTCCACATTTTCTCCCTTTTTATTCTTTCTTTCTTTTTCTTTTAAATCACATAGAACATCAAACATGTTGGGGTTTAACGTTTAAAGAAATATATAACGTCGAACAAGTTAGGGTTGGCGTAATGTCTAAAAACACAATTTCGGACCATTGGGTAATTTCTACACCTCCATTTATAAAATTTCTCGTAACAACTCCTTGAAGGTTTCTCGTAACACTTCTATATGGTGATATATTTTTCAAATTTCTTGAAGATTTTTTTTGCAGAAGCAAATCATATGATTTGATATGATGGCAAAAAAAATCTTTTAGAAAATCTAAAAAATTTATCATCTAAATATGATCAACATATTTGATGATGATCAACATATTTGATGGGAAGAAGAATTTCAACAACAAAAATCTGGAGGAAAGAAAAATAGTAAGAAGATAAGTGTTTTTTCAAAATCTGTAGAACCCCTGGAACTGCTTTTATAACTTGAAGTTTCTTTATTATATGATTCAATTTTTAAGTTTCAGGAAGTTGTTTTCTACAGAATTAGTGGATCTGATTTCGGAGAAAACAACTTCTTGAAACTTTAAAAAATGAATCAGTAACGATCAAACTGTGCAATTGTATAGAGTTAAGCATTATATTTATAGAGTCAATATTAATGCTCACAACCACTCTAGTAACAACACAAAATTAATGCTAACAACCACTCCAATGCCTTTCAGGTTGAAGCCCCCTAGAGTTGACGTTCTATGTGAATTTAAAAAGGAAAAAGAAAAAAAGAGCGACCTTTGCCTTCGGATAACGAATAATACGTCAGATGCTCAAGGAATTTGACGTTTATTGTTGGATTAAAAGAAAAAAGAACTAAATCAAAAAGACAATTTGGAAGTCTGGAGAAATTGACGTCAACCTCTTCGTTTCTAGCAGCAAATTGCATTTTCCCATATATCATTTAATTAGACTGCCTTTTATTATTGAAGACCATATCAGGCCCATATTAGGCCTTTCCCAACAGTAATTATTTAAGTAGACATCCATTTATCAAATTTCTTGTAACAACTCCAAGGTTTCTCTGTGTTACTAGTAGCTCCTTCTGGGTCACAAAAAGGAGTCATTTCTTTGTGGTTTGATTCTGTCATGATGAAAAGCTTGAAGGAATGTTAGTAACATAAAGAAAAAGGTTGATACATTTGGATTTCAGACCCTTTCAAAACGCTATATCTTCCATTCATAAAGTTTCTCCTATGAACTCCTTATGTTAATTTTTTTCTTTTGTTTTATGTTATCTCCTTCAAGGACATAAAAAAGCTTGAAGGAGTATAGAAAAAAAAAGAAAAAGGTTGATAGATTTTGGATTTTGAATATACAGAGGACATCGTATATTTTAATAACTGATGTGTTATTGTAGGTTAAAAAGGAAAAAGAAAAAAAGATAAAAAGAAAAAAAAGGAGCGATTTGGCTTTTGGATGAACAATAAAACATCATGTCCCTAGTAAATTGACGTAATATTAATACTCTGGTTATTAATAGCACGTCAAAGTTTTGTTTGTATGACCTTAATATCTTATTATTACGTAGAGTGGCTTTATCAATTGACGTATTATTTGTGTTTTGAAAAAGAGAGAAAAAAGTAGGAGCTATGGTATATTGTGCAATAACCGTTATCCCAGATTGAGTATACTGCATGCAATGTAATCATGTAACATTAAAATGGACATTTGCAATCATAAAAGTGATTTTATCAGATTTAATCAATTATACAATTCAATCACCATTACTAATGTTTGCCAAAAGAGAATTTCATTAATATTCAAAAGATGATTACAACCAGCAATACTAAAGATGGCTTAAGAAGTCACTGATTACAAAATTAAAATCAAACAACGAATATCCATATTCTTTTGTTGCAGAATTATTGATGATCCCTTCTGGTTGTTCACATCACCTTTCTTTCCATTTTTATCGGTGATTTTTCAATCCTTAGAGTCTTTTGTCAATGACTGTGTCAACTTTCCATTTAGCAGAGCCCCAAGAATCTTGTATGCGACATTGATTACAAAATTAAAACCAAACACGAAAATCCATATTCTTCTGTTGCAGTCAGCTTTCAATTTACTTGAGCACCAAGAATCTTTTTAGCGATTCTGACATACAATTTATTTTCACCGCATACCATTTAGCCCACTCACCTTCTTCAGTTTTTGTCAAATCTATTTTGTTTGCACTCCAAGATTCAGAGATGGGATAGACTTGCTGATGACCAATCCATTTTTCAAAGAGAAATCCTTCTTTCCTGATCGGTTGAAAAACGAAAATCCCAATCCAAACCTTTATATCAACCCCCTTGATTGTGGCACAAAATGTTTCATTACTCATCTTTATGTTGGAGTAAAACACCCTCACCAATTTCAGATATCTGTGAGAAACCACAGTTTTAATCTTCCTTAGACTTAAAAGCTTCCCTTGAATGTCTTCATCACTAATTCTCCCTGTAGGATTAGCATTCCTTGCAATCCGGGCAACCTTCTCTTTTCTTCTTGATGATAAAGAAGAAGTCATTTCTGATCAGATTCCAGAACGTCTTTCACAATTCTAGAGTTTATAACTCTTCAATTTAGAGAACACTGAGTGCACAATAGGTAGTCAAACCTATTATTTATAAAGTTGTGCATAAAATCTTTTCATTTTTAGGCCCAATTATAATTTTCCAAAAATAGAATCCTAATAAAACATTTTCATCAACGTCACACATCTAAAGGGATCGACGTTTTACAATGTGGTTCAACAGTTATTCAAGTAAGCCTTTGACTTCCGACTCAATAATACGTCGAACTACCCTATAGTTTGACGTTTATCTTTTGGCTTTTGGGATTCTGGCTGAAAATAATACGTCGAATAGCTAAACAATCGACGTACTATTAATGGTTTTTAAATTGAAACGTCCAAGTATTACAACTCTTCGTTTATTGTTGGATTAAAAAGGGAGTAACTCTTCATTTATTGTTGGATTAAAAATAAAAGGAATTAAAGGGGAGTAAATCTTTGGCTTCTGGCTCACAATAATACGTCCATGGCTTTAGAAATGGACGTACTATTTGTGTTTTAAAAGAAAAAATAAAGAATAAAAGAATGGCACGTTGGTTTAAATATTTACCGTCAATGAATGTTGAATTTTATGGGGCTTCGACGTTTTGATTTAAACTTCCAAGTATTTCAACTATAGAACGTGAAGTTGTAATGGTATAGGACGTGTTATGCTGAAGTTATATTGAAACTAAATATATTTCTGAACTTATATTGAAACTGTAACCTTTCCCTATACCTCTAAATCCTAATCTCAAATGGCTTCTTCATCTTCACGACGTGGAAAGAAGGCTGCACAGGTAAGAAATGCTAGTCCAAATGGGTGGATAAGTGATGACGAAGCACGATACAAATTTGGATGTTATAGAAAACTCTTCGAGGTGGTCCCTCACAAGTATTTGGATCTGGAATTATTCAGAAAGCAAGGGTTTCTTTTTCAAGATTGGCTTGTAGATGTTGGTCTTGCAAAATTTGTAGAAATGACCGGTGATTGTTATCCTGACTTGGTAGAAGTCTTCTACCACAATCTGAAGGTTGTTGATCGTGTTATATGCTCTCGGGTGAAAGGTGTCGATATTAAAATTGATGATGAAATATGGCTATCTTTTATGGGTATCAAAGCACAAGGCTTGATGTCTCATGAAAGAAATTCTGAACTCAACCAATGGACCAACAAGAAGAAGATTTATAATTTCTGAGAAATCCAAAAGGACTAAAGGTATACAAGTCATATCTACTTGATGGTTTGAAAATGGAAGAAAAATTGTGTGTTTTTGTACTTACTTGGGTAATACTACCTGGAAGATGTATACGTGATTGTCTAACTACTGAAGATTTATTTTTGGTTCATGCCATAAAAACACGGATACCAACCAACTGGGTTGCTGTTATGAGTGAGCACATGATTGAAATTGGAAGTAATCATGGACATAATCTACCATATGGTGTTTTTATCCACAGTATATTGAAGCATGATCAAGTTGATCTTACTGGTGAAAAAAAATTGGATGCACCAAATCAAATGAAATAGGAAAAGCGGCATTGACCTTTAATGGTCTAAAGAAAACAAAAGATGGCTGGGTGTTCAAGGATGTTGATGAAACTCCTCCTACCTTCACTCCACACACTGAGTTTGAAAGATTTGTTGGGGATCAATTTCGAAGGCTTTCAACAAGAATTTCAAATGTTGAAAATTCTTTGATCATGATTCATAACAAATTACATGAAGATAGTTTAGTTGAAACCTCAATAAGTGAATCTGATGACGAAGACGACACAACAGAAGATGAGTCTATGGAGACATCTGACTCAAATTAGGAAGAAAAGTCCATTTTAGTTTATTTTTCTGAAATTAATGTAGTATTTTAATATATTTTAGTATATTTTTCTATGTTTGAACTTTGTTTGAAATTTTAGTTTATACTTTTTGTGGTTATATTTTCATATTTTTCCTATATTTGGTGTTATTTTGCTTTTCTTATGTTTTTGTTTGGTTTTAACCCTCGTTGGTCCTCAAGTTTTTTCTTATGTTATCATGAGCTGACCTGTAATTTGTTTTTTCTTAATGTGGCATTGTGCATTAAATTCAATGTGATCCAAAGTGTTTTATGTTCGTGTTCGTCTTGGGGAAGAAGTGGTTCTCGAAGCACTGTGCAGCTGAGGAAATGTCTCATTCATCTTCGTCTTGCAAGTGTTTGGGTTCGGACTTCCAACACAGTAGTGCTAGTGTTAGGATGTTGGGTGTAAAACCCACTTGCTTCTGTGGTCACATTGTAGTTTTACGCATTGCGAGAACCCCTAAAAACAAGGGCAAAAAATTTTGGGGTTGCCCTAACTTCAAGGTCAGTTTAATATAAGCATAAATGTTTGTTTAATTTTGTGGGTTTTGACAAGGAAGTGTGTCTATTGTCGTTCAACAGGGTGGGGGCGAAGATTTCGTTGGCTGCAACTTCTTTCACTGGTGCAGTGAAGAAGTAATAGAAGAAGGAAATGTGTTGTATGTAGAAGAAAGGAGTAGAAGTGGAAGAAATGAACAAGCAGGTGGAAGTTTGATGATGATGGAACAACGTGTGATGAAGATGGAAGAAGCTGATGATGAAAAGATGAAAATAGCTTGTTTAGAGAAAAGTGTTGTTATGTTGGAAAAATGGTTGAAGGTGTTATTGGGGATGGTCTTTGTTATATGTGTTTTCAATGTTATTGTAATATGTATGTTGATGAAACTTGGTTGATCTCTCCATACAAGTTGCTGTATTGTAATTTGGTAATGTTAAAGTGTGTTTTATTTATAAAGTTGAGTGATTAATGTTTAAAAATGTGTCATTTGATTTCTTTACTTGAAATGAAAGTTTTTTTGAAATCCTTGAATTTTTTTACATCGAACCCTACAAATAAATGATGTTTTAAAAGAGGAAAAATCAGAAAAAAGGAATATTACGTCAATTAATGCAAAAGTTGACGTCAAAGATCAAGTCCATTTCTATAAATACAACTATGGATCCTTGATCTAGACCTCCACTTATAAAATTTTGGCGTTACATGTTACTCTGTTAACATTTTTTCTTTTGTTTCCTCATAGCTCTTTAAGGTCACAAAAGTTTGGGTGATGCATGAAGGAGCTATAAGAAACAAAAGATATAAGTTCAAAGGGGTGAAAACCAAAGAAATCCAAAGAAATTCATGTTAACTTTTTATTTTGGTTTTCACCCTAAGAAATCAGATAGCTCTGAAATCTAACGGTACGAAACAACTCCAAAACAATTTAAAAAGAGAATCATACATTGCCAAATGATGAAGTTAAACAACTTTTTTTATAAATTGCTTTTAGTTCTCAAAATTGTTTCAGCATCAAACATATTGTGAACCATATTTCTTTTTCCTCGGCACTTCTCTTTCAGTAAGATAACTTATCCATTTCTGTACTATTAAAAGCATTTTGTTGATTCAAAGGCCACCTTTATATGAACTTAGGCCTGAATGCGACACTTTGCAATTGAAGTTAGCAAATTACAATTTAAAGAACATACATGTTTCGAAATCTATAGAAAGAAAAATGCCCAGGAGATGAAAAACATGAATCCTAATATGTTCAATACGGAAAGAGGAGGAACAGGATAATAAGAAAAGCACATGTATATTTATAGATGAAACGATGTCGTCACACTGCCATAGAATCATCGTGCAATATCATTTAATCATGAAAAAAACAGTACATAGAGTAATTATACTATTAATTTCCACAATCCACCATTTTGTATGAACGTAAAATATTATCCAAATTCGACGTTCAAACATCATTCAGAGACAAAGTAAAAAATCTCTTTGGATACTGATATGACCTCCTTACTGAAGAAAAATATGTTAAAGATCTATGAGTCTTGACGTTAAAGTGAGAGTTTAAAAGAATTAAATAAGATAAAAAAAATTGGAGCGACCTTTGGTTTCTTGATGAAGTTGAAAACGTCGTAACCCAATATAATTCGACGTAATATTGATAATCTGGTAAAAGCACACAATTAATTTTCACAGTCCACCATCTAGTATGAACATCAAATATTTTCCAACTTCGACGTTCAAACATCATTCAGAGAAAAAGTAAAAAATCTCTTTGGATACTGATATGACCTCTTTGCCGACGAAAAATACGTCGAAGATCTATGAGTCGGACGTTAAAGTGAGGGTTTAAAAGAAAAAAATAAAAATTAAAAAATTGGAGCTACCTTTGGCTTCTTGAGGAAGTATAAAACGTCATAGCCCCATAGAATTCAACGTAATATTGATGCACACAATTAATGGTGCGAACCACTCAAATTCCCGTCACGTCAACGCTTTCAAATCCTTTGACGTTCTATTGCAAATACAACGTCATACCGTCATTGCATTCAACGTTTAATATTGGTTTAAAAGAAAAATGAAATAGAAAGGGAGTAACCGAAGAAATAGGTTATAGATTTGGACTTCATTTCAAGTTGTACCATTTGAAAACCTCCCCTAACGAAATTCATGTTAACTTTTTCCTTCGGTTTTCCATCAATTCCTTCACTAAACAAAGACATTTCTTTGTTAACGATGAAGGCATGGTGGAAAACCAGAGGAAGATGTTAATACTTATGAATTTCAATTTGACCCTTTGAAAACCTATCCTACATAATTTTCGTAACCAAATTCATGTTAACGTTTTCCTTTTCTTTTCCGTTAATTCCTTCACTAAACGAATACATTTCTTTGTCAACGATAAAGGCATAGTGGAAAAGAAGAGGAAAATGTTAACACTTATGAATTTTAAGTAGACCCTTTGAAAACCTACCCTACATAACTTCTGTAATCAAATTCATGTTAACTTTTTTCATCTGTTTCAGTTCTTTCCCTTTACTAAATGAAGACATTTCTTTGTTAACCATGAGGGCAAAGGGCTAAAACAGAGGAAAATGTTAACACTTATGAATTTCAAGTAGACCCTTTGAAAACCTACCCTACATAACTTCGATAATCAAATTCATGTTAACTTTTTCATCTGTTTTAGTTCTTTCCCTTCACTAAACGAAGACATTTCTTTGTTATCCATGAAGGCAAAGGGTTAAAACAGAGGAAAATGTTAACACTTATGAATTTCAAGTAGACCCTTTGAAAACCTACCTTACATAACTTCGATAATCAAATTGATGTTAACTTTTTTCAATTGTTCTAGTTCTTTCCCTTCACTAAACGAAGACATTTCCTTGTTATCCATGAAGGCAAAGGGCAAAAACAGAGGAAAATGTTAACGTTTATGAATTTTAAGTAAACCCTTTGAAAACCTATCCTACATAACTTCTGCAACCAAATTCATTAACTTTTTCCTTTGGTTTCCCCTCAATTCCTCCTCTAAATGAAGTCATTTCTTTGTTATCCATGAAGGCATGGCGGAAAACTAGAGGAAAATGTTAACATTTATGAATTTCAAAAACATTCTCCATTATTTTGTTTGTTTTGTAATTTTTTTTTTTACTTTCTATTTTTGGTTATAATGTATTCCATCATCTTCGGTCTTCATTTTTGGCGTTGTGTTTTGTAAATTGGATTTCATTTTGAAATCCTCTAAGGTACAGGAGGTCGATTATCTAAAAAATGACGTGAATCTCTAGGCCTTTGCATCGAATGTACTCTATATTCGACGTCAACTGTATAAATTTAAAATATTTTGAAGTTGTTTCCACCATAGGAAATCTGATAGCTCTGAATTCTAATGGCAGAAAACAACTCCAAGCCATTTAAAAAACGAATCATACATTGTTAAAGGATAAAGTTTTTACAACTTTTTTATATCATTATTTTAGTTCTCAAAATTGTTTCAGCATTAAACATATTGTGAATCATATTTCTTTTCCCTCGGCACTTCCCTTTCAGTAAGATAACTTAACCATTTCTGTAATATAAAAAGCATTTTGTTGACTTCAATTTGAAAGGCCACCTTCATATGCACTGAGGCCTGAATGCGGCACTTTCAAATTCAAGTCAGCAAATTGCAATTTGAAGAACAAACATGTTTCGAAATCTAAGGAAAGGGAAAGTTCTAAGAGATAAAAAACATGAATCCTAATATATTCAATACGGAAACAGGAAGCAAGTCATTACGTGATATTCAACCATATTTATAGATGAACGTATGTACATCGTGTAATTATGCTTAGTAGCTATATTTATAGATGAACCGATGATGTACATCGTGTAATGTACATAGTGTAATAATGCTTAGTACTGACTAACACCATGTCGTATGGACGTCGAAGCCTTTCCGAGTTCGACATTCATACATCAATCATAGAAAAAGTAATATATTTTGTTTGATTCATACAATAACAAATTGACTACCCGCCCCCAAGAAATTGGGTACTTTTCAATTATCGAGGTGAGATTTGGAGGGATCGAAGTTAAAAAGTTTGATGTGCCCCTCTGTATTTATATAATTCCACTTTAAATTTTGCTAAGTTAATATAATCGATTCTAAATAATAATTAATCGATTCAAAGCGTTATAAATTTAGAAGTGCAAATGAGCTTTTAATGATTATTTATGGTGACATTAATGACAACGTGGCTGAATATTGATCACACATTTGTTAAAATACTAAAAAGCATAGAAATAATGCCTGAGAGAGTTCAAATTTATTTTTTTAATAATGTTAATCATAGTAATTTTTTGATATCATACTTATTATAACTATTAAAATTTTCAAAGTAATTTATTTTAATGTGACCAAATTTTTGTTGTAAGAGTTCGTTTGAATTTTTATCTTTGTTGTGGACTTTGTAAATTTGACTTTTTATAACTGCTTATGTAGTTGCTGGTGATTGGTTTGTTTCAAATATACAGACCAATAAAATAGTGATAAATTGTATATTGTCAAAAAGTTGTTAACATATCGTGGTTCTTAACAAAATTTTGGTTGTGGTCGAATTCTGCCTAATTTCAATCATGACTTGGCCTGGCCGTCTCGACTATTTGCTTGGACTGGAGGTTGATAAGACAGAGATGGAGACGCCACAATCTAGCAGGTTGATAAGTAACCGAAGAATCGCAAAAAAAATGTTAATCTTTATAAGAATCAGAGTTCTAAACCAATAACCAAAATGCAAATGCATATTATGACTTCCAAAGTGGCTACATATATATGGTGCCCTACATACAGGTATAAATGTTTAAGGCACCTAAGAAACCCTAAAAGAAAGTCCAATGACATTCGGTCGACCTTCAACTTATACTTATGTTAGTTTGTCTTGTCCTTTAGTCTGAATCACCCATCCCAACATTCATTTATAGGGTCAACCAGTCTCGACCGTTAATCAAATTTAACCTGCCTTAATCTTTGACCCAACCCATTCTGTCTTAATTTTTGGCCGAGATCGGCCTGTCTTGATCTTTAACTCAGGACGAGTCTTGATACACACTGTCTCTTCTCGATCTTTGGCTATTGGTTTGATGCATCTCAGTTGTTAACTTGTCTCAATCTTTTCTACTAACTAACCTATATCAATTTTTGTAAACAATAATCTATCTTAACCTTCAGTTTATCAATCAACTTAATCGTTTTTGTTAGGAATCAGGTTAGCTTCGTTTTACACCAAGAGGGGGGGGGGGGTGAATTGGTGTTAGTTCAAAATCAAAATCTTTTCGCAATCTTGGTATGAAAAATTCAAAGCTTTTGATCTTTCCTTGAAATGCAAGTAATGAAAAATGTAATGCAGCGGAAAAACGTAGTTGACTGTAACACAATTAAAGTCGACTGAAATAAAGAGTGCAGGGATAGAGAAAATCAAACACTAGTTTTATACTGGTTCGACCAACAATGCCTACATCCAGTGTCCTTCCACTCTTGGAAGCAAATGCACTATAATGGTTGTGGTTTTTACAACAAGGAATTTATAGAAGCACCACGCAAAAATATAAATCTCATCTCTAACCTAAAACCAAAATATAGCTGCATACAAAACCAGAATTGTAGCAAGAATCCCCTCTTCTGCAATCTGAACCCACGTCGAACAATCCTCAACGTGTAACCAACACTCTTCACAGGATGCCAAGCCTATCACAACACGCTTCACAGGTTGCCAAGCCTATCACAGCACGCTTCACAAGTTGCCAAGCCTATCACAACACGCTTCACAGGTTGCCAAGCCTACAGTCAAATACAACAATATTCACAGGATGCCAAGCCTTCAAGATCAAACCAGAAGCACCTTCTTTGTGTAGATGTTGATCAAATAGTGTGAGCAATTGACTCCTCAATCTGAATCTCTCTCAAGAAAGATCACCACGGTCTTCTTGGAGAATTCTTGGAGCTTCCAAAACTGAGAACTTTCTCTGAAACAGGATAATGAAAATGTTAGATCACCAACGTCGTTTAGAGCAATTCGTGCTCAGACTATTTATAGTTTTCCTGTCAGACTCAGTCGAATAGCCTACTAATACAGTTGACTGTATTAAAACAGTTATAACAGACAGTCAACACAAAGGCTCCTCAGTCAACCAAATCAATGCACATTCATAATAGTTGACCCAGTCAGTCAATCCAAACTAATTTTTGAAATTATAGTCGTTGGAGCAAGCAAGCATAACAGAATTCCAAAAATAACAGCAATATAGTCGAATAGGTGTTCCACACAGTTGACTGACACTTGAAAAACACTTTGAAATTCTTTTCATCGTAAAATCTCATCAAGAACATGCTCACAAAATCTGTGCAAAGATTTTAGCATAGCCGAATCCATTACAAGTGTATTCGACTGAACTAGACCTTTGTCACAACAAATATAAGTTCATAAAAGTGCTTGTGATCTTTTCTTTAGAAATGTGCAGAAATACTCAAAATCATTTTAACGCACATTTCAATACAAGCATGTTCCAAACATATAACACATAATCATTCATAGGAACATACATTGCAAAGTAGCAAGACATGTTCAACAAAAACATATTTCAGAACAGTTTGGCATATCAGCTAAACATGTAACTGGAACTTATGTATTGTTATTAAGCATTGTGTTATCATCATCAAAAACCAGTTTGATATAGAGTTTGTGTTGTCAACAATCTCAACAATCTCCCCCTTTTTTGATCATGCACAACCATGATTAATAACTCAACCATGTTTGTACAGTTCCACATATGACAAAGTAAAGCAGATTGAAAAATCAAGAAAGACAGTTCAGTTACTCTGCAAATCCAACAACAAAAATATCATCAAGCAGATACGGTATGAAATAGAAATTCTCCCCATATAGACTTGCTCTTATACACTCATGAATACTCTCCCCCTTTGTGCATTAACAAAAAAGGAATGCTTTGATATTTATGCAATTTGAAAACAGAGAAGCATCAAACAAATATGCAATTTTAAATTAACAGTGATGCTCTCAAAAGAAAACACAAGTTCATCACAAGGAATGTATGTAAACTCCCCCTGAAATATAGGTGTGTGTGATGAGACAATGTGTAAAAAGGTGATACTCCCCCTGTCATTATGCATGAATTCAAAAAATAGTGTGTATGCACAATGCAGAATATCACAGATCAATCACCAGTTAAAGCACAGATTTGTATCATTGGTTCACAATTAAATCACATGTATATGGAATGACACAAATATAAACAATCTCACAATATTATCTCAATTTAGATATTAAATCATGCCAAACATAGAGATAATATTAGACAAGCAATGATTAAAGCAGTCGGTAAGGATATAATAAAATTTCAAAATTGGAATTGTTAACCCAGTGTAGACGCAGTCGAATGCTTTAAATGATCAGTCGATTGACATTGCTTTTCCAAAGTGTTGAATCCCAAATGTATATATTCAAAGCAGTGTCCTTCCTGCAAAACCTTTCAAACACCTTTTCCAGATCAAGTATAGTGGTTAAGCAAGAATAGAAACAATTCATAACAGAAGTCCATGTATAAAATGCATGACAGTGTAAGCACAGTTGACTTTAATCATAGCACAGTCGAGTCAATCATTTCACATTACTGTCATTGAGAATTCCCAGTTCATTTCGAATTATGAAGAATCTTTCTTTGTTTAATGGTTTTGTAAAAATATCAGCTCACTGATGTAATGTGTCAACATACTCTATTTTGATTACTCCTTTATTTATATGATCTCTAATGAAATGATGTCTTATTTCAATGTGTTTAGTTTTTGAGTGTAAGATAGGATTCTTGGTTAAATTTATAGCGCTAGTACTGTCACATTTCAAAGGAATATTTTCTATCTTAATGCCATAATCTTCTAATTGGCTCTTTATCCAAAGAGATTGTGCACAGCAGCTTCCAGCAGCTATGTACTCAGCTTCTGTGGTAGATAAAGCCACACATGGTTGTTTCTTTGAATGCCAAGAGATCAATGATGATCCAAGTAAGTGACATGTGCCACTAGTGCTTTTTTTGTCAAGTTTGCAACCTCCAAAATCAGAATCACTGTACTGTTAACAAACTGGCAAGTGTACCATATCGTTTCAAATAATATAATTGGTAACCCAATATCGTTCTTCCCAAAGGACTCGCAGGCCTTATCGTTCGTGCAAATTGAAATTGTAAGACTTGTAAATAGAAATTAATTGGTTTGGATGCAAGAAACAAAAAGTAAACATGCAAATGCGATTGATTCAATTGAAGAGAAAAAGACTATGGATGAATGGAGTTGTTGGGGTTTACAATTTCATCTTATCCGCTCTCTCTTATCTACTCCTCTTATTTAATTTGCTTTGTTATCTAATTATCATGCAAACTTTCTTAGTCTACCCTTAACCCGATCCCTCGGCGAAAAGAGCCTATTAATAACTACTGGCTTGCTACCCTAGCCTCCCCTAGTAATTAATAATGCATTATAAACGGAAGAGAAAACAATTGATCGTCCTACCCCCTATCCCTAGGTGGTATTGCTTAATCAAGGAATTTCCCCTAGTTCATGACAGTACCGTACGTTTCCGTATCAATAAAGACAAACAACAATTATCAAATGAGTTAAACGATAAAAGCATTAAGCGCAGGTGAGAAACCCAATAATTGATAATCAAAGTACACGACAAGCGTATAAATAAATAAGAGTTTCAATAAAAGAGAGTTTCAAAAGATTACATTGTTCCCCAACAACCAAAGGGTTTAGTTCACCATTGTCATGGTGAAACTAGATGAAAAATGATGGAAGAATGGAAAAGCAAACCCTAGATTGGATAAAAAGGAGCCTAAGCATCCAGTAGTTGCCCCTCGCATTTGACCGCCCAACGTTGGATTTTGGCGTTGGGCGGTTCCTAGACTCTTCTTTTCGTCATGTTTGTTCTTCTTTATTGAGTCTAACACCTTCCATCTTTAATACATTTTTCATATCATCAAAAACGCTGCAAAACAATGCAAAACAAGCATAATATCTCTAGAAACAGCTTTTGACGCTCAACTGACTCAACTTACGTGTTTTGCTTGATTCTAAGCTCATTCTAAGCCTTGAAGGTTGTATTTTGATCTCAAATGAAGCATCAAAATAACTGTTTTTCAACAATTATCACAACCCCAAACTTAGAACTTTGCTTGTCCTCAAGCAAACAAAACAAAACTTGGCTTTCCACTTTTTCATCCAATAGTTCAACACTCCTAAAATTTATGACAAGAACTACTCAATTTCAGATTTTCAGTGGAATCAAATCAAGATGCATGCATGCTTTCAATTCAATTCAGTTCACATGATCACATATTTCTCAACAGATGTTACACTTTATGAATGATTAATCCACTAAGCAAATATGTAAGCATGAAATTTATCAATTCTCACCAAGCAAGTGTTTCACCTAATCACTCAAGTGTTTAAGGTGACACTCCATCCCTCTATTATTCACGGGTCACATGAAACAAAATTGCCCTTCATCTAAAACAATCAACATTCTCACATGCAAATGCCATTACAAGGACTTTTCCAAGGCTTATAAGGAGGCTAGACAAACAAGAAAAATTGGTTTTTCTGGATCATAAAATCCTTGAGTTAAGAGAGCTATTTTAACATTCAGAGTTCAAGCACAAACTCTCTTTCTTAACCAATCTCACTCATTCCCAACTTCTTCCCTTTTCTTTTACTTTCACATTGAGCTCATCTTTCATGCTTTTTCTTTTCTTTCTCTTTTCACATGCATTTTTCTTTTTCAACACTTGAGCTCAAGGCTTTTCAATTGCCTTTCAATTTCCCCCATACAACCCCAAACTTGAACCTTGTCAACACATACAGTTAAGCTCAACCCAACTCAAGGTAAAGAATTTCAAACCAAGGGTTCTCATCCTGTTTAAGGCTAAGGTTCAAAAAGGATATAGTATTTCAAGCGCTTTGGGTGAAAAATTTGGCTAGAGAAGGGTTGTCAAAAATGGCCTTGATCATATGACATTCACATGCAATTCAATCAATCATCAAGATTAAGGTAATATCATTCATGTTTTCCAGTGAACAATACATACAACAATGAAAAGTCTGGAACTCAATACCTCACACAGCATGCTTTCTCACACATCATTCATTTATACACCCTGCTTAGCATCATAACCACAATCATAATTCATCACACATTTGTTCACATTGCTAGTGAACTTTGTCACTGTATATCAGCACGCAATACAGTCT
Source organism: Vigna reflexopilosa (assembly GCA_027742785.1). Classification (NCBI taxonomy): domain Eukaryota; kingdom Viridiplantae; phylum Streptophyta; class Magnoliopsida; order Fabales; family Fabaceae; genus Vigna; species Vigna reflexopilosa. The sequence continues at coordinate 14,030,153 of CM050932.1, forward strand.
CATTCATCATCCATATCCAATCATCATCAAATAGACTTATCATGCATGTCATTCATTCGAACATTATCAGAAAAGTATTCAAGCCAAGCATAGACACTGAAAATAAAATTTCAACCTATTCTAAGAATTCAAAATGCAAAAGTGAAAGAAGGAACCTAGGTTGCCTCCTAGTAGCGCTTGTTTAACGTCACGAGCTTGACCCAAACCTCATGGGTCCACCAACATCATCACTGAGGCGAACTGTTCCACATCTCCTCCCACATAATGTTTGAGCCTTTGGCCATTCACTATCCAGCTCTACTGTTGATTATCATCATTTGAATGCTCTAATTCCACTGCTCCATTTTGAAATACGCGTTTTACCACAAAGGGTCCTGACCATTTAGATTTCAGCTTCCCGGGAAACAGCTTTAACCTTGAGTTAAATAGTAACACCAACTCCCCTGGATGGAAAGTTCTCTTGATCAACTTCCTGTCATGATAAAATTTCACCTTATCTTTGTAAGTCCGAGATGAATCATATGCATTCAACCACATTTCTTCAAGTTCTAGCAACTGGTTTCTTCGTTTGCTTTGAGTTTCATTAGGATCAAAATTTAAAAATTTCAAAGCCCACAAAGCTTTATGCTCCATCTCAACTGGCAAGTGACATGCTTTTCCATAAACCAACTGAAAAGGTGATAACCCCATAGACGTTTTCATGGCAGTTCTATATGCCCAGAGAGCATCGTCTAACTTTGGTGACCAATCTTTTCTTGAAAAAGTAACAGTCTTTTCTAAAATTCTTTTGATTTCCCTATTAGAAACTTCAGCTTGGCCATTCGTCTGTGGATGATAAGGTGCAGCTACCTTATGTTTTACCCCATAATGTTTAAGTACCTTAGCTAGCTGAGCTTTACAAAAGTGAGATCCCCCATCACTGATGAGTACCCTAGGAGTTCCAAAACGTGAAAAGATTTGCCTTTTAAGGAGTTTGATCATAGTATTAGCATCATTCTTAGGACATGCCATAGCTTCAACCCATTTACTCACATAATCAACAGCTACCAAAATATATTCATTATTGAATGATGGAGGAAAGGGTCCAACAAAATCAATACCCCAACAGTCATAAACTTCAACTTCTAGAATGCCTTGCAATGACATCTCATGCCTCCTTGAAATAGCCCCTGTCCTTTGACATTTGTCACAGCTTCGAGCATGATTATGGGCATCTTTAAACAAAGTTGGCCAATAAAATACTGCTTGCAGAACTTTTGCGGCAGTGCGTTCTCCATTATAATGACCTGCATAAGGAGAATTATGACAATGCCATAAAATTTCTTCATCTTCGCCTTAGTTACACATCTCCTTAAGAGATTATCTGCTCCTATCTTGAACAAATACGGATCATCCCAGATGAATTGTTTGGCATCATGTAGAAACTTATTTTTTTGTTGCCAATTAAATTCTTCAGGAATAACACCCACAACTTTGAAGTTAGCTAAATCAGCAAACCAGGGCCTTTCCTGAATATATAAGAGAGTTTCATCTGAAAATGACTCCTAGATTTCTCTCTCCTTGCCTATTACTTCATCATTAACTAACCGGGATAAATGATCAGCAATTAAATTTTCACTTCCCTTTTTATCACGAATCTCTATGTCAAATTCTTGTAACAGAAGCACCCTTCTAATCAACCGTGGCTTTGAATCTGGTTTTGTCAATAAGTACTTTATAGCCGCATGATCCATATAAATAATCACCTTAGATCCAATGAAATAAGATCTAAATTTCTCCAATGCATAAACTATAGCCAAAAACTCTTTTTCTATAGTAGCATAATTCAGTTGGGCTTCATTCAAAACTTTACTAGCATAATAAATAGCATGAAACACCTTTTCTCTTCTCTAACCCAACACAGCGCCTATGGCATAGTCACTAGCATCACACATAAGTTCAAACTCTTTATTCCAGTCTGGGGCTACAATCACTGGAGCAGAAATCAATCTTTCCTTCAAAATATTAAAAGCTTGCAAACATTCAGGACTCATTGCAAATGGTGTCTCTTTAGCAAGCAAATTACTCAATGGCTTAGCAATCTTTGAAAAATCCTTAATACATCGTCGATAAAATCCAGCATGACTAAGGAAGCTTCGAATTCCTTTCACATTTGTTGGTGGTGGAAGTTTTTCAACAACCTCCACTTTTGCCTTATCCACTTCAATCCCCTTGGCTGAAATTTTGTGTCCTAACACAATCCCTTATGTAACCATAAAATGACATTTCTCCCAATTCAGAACAAGATTTGTTTGAACGCATCGTTTAAGAACAACATCCAGGTTGGTCAAACATCTTTGAAAGGAATCTCCAAAAACTGAAAAATCGTCCATGAAAACTTCTATGCTTTTCTCTATGAAATCAGCGAAGATTGCTTACATACACCTCTGAAATGTGGCCGGGGCATTACATAATCCAAATGGCATCTTTCTGTAAGCAAATATACCAAAAGGACATGTAAAAGTTGTTTTCTCTTGGTCTTAAGGATCCACCACAATTTGGTTATATCTAGAGTAGCCATCTAGAAAGCAATAATAAGCTTGTCCAGCCAATCTTTCTAACATCTGATCCATAAAGGGTAAGGGAAAATGATCTTTCCTGGTAGTTGTATTTAGTCTCCTGTAATCCATGCACATCCGCCAACCAGTAACTGTCCTTGTAGGAATAAGTTCATTCTTCTCGTTATAAATGACAGTCATTCCTCCTTTCTTTGGTACAACTTGAACTGGACTCACCCATTTACTATCAGAAATAGGATAAATAATTCCTGCTTCCAATAACTTCAATACTTCCTTTCTCCCAACTTCTCTCATAACAGGATTAAGTCTCCTTTGCGGTTGAGCTACAGGCCTATAATCATCTTCCATAAAAATTCTATGCATACAATATGTGGGACTTATACCTTTGAGATCTACAATTGACCAGCCTATGGCACCTTTGTTCGCTTTTAAGAGTCCAACCAACGTTCCTTCTTCTTCTGAAGATAATGAAGTACTAATAATGACTGGCTTTCTTCCATTATCTTCCAAAAACACATATTTCAAATGCGGTGGTAACTCCTTCAGTTCAAGCTTACTTTCTGGACTTTTTTCTTTAGGCTCAATCTTTTCAAAAAGAGCTTTTTCTGCTGGAATTTCTTTTGTTGCCTCTAAATCCTGAACACATTCCTGCTTTATTTTATCTTCCTATTCATTCAAATCCTCACATTCATTGATAAGAGTCCTCTGCAAAATGGATGCATTACGAACTCTATTTTTGATTGCATGTTCAAACCTCCAAGGAATGTGAGTATATAAGATGTCTTATCAAACCCATGGACTGGGATCTTTCTCAACAGGCCTTTAAATCTGTCCCAATCTTGTCCAAGAGTTTCTTCCATTCCTTGCTTAAATGAAGAAATTTCTAGCTTCCCTTGATTGATCTTTGTTTGTGGAAAGAATTTAGTGACAAATTGTTTTGCCACAGCCTCCCAATTTCTGAAAGTACCTTCTGGGAATGAATGCTACCAATCTTTAGCATTTCCTCCAAGAGAGAAAGGAAACAAGCTGAGTCTGACCCTGTCATCTGAAACTCCGTTCATCTTGACGGTATTGCAAATTTCACCAAAAATAGTCAAATGATTATAAGGATTCTTATTTGACAACCCGTGAAATTGGTTGATATGTACTAACTGGATGAGTGCAGGGTTTATCACCATGTTTGTTGCATTATCTGCTGGTATGGTTATACTGTTAAAATGGAAAGGACCTACCGTGTTTGATGCGTTCCCCTAGTGTGCGTCTTGGTGGAGGTTGGTCCGCCATCTCCTCTATGTCCTTTGCAAAAGTCTCTAGTGAAGATTGCCTCCAAATCCTGAACACATTCCTGCCTTATTTTATCTTCCTATTCATTCAAATCCTCACATTCATAAATAAGAGTCCTCTCCAAAATGGATGCATTACGAACTCTATTTTCTTGCGTCATGCAAAGTTCTTCCACAATGTCTATTTAAAAACATGACTTGTCATCTTTAGGATGTGACATTGCTTGAAACACATCAAAGTCCACCTCTTCATCTTGCACGTGGAATTTAAGCTTCCCCTTTTCAACATCAATCACAATTCTTGCTGTCTTCATGAAGGGTCTTCCGAGAATCAAAGGGGCATCTCCATTTTCTTCCATCTCCATTATAACAAAATCCACTGGGAATAAGAATTTATCAACCTTAACTACCACATCTTCAGCAACTCCATAAGGATATTTAAGAGATCTATCTGCTAATTGAAGAACCATTCTTGTTTGTTTGATCTCCAACCCCTTAATCTTTTTGAACATAGAGAGAGGCATCAGATTTATACTACCTCCTAGATCAATTAAAGCTTTCCCATCCTCTAACTCTACGATAGTACATGGAATAGTGAAACTTCCTGGATCTTGTAATTTAGGAGGTAAAATGACCTTTGTATAACAACACTGCAATTCCCTTGCACCTCAGTCGTTTCCTTTTTCATATACTTCCTTTTTTTCGTAATGAGTTCTTTTAGAAACTTTGAATATGATGGTATTTGCTGGAGAGCTTCAGAGAATGTAATAGTTATTTCCAATTTCTTGAAAATCTCCATAAAACGTTCAAACTGCTTTTCTTTCTCCTTTCTAGAATATATTTATGGGTACGGCAGTGGTTTTTCATACTCCTTCTCTTCAAGTCTTACAGCCTCCTCTTCCTGATTTTCGTTCATCATGTTTTTCTGTATCTCACACTCCTCCCTCTGAGCACTCTTTTCTGTAACACTTTCTTTTTCTTTTTTCTCAGCCTCTCTTTCTTTTAATATTCTCCCACTTCTAGTAACAATCTCACACACTTCTTCCACATTACTCTTCTCCACACAATCGTCATCAAACACACTTCTATTCATAATTCTCTAAAAAATTTCTTCAGATTCCGCATTTCTTTGTATAGGTAGGAAATGAGGCTACTGTGGGACAATTGGAGCTTCTATGCTACCTGCATAGATCAAATAATGTTTTTGTCACTATCTCCAACTACTGAGTGATTATATTGTTTTGCTCCCTCGTTACAACATTAGTTTGTAACATCGAAACTTCTTTAACAACATCAACATGTGCACCATGTGTTTCCTCATTATCTGCCATAATTTCTATCAAGTCATAAGCTTCATCCTCAGTCTTCCTTCTTATGTTTCCTCCGGCTGCAGCATTCAATATCATTTTTGATTGCATGTTCAAACCTCCAAGGAATGTGAATATATAAGATGTCTTATCAAACCCATGGACTGGGGTCTTTCTCAACAGGCCTTTAAATCTGTCCCAAGCCTGTCCAAGAGTTTCTTCCATTCCTTGCTTAAATGACGAAATTTCTAGCTTCCCTTGATTGATCTTTGTCTGTGGAAAGAATTTAGTGACAAATTGTTTTGCCACAGCCTCCCAATTTCTGAAAGTACCTTCTAGGAATGAATGCTACCAATCTTTAGCATTTCCTCTAAGAGAGAAAGGAAACATGCTGAGTCTGACCCTGTCATCTGAAACTCCGTTCATCTTGACGGTATTGCAAATTTCACTAAAAATAGTCAAATGATTATAAGGATTCTCATTTGACAACCCGTGAAATTGGTTGCTCTGTACTAAGTGGATGAGTGCAGGGTTCATCACCATGTTTGTTGCATTATCTGCTGGTATGGTTATATTGTTGAAATGCAAAGGACCTACTGTGTTTGATGCGTCCCCAAGTGTGCGTCCTGGTGGAGGTTGGTCCGCCATCTCCTCTATGTCCTGTGCAAAAGTCTCTAGTGAAGATTGCCTCCAAATCCTGAACATATTCCTGCTTTATTTTATCTTCCTATTCATTCAAATCCTCACATTCATTGATAAGGGTCCTCTGCAAAATGGATGCATTACGAACTCTATTTTCTTGCATCATGCAAAGTTCTTCCACAATGTTTATTTGTAAACGTGACTTGTCATATTTAGGATGTGACATTGGTTGAAACACATCAAAGTCCACCTCTTCATCTTGCACCTGGAATTTAAGCTTCCCCTTTTCAACATCAATCCCAATTCTAGCTATCTTCATGAAGGGTCTTCCGAGAGTAAAAGGGACATTTCCATTTTCTTCCATCTCCATTATAACAAAATCCACTGGGAATAAGAATTTATCAACCTTAACTACCACATCTTCAGCAACTCCATAAGGATATTTGAGAGATCTATCTGCTAATTGAAGAACCATTCTTGTTTGTTTGATCTCCAACCCCTTAATCTTTTTAAACATAGAGAGAGGCATCCGATTTATACTACCTCCTAGATCAATTAAAGCTTTCCCATCCTCTAACTCTCCGATAGTACATGGAATAGTGAAACTTCCTGGATCTTGTAATTTAGGAGGTATGACCTTTGTATAACAGCACTGCAATTCCCTTGCACCTCAATCGTTTCCTTTTTCATATACTTCCTTTTTTTCGTAATGAGTTCTTTTAGAAACTTTGAATATGATGGTATTTGCTGGAGAGCTTCACAGAATGGATTAGTTATTTCCGATTTCTTGAAAATCTCCATAAAACGTTCAAACTGCTTTTCTTTCGCCTTTCTAGAATATATTTTTGGGTACGGCAGTGGTTTTTCATACTCCTTCTCTTTAACTCTTACAGCCTCCTCTTCCTGATTTTCGTTCATCATGTTTTTCTCTATCTCACACTCCTCCCTCTGAGCACTCTTTTCTGTAACACTTTCTTTTTCTTTTTTCTCAGCCTCTTTTTCTTTTAATATTCTCTCACTTCTAGTAACAATCTCACACACTTCTTCTACATTACTCTTCTCCACACAATCGACATCAAACACACTTCTATTCATAATTCTCTGAAAAATTTCTTCAGATTCCGCATTTCTTTGTATAGGTAGGAAATGAGGCTGCTGTGGGACAATTGGAGCTTCTATGACTGCTTGCGATAGATCAGATAATGTTTTTGTCACTATCTCCAACTACTGAGTGATTATATTATTTTGCTCCCTCGTTACAACGTTAGTTTGTAACATCGAAACTTCTTTAACAACATCAACATGTGCACCATGTGTTTCCTCATTATCTGCCATAATTTCTATCAAGTCATAAGCTTCATCCTCAATCTTCCTTCTTATGTTTCCTCCGGCTGCATCATTCAATATCATTTTTGATTTCATGTTCAAACCTCCAAGGAATGTGAGTATATAAGATGTCTTATCAAACCCATGGACTGGGGTCTTTCTCAACAGGCCTTTAAATCTGTCCCAAGCTTGTCCAAGAGTTTCTTCCATTCCTTGCTTAAATGAAGAAATTTCCACCTTCCCTTGATTGATCTTTGTCTACGGAAAGCATTTAGTGACAAATTGTTTTGCCACAGCCTCCCAATTTCTGAAAGTACCTTCTGGGAATGAATGCAACCAATCTTTAGCGTTTCCTCCAAGAGAGAAAGGAAACAAGCTCAGTCTAACCCTGATATCTGAAACTCCGTTCATCTTGACGGTATTGCAAAATTCAACAAAAATAGTCAAATGATTATAAGGATTCTCATTTGACAACCCGTGAAATTGGTTGCTCTGTACTAGCTGGATGAGTGCAGGGTTCATCACCATGTTTGTTGCATTATCTGCTGGTATGGTTATACTGTTGAAATGCAAAGGACCTACTGTGTTTGATGCATCCCCCAGTGTGCGTCTTGGTGTAGGTTGGTCTGCCATCTCCTCTATGTCTTGTGCAAAAGTCTCTAGTGAAGATTGCAGAAGTCGTTCAGGAGAAGAAAAATTTTCACGTGCAGGATGCCTAATTTTCCTTCTTCTCCTGTCTGATAGCCCTTCTAGAAGAGGTTGCTGGTTCTTTTTAGTTCTAGTGTGTATTGTTTCCTGCATACACAAGAAACAAAAACCCTAAAAGCACTTTTAAAGAAAAATAAAAACAAAATTTAAACAAAACAAAATATAAACAATAATTACAAACAAGTCAAATTTCAGTCAATTCACACCACTTGAAAAAGTTAAACCTCGAGTCCCCGGCAACGACGCCAAAAACTTGTTAACTAACTAGCAAGTGTACTAGATCGTTTCAAGTAATATAATTGGTAACCCAATATCGTTCTTCCCAAAGGACTCGCAGGCCTTATCGTTCATGCAAATTGAAATCGTAAGACTTGTAAAGAGAAATTAATTGCTTTGGATGCAAGAAACAAAAAGTAAACATGCAAATGCGATTGATTCAATTGACGAGAAAAAGACTATGGATGAATGGAGTTGTTGGGGTTTAATTATCCGCTCTCTCTTATCTAATCATCTTATTTAATTTGCTTTGTTATCTAATTATTATACAAACTTTCTTAGTGTACCCTTAACCCGATGCCTCGGTGAAAAGAGCCTATTAATAACTACTGGCTTGCTATCCCTAGCCTCCCCTAGTAATTAATAATGCATTATAAACAGAAGCGAAAACAATTGATCGTCCTACCCCCCTATCCCTAGGTGGTATTGCTTAATCAAGGAATTTCCCTCAGTTCATGACAGTATCGTACGTTCCCGTATCAATAAAGACAAACAACAATTATCGAATGAGTTAAATGATAAAAGCATTAAGCGCAGGTGAGAAACCCAATAATTGATAATCAAAGCATACGACAAGCATATAAATAAATAAGAGTTTCAATAAAAGAGAGTTTCAAAAGATTACATTGTTCCCCAACAACCAAAGGGTTTGGTTCACCATTGTCATGGTGAAACTAGATGAAAAATGATGGAAGAATGGAAAAGCAAACCCTAGATTGGATAAAAAGGAGCCTAAGCATCCAAGAGATCTTCTCCAAGGAGTGAAAATTTGGTCTGGCCGCCCCTTTATGTCAAAAGAATACATCTAAACTCGCACTAGGGCTATTTATAGCTGAGGAACGTCACAAAATTTAGGCCCAAGCCCAGCAGACAACCGCCCAGCATCACACTTTTGGCGCCCGGCGGTTTCCCTTTAATCGCGCCACCGCCCGGCGGTTTGCCTCAACCCACAAAACCGCCTGGCTGCACCGCTTGGGCGCCAGACAGTAGTTGCCCCTCGCATTTGACCGCCTAACGTTGGATTTTGGCGCTGGGCGGTTCCTAGACTCTTCTTTTCTTCATGTTTCTTCTTCTTTATTGAGTTTAACACCTTCCATCTTTAATCCATTTTTCATATTCATCAAAAATGATGCAAAACAATGCAAAACAAGCATAATATCTCTAGAAACAACTTTTGAGTCTCAACTGACTCAACTTACGTGTTTTGCTTGATTCTAAGCTCATTCTAAGCCTTGAAGGTTGTATTTTGATCTAAAATGAAGCATGAAAATAACTGTTTTTCAACAGTTATCATGTACTCATTTAGAAAAAGATTTGAACCATTTGGATACCATAGTCCAAGGTTTTTTGTACCTTTGAGATATTTTAAAATTCTTTTAATAGCAGTAAGATGTGATTCTTGAGGAGCAGATTGAAATCTAGCACAGAGACAAACACTATGCATGATGTCAGGCCTACTTGCAGTAAGATAAAGTAGTGATCCAATCATACCTCGATACATTCTTTGATCAATACTCTTTCCAGCTTCATCTAGATCCAAGTAAATATTAGTTGCCATCGGAGTAGCAGCATCTTTGCATTTTGACATCTTGAATCTTTTCAATAGATCATTGCAGTATTTAGATTGATAAATGAATATGCCATCTATGGTTTGCTTCACTTGAAGACCTAGGAAGTATGTCAATTCTCCCATCATAAACATTTCAAATTCTTCCTGCATGACTTTTGAAAATTCTTTACACAGCATAGGGTTAGTTGAACCAAAAATAATATCATCAACATAAATCTGAACATACAGTTTATCACTATTTGAGCTTTTTATGAAAAGACTGGAATCAACTTTTCCTCTTGAATATCCTTTCTTTATAAGAAATTCACTCAGCCTTTCATACCATGATCTTGGTGCTTGCTTTAATCCGTATAAGGCCTTTTTGAGCTTGTAAACATGATCAGGGTGTTCAAAGTCTTCAAAGCTAGGTGGCTGCTCCACATATACCTCCTCCTTGATATATCCATTCAGAAAGGCGCTCTTGACATCCATTTGATATAGCTTGAATTTCATTGTGGATGCAATAGCCAAAAGTATTTTCATTGCTTCTAATCTGGCTACAGGTGCATATGTTTCATCATAGTCGACTCCTTCTTCTTGACAGTAGCCTTTTTCCACTAACCTTGCTTTGTTCTTTATGATTTCACCTGAATCATTCATTTTATTGCGGAAAACCCACTTTGTGCCGATAACTTGTAACTCAGGTCTTCTAGGTACCAATTCCCACACATTATTCCTTGTAAACTGATTCAGCTCCTCTTGCATGGCTATCATCCAATTTTCATCACTCAATGCTTCTTCAATTTTCTTGGGCTCAATTTTGGACACAAAAGCAACGTTCATACAGTACTGGTTCAGTTGTCTTCTTGTAGATACCCCTCTTGACTTATCACCAATAACATTTTCTGTTGAGACATTCTTTGGTACTTTCCATGTTTTAATCGATTCAACTATAGGAGATTCGACTTACTCTGATTCATCTTCCTCTTCAGGAACATCTTCGGGACCTTCTTCATCAATTACGTTCTCGTCTTCTTCAACATAGTTCCTGACTTGTTTAGAGTGGCTTGGATTCATGATGAACTCATCAAACGCAACATGAATAGACTCCTCCACATTCATAGTTCTCTTATTGTAGAAACGGTATGCCTTACTGTTCAAGGAATATCCTATGAAAACTGCTTCATCAGCCTTTGAGTCAAACTTTCCAAGATTTTCTTTGTCATTATTCAATACAAAACACTTGCTTCCAAAGATTCTCAAATGTGAAATGTTTGGCTTTCTTCCTCTGAGCAATTCATAGGGTGTTAATTTTAGTATAGATATGATAATTATTTTGTTCAACACATAACACGCTGTGCTTACTGCATCTGCCCAAAAGTATTTCGGCATGTCACTATCATTCAGAATTGACCTTGCTAATTCTTCAAGTGCTCTGTTTTTTCTTTCCACTACTCCATTTTGTTGTGGTGTTCTAGGAGTAGAGAAGTTGTGTCTGATTCCCATTTCAGCTAAATAGTCATCAAAATCCTTATTCTGAAATTCTCCTCCATGATCACTTCGGATTGCCTTGATTCTCAGATCCATTTCATTCTGGATGACTGCAGCAAATTTCTTGAATACCTTGAGTGCGTCTTTCTTGGCTGCAATGAAATAAGTCCAAGTATATCTTGAATAATCATCTACTATAACTAGCTCGTATGAGTTACCTCCAAGACTCTTTGTTCTGGATGGTCCAAATAGATCTATGTGGAGGAGTTGTAGAGGCTTCTTGGTTGACATTTCCCTTTTACTCTTGAAGGATTGCTTGGTTAGCTTCCCTCTTTGGCATGCATCACATAATCTATCAGTCTTGATTCGAATCTTGGGCAGACCATTTACTAGATTCTTAGCGACGAGCTTGTTCAATTGACTCATACTGATATGTGCTAACCTCTTGTGCCATAGCCACACATCTTCTTCTTTAGTCATTAAGCATACCACAGATTCGAATGCATTATCCATGAATTCGATTAAGTAGATGTTATTTACTCTTTTTCCCACAAGCAGTAACTCATTTGTTGCCCCATTGCTGACCAGACAGTATTTGGGTTCAAAAGTGATCTTCAATCCTTTGTCGCATAGTTGACTGATGTTGAGTAGATTGTGTTTTAACCCTTCAACAAGTAAAACATTTTTAATTTCATAAGAGGAAGGAGTTTTTATTTTACCTATACCGATGATTCTTCCTTTATTGTTATCACCATATGTGACATGACCAACAGCCTTGTATGATATATCTGATAATTTGGTAGGATCTCCAGTCATGTGTCTTGAATAGCCGCTATCAAGGTACCAAGTGGGACTTTTGGATTGTTGTTCCAGATCAGGCTTGATTATTCTAGACTTTGCCATCATGATCAATTCTCCTTTATTCTTGACTTTCTTGGCATCAGCAGAATGATCTTGATTACTTGTCTTTTTTTAAGAATTTTGTAAACTTGATGTTCGACAAGATCGATTTCTGCATCTGTGAGCAAAATTCTTCCTCACGGGTTGCCTTGTATTCCAAGGTACCTATTTTAAAGTTTTCAAAGAATCCATCAGTTATAGATTTTAACTTCAAATTATAGGGAGCAGATGCTATATCAATTTCAAAATCATAAGCTTTTTTTGAATGCGAAGAAGAAGCCATCCCCAGGTTTTTACAGTCGAATAGAATAAAAACGAAGTCACTGAATTTTCAAATATTTTATGAAAACCAGCTCTGGTGCCAATTGTTAGGAATTAGGTTAGCTTCGTTTTACACCAAGAGGGGGGGGGGGTGAATTGGTGTTAGTTCAAAATCAAAATCTTTTCGCAATCTTGGTATGAAAAATTCAAAGATTTTGATCTTTCCTTGAAATGCAAGTAATGAAAATGTAATGTAGCGGAAAAACGTAGTTGACTGTAACACAATTAAAGTCGACTGAAATAAAGAGTGCAGGGATAGAGAAAATCAAACACTAGTTTTTATATTGGTTCGGCCAACAATGCCTACATCCAGTGTCCTTCCACTCTTGGAAGTAAATGCATTAAATGGTTGCGGTTTTTACAACAAGGAATTTATAGAAGCACCACGCAAAAATATAAATCTTCTCTCTAACCCAAAACCAAAATATAGCTGCATACAAAACTAGAATTGCAGCAAGAATCCCCTCTTCTGCAATCTGAACCCACGTCGAACAATCCTCAACGTGTAACCAACACTCTTCACAGGATGTCAAGCCTATGACAACACGCTTCACAGGTTTCCAAGCCTATCAAAGTACGCTTCACAGGTTGCCAAGCCTACAGTCAAATACAACAATCTTCACAGGATGCCAAGCCTTCAGGATCAAACCAGAAACACCTTCTTTGTGCAGATGTTGATCAAACAGTGTGAGCAATTGACTCCTCAATCTGAATCTCTCTCAAGAAAGATCACCACGGTCTTCTTGGAGAATTCTTGGAGCTTCCAAAACTGAGAACTTTCTCTGAAATAGGATAATGAAAATGTTAGATCACCAAAGTCGTTTAGAGAAATTCGTGCTCAGACTATTTATAGTTTTCCTGTCAGACTTAGTCGAATGGCCTACTAATACAGTCGACTGTATTAAAATAGTTATAACAGACAGTCAACACAAAGGCTCCTCAGTCAACCAAATCAATGCACATTCATAATAGTTGACCCAGTCAATCAATCCAAACTAACTTTTAAAATTATAGCCGTTGGAGCAAGTAGGCATAACATAATTCCAAAAATAACAGCAGTACAGTCGAATAGGTGTTCCACACAGTTGACTGACACTTGAAAAACACTTTGAAATTCTTTTCATCTCAAAATCTCATCAAGCACATGCTCACAAAATCTGTGCAAAGATTTAAGCATAGTCGAATCCATTACTAGTGTATTCGACTGAACTAGACCTTTGTCACAACAAATATAAGTTTATAAAAGTGCTTGTGATCTTTTCTTTAGAAATGTGCAGAAATACTCAAAATCATTTTAACACACATTTCAATACAAGCATGTTCCAAACATATTAGACATAATCATTCATAGGAACATACATTGCAAAGTAGCAAGACATGTTCAACAAAAACATATTTCAGAACAGTTTGGCATATCAACTAAACATGTAAAACTGGAACTTATGTACTGTTATTAAGCATTGTGTTGTCATCATCAAAAACTAGTTTGATATAGAGTTTTTGTTGTCAACAATCTCAACAGGTTTTGAAATTTAAAGTATTATTTTTAGAAAATCAATTAAAGTCTTTTAGTATAATCATACCTATCTTTTAGTTCGGATTTAAAAAAACATTCATTTCACATAGCTTTTAATAATATAATAATATTTATTATGATTTAAATTATTGTGATATATAACTAAAACTCATAAATTATTATTATTATTATTTTTAATGAAATTAAAATAATATTTTAAAGAAATAAATTTTTATTCCTTTAAATTTCACCTACAAATTCTTCTTATATTTTATAATATGTAAATATTACAAGATAAATTTACACAAATTCATAAAATAAAAATTTTAAAAAAATGTAAATCTTATCTTAAAATATAATGGTAACGGGAGGTTATGGGCGGTTTAAATGAAAAAAGGAAACAAAAGGACGGGAGGTTGAACAAGAATTCGTCGAATATCCAAAATATTCGACGTATAACATGTGCTTTTTTTGTCAATTTATACGTCAAAGCCCAGTAGAATTTGATGTATCGTTTGTATTTTTAAACAAGAGAAGTTGAGAAGTTAAAAACTACTAGATTGTGAAAGACGTTTTGAGAATTCTATTCAGACATGGCTTCATCATCATCATCATCATCAAGAAGTAAAGAGAAGGTTGCCCGAGTTATAAGAAACGCAAACCCTTCTTGATGGATAAGTGATGAAGAGATCCGAGTAAAGTTTTTATACTGGAGACATTTAAAAACTGTAGTTCCTCACAAGTATCTGGACCTGCAATTGTTCAAGAAAGAAGGTTTCCTTTTTCAAGGGCTTACTTATTTTGTCAAGATGAAAGGAAATTGCTATCCAGATTTGGTAGAGGTTTTCTACACAAACCTGAGGGTTGTAAATGGTGTCATTCACTCAAGGGTCAAAGGTGTTAACATTACTATTGATGATAATGTTTGGTCAAATATTTCTGGTTTAAAAGCTGAAGGTTTGGCTTCTCATATTCGTGATTCTGAGTCAAACATGTGGCTAACAAAGAGAGCTATATATGTAAACAACTTAAGATATCTAGGAAGGTATAGGGTGGATAAGCAGTACTGACATGATGGCTTAAACAAGGAGGAGAAAATTATTGCTTATGTCCTGACTTGGCTACTGCTGCCTGGAAGATTGAACGAGGCCAGAATGTCAACAAAAGATGTATCTATGTTGAATGTTATCAAGACTAGAATCCCAACCAACTGGATTGCGGTTCTAAAAGACCACATGATCGCTGTAGGAGATGATTATGCACATAAATTGCCATATGGAGTATTTATCAGCACGGTGCTGGAACTCCAAGGAGTAGATGTATCTGAAGAAGAAAGAATTGTGTGCAAAAGGTCACAAGAAATTGGTATACCAAGTCTGTCATCTATTGGGTTGAAAAGGACTGAGAATGGATGGTTCTTCACTAATGAGCAAACTGTCGGAAGTCTACCTACTCGCGATGAAGATTCAATGGAATCTTCTTGATAATAATATGGACTACTTTTCTAAGTTTTTTTTTCTTTATTTTGTAGTCATGTCTATTAAGCCACCTCTGGTTTCTGTATTTCCTTCGGTTTTATTTATTTACAAATGAAATGAAGATTTATTTTAGTAAACGATCTATGAATTATGAATGTTGATTGCATTGTATGTGGACTAACCCTCAATCTAGTTGTGAAAAGATTATGCAATTTTGATATTGATCAAAAACTGATCACTGGTTAAAAGTGCAAATTTCAGTACAATGATAACTTTAATCAATTAAGGAAGAAGTAAAAAGAAAAAATTTCATGTCTGATTTTAAAGAAAAAAGAATCATAAGTTCGCCACCTTTTCCTATTAGCGGAAGAAAAAAACGTCGAAGCCCTATGATGGGTGTTGCACCCCATGCAAGTTTAATGTGCATAAAGAATGCAGTATAGACTAGGAAGTGACTCCTAAGTCGTCTCTGAAGGACCAAACTATGGTTCGAGAATCAGGTCAAACACGAAGTGGGGGGTTGTTGAAAGGTTTTGTGAATGTAGATGAATTAAATTAAAATACGGATGCAAACAGAAATGAAAACAGAAATGTAAAAACGGAATCAAATACAGAATAAAAACGGTTGGTCATTAACTCAATTACTATGCTTCCAATCACAGATTAACGAAAATTACACACTACTCTAATCCAAATCGGTCTTCAAAATTGCAAACTAAGGGAATGCAATGCACAAATTCAATCAGTTTTGCACTGTACAGTCTAATCAACTAAGTGAAGATTAAACACCGATTAAACAACTAAGCGTATACCTAATCGCAAGCACAAAACAGATTAAATATTGAGCTAAATCAGAGCAGCAACATGACAATCAAAGTGCAGAAGTCTCATGAATAAACTACTCTAACCTCTAATCCAACACTGCTAACCGACTAAGCGAAGGTTAATCATGCTATCATAATCGCGAACTAAACGAACGCAATACACCTATTCCATCCAATGTGTTCTATACAGATTGATCAACTAAGCGAAGATGCATTCACCAATTGGGCAACTAAGCGTATACCCGTTGCAAGAACACAACCACATTTCATAGAATGTCAGGCAGAGCAGAATAAACACAAGTACAGTCCAAGAAATCTCAGAAAAACAAAGTAATATCTCTAACGACCAACCCGCTAACCTAAGTTAACATCACAATTAAATTAACACAATTGAACATAACGGACAACATTAAAGTAAACGGAAACAATAAATCGAACATAATAGATAGCATGAAAACAGTAAATTGAACAATCCTAAAGCAAGATGTGTAAACTAAGTAACTGCAGCAAAAAATAAAGAAATGTTTCTCATGCTATTCAAATGCTTCGTTAAGCTAAAACAAGAATTACACATTGCAGCAAGAATAAATAAAAATCATGGAAGAGCTTTCCTTAACAAGAGAATGATTTTCACACCAAAATTAATATCACCACCATGTGCAAAATAAAATGATGTTGCTTGCTTCATTCAAAGGTGCGTTCCAATTAAAATAAAGCAAAGAGTAAATAAGCCAAATGAAACTAAAGTGCCCATGTGTGCTAAATAAAAAGTGCTGAATCAAAAGTGCTGAATCAAAATGGAAGCAGCGTAAAAGGTTTTTTTCTCATTCAATAAAAGTTCAAAAAGTTCCTCGTATTTCGTGTGCTCTATTTCTAAACTCAAATATACTACAGTAAATGCGCTAAATACCGAGGGTCTATAGTCCTTCGGTAACAATTTGGTCAAATAAATTACCGAGGGCTTTAAGCCCTCGGTAATGTCGACGATAGATTTAAGTAAAAAATTTTCCTTCCTCCAATCTCAGAAATCTCGTACCCCTGTGTCGTCGTCTCTCTCGCGGTTGCAATCAGAAGTTATTGCGTTGGGAGAGGTCCAATTTGCTTGCCATAAGCTCTTCTCGTACGGTTCTGATGGTGAGGTTTGTTCGGTGGTGGCTGGTGGTTTGCAGTTTGGGTGGGTCGGCTTTGTGACGTTTGCGATAGGGTGGTGGGTTGTGGTAGCTGACGTTTGCGCCATTGGTGGTGGGTCGTGGAGGTTGGCTTCGGGACGACGTAGGGGTGCTGCAGAGTGTGGCATCGTCAAGCATTTAGCTGTTGGTGGGTCGTGGAGATTGGCTTCGGACGAGGTAGGGCTGGTGGTCTGCAGAGTATGGGATCTTCAAGCATTGCTGTCGAGGTTAGTTGATTACCCTGTTATTTCTGATGAGTTTAATAATCGGAACTGTAATTTGAGTTGGCCATAATCTGTTAGCTGTGCAATTTTGGTTCCATTGTATCAAAATGAAACAACTTTGACAGAATGCATCTTGCACAATGATGAGAAATGAGGCAGTTTTTTAAATTTGCAGCTTGCACAGTTTTGGAATAGAGATTTAGTCTGCATAAACCAATGAGCAACTAAATTGGAGACAAAGATTTAGTCTATGACCAATTAGAAGTAGTGTCTGTAAGAGAGATCTAAGAGCATTTAATAATGGGTAGCTGAGAATAGGATAACATAACCTCCTGTGAAATGAGGCAGTGATGTATCAATGATGGGGCGGCTATGAAAGTCTCAGATGCCACTGTTGGCTTTGTCCGAGTTTCCTTTGTCTTACAAGAACAACAAATGAACTCTAAATTGAGGTTTTGAGTAGTGGAATTTCACAACAGTGGTTATAAGTCCAATTAGAATTTTACAACAACTTTAAATCATCAAAACAAAGTTTTTTGACCTATTATTTGGCATAGAAATACCAGATTCCGAAATTTGACCTTATAATGGCTAATAATGTAGCAAATTAAACAACTACACAGCAGAAATGAACTTTGAACAATGAGTTAGGCTGGACTAATTCATCACCAGGGTAGATTTAGCATGTCATTGACATGATTCAGTGATAAATTGCAGTAACATTGCTTTGGTTTCATTGCTTTGGCAGAGATTAATTGATGGTTCTCTGGAAAAGAGATTTTAGTGGTATAATGGTGTAATTTGCTGCATAAATTGGCTCTAGCAAGGGTGATGTTCGAATTTTGATGTTTTTATGCTATTTGAAAGGTTGAACAAGCTTAAATTGGTGTACTAAAGTATATATCACTGTTCATTTGGTCATATTTTAGCTTATATGCAGATTTGGTCTTTAAACCATCACTTTTTGAGTTAAAATGGAAGTAGAGTGGTGATTTTGAATTGTAACCTGTTTATAACTCATTTCAAAGTTTAAACACAATTAAAAAACTGAATTATTATATGTTGCAAATGTAGGTTTTTGGAGGAAGACCCAGTGTTCAATTGTTAGAAGTTGGTGCCAAATTTAGGAGGGGTTGCAATTTAGGAGAAGTTGAGCATCTGAAAAAGGTATGTAGTTAATGATATTTAATTGTATTTTTCAAAGTCTTGTTATTGCTGCCTTAGGTTCATTTTTTTGCATGAACTTTGTTTGTTTATTTGTATGAAAATGTTTTTTAATTTCTGCTTTTGGGTTACTCTCTTGGGTTGCTTAGTTCCAATCCCTCTGTAATAGACACAATCACAATGCTCCAAACTTGATCTCACTCTCTCCCTCTCTCCCTCTTTGTCCAAAATCCAAGGACATTTAAAATAAGTGTTCTTGTTTGAAAAAAAACACATAATACTAAAGTAGCCTAAGAAACTACAAAGACACTGTTCTAACAAGTTTAGAATAGTAAAAGCTAGCTAATAAAAAACTGACATTACCAAAATTACCTAAAACTCAAAATATGACAACTTAGAAGTGCTAACAATGAAAACTGTTTTTAAATACTTATTGAATAACAATTCACCTAAACTGGAATGTAAGTATCTAGACAAGTTCTGAATTCTAAAATAGTAATGAAAACTTAACTAACTACTACAAATGACAAAGAAAACAAAATCTGCCTATGGACCTAAAAATTAGAACACTAAAACTAGTAAGAGTAAATCATAAAAAATTGCACCAAGTTTAAAATTGAGTCAAATTTCACTTTGGACATGTTTCAATTCATCATACAAAGTTGCTGAAGTGGTTAATTATGATAATTAAACTTGTTTGAGTAAATCACTACTAAAACCTCAAAATGACAACTAAAAAAGCACTTGAATGGTTAAGATTTGCAAACTGCACTAAACTACCCTAAGAAACTTCTAAGAAACTGTCCTAACAAGTTTAAAAGGGTAAAACCTAGCTAATTAGAAACTCACACATCAAAAACAACCTATAACTCAAAATATGACACCCTAGAACCTAAAACTAGTTGCTAGAATAGGCTAAAAATGGTCATAATGCATGGTGTCTATAAGTATTAACCAAAACAGTAAAAAAACTATGTACACAAGTTTTAAAACATAAAAGAAAGATAAAAATAAGGGCACAATTTCAAAATACAAAGAAATTAAAGATTTGACTATTAAGGACCTAATATTACACTACTTAAAACCTAAAAAGTGTACTAAATAGGTGACAAAATCAAAATTAACCTAATTAAACCTAAGAATGTATACTGATGTTATCCTAACAAGTTTAAAGTACCTTAAACACTTAGAACCTACAAAATATGTTGAAGTACTCTACAAAAGAGAACTTCAGTAATAATAAGTTCTCTCCCCCAAATTTAATACACAACCCCTTAGGATGTCTACGACATTTCAATACTAAGGACTTTTCTTTGCATGACCTTATTGTATGCCTAGACAGTAGTGTTGAAATTGCCTTCCATGTTGGACTTAAGTAGTGATAGGTTTATTACTTACGTTACATGGAGTGTTGGTGATTTGGCTAAGTTTACCTTTGTTTGGCTTGTCACAGAACATGGCCCATTTTCTCAACCATCGTGCATGGATGTACGACCGTTGTTATAGCGGAAGGAGAGGTTTGAAGGAATCTTTTGTCATCGGAGTTGAAGAGTTTGTCCAGACAGCTCGACGATCGCAATATTATGCTCTTGATGGAGGGATTCGATGCCCATGCATCAAGTGCGAATGTACAAGGATTTTGAAAGATAAAGAACTTAAAGTTCACCTATACCAAAAAGGGTTCATGCCTAATTACACGGTTTGGACGTTTCATGGTGAAGAGATTCCTTCGACCTCCAATGCAGACCAAAATCGGCTTGCATCAGGTTCGAATACTGTTGTACATACATCTGAGATAGATCAATTTGCCTATATGCAAGAGATGGTCGACAATGCTCTTCGTCGACATGACGACAAGAAGCAAACGATAGTCATAATGAAGAGTCTCCAAATGAAACCACCCAGAGGTTTTACAAATTACTAACAGAGGCAAATCTACCTGTATTTGAAGGTTCATCTCAGTCAAAATTGTCAGTGTCCATTAGACTCTTGGCTGGTAAATCTAATTGGAACGTTTCCAATCAAGCAGTGGATCACTATACAAAATTGATTTTAGATTTGACACCACCAAACAATTCTATTCCGAATAATTGTTATCAAGCCAAAAGATGTGTTTCAATGTTGGGATTGAAAGCCAAGAAGATTGATTGTTGTGTTAATGGATGTATGTTATTCTATGACAATGACAGTGGCAAAAATGATGCATTGTTGGTTGAATGCAAGTTTTGTGGCTCTCCTCGATATCATACGATGCATGCAGGACAGAGGCAAAAAAAACCAATTCCCTTAAAGTCAATGTTCTACTTGTCCATTATTCCAAGATTACAAAGAATGTTTACTTCAATGCAAACATCACAACACATGACATGGCATGATGGTAACAAAACTGAAGGAGTTTTGCGTCATCCTTCTGATGGTGAAGCTTGGAAGCACTTCAATCGTAAACATCCGTCCTTTGCTAGTGAACCGCGTAACGTGAGACTTGGTCTATGCTCTCATGGATTTACCCCATACATTCAGGCGTCTGCATCACCATATTCATGCTGGCCGGTGATAGTTACCCCATACAATCTACCTCCTGAGATGTGTATGACAAAGCCTTACATGTTTTTAACGTGTATAATACCAGGTCCATCTAATCCTAAATCAGCGATTGATGTTTATTTGGAGCCTCTGATTGATGATTTGAAGAAGCTATGGAATGGAGTTTGGACGTATGATGTTTCAAGGAAGCAAAATTTCCTTATGAGGGCAGCTTTGATGTGGACTATTAATGACTTTCCAACCTATGGCATGTTATCTGGTTGGAGCACGCATGGTCGATTAGCTTGTCCACATTGCATGGAACATACGAAGTCATTCCAATTGAGTTATGGTCGAAAAAGTAGTTGGTTTGACTGTCATCGAAGGTTCTTGCCTATTGATCACCCCTTTAGAAGAAACAAAAAGGCATTTCGCAAAGGGCAAGTTGAAACGGATATGCCCCCGCCGAAGTTGACCGGATCACACGTTTGGAGAAGAGTTAAAGACTATCCAAAAGTCACTGAATCTGGACAGACTAGGATAGATGGGTTTGGAGAATGGCATAATTGGACTAAAAGAAGCATATTTTGGGATCTTCCCTATTGGAAAGACAACTTGCTAAGACATAACCTAGATGTCATGCACATTGAAAAAAATTTCTTTGACAACGTCTTGAACACAGTTATGAATGTTATTGGTAAGACAAAAGATAATGACAAAGCAAGAAAAGATTTACCTCTGATATGTGCACGAAAAGACTTAGAGTTGAAGGAGCAAGCTAACGGTCGATTCTTCAAACCAAAAGCAAACTATACCATCTCAAAAGATGAGGCAAGAATAGTGTGTGGATGGATCAAAGAGCTCAGAATGCCAGATGGATATTCTTCTAACTTGTCCAGATGTGTCAATGTTCAAAACGGTACTATTCAAGGGTTGAAGAGTCATGACTGTCATGTATTCATGGAGACTTTCATCCCTCTTGCGTTTAGTTGTTTGCCACAACACGTGTTACATCCACTGATAGAAATCAGTAACTTGTTTAAAAATTTGTGTTGCACGACACTAGAGGAAAATTGCCTAAGAAAGATGGATGAAAATATCCCAATTATTCTCTGCAAATTAGAAAGAATATTCCCTCCTGCATTCTTTGATTCAATGGAGCATCTTCCAATCCATCTTGCATATGAAGCTTGGCTTGGGGGACCTGTGCAATACAGGTGGATGTATCCCTTTGAAAGGTTTATGGGAGAATCTAAACGTTCAGTTAAAAATAAAGCTAGAGTAGAAGGCTCAATTTGTGCAGCTTACTTGCATAGAGAGACAACGTATTTTTGTTCACATTATTTCAAAAACTTCATGTTGTCCCCCACTAATGTCAGAAACGAAATGCAATGGCAAGGTGAACCACGTCAAGGTGCAATATCAGTTTTTCGACAATCAGGCCGTCATGCGGGAAAAGAATTCACTCATTGGTTAACTGATGCTGAATTCAACTCTGCTCATGTCCATGTCTTAATCAATTGCAGTGAAGTTAAGTCGTACCTTGAGTATGTCATCATCCAACTCTTACCTTTGCAATGGTTAAATTCTTATACACTAATTCATTTCATTTGTACCAGCTCATTTCTTGTGGCTGAGCAAGTCGCAGAAGGAAATGCTTCTGCTAGAATACACTCAGAGTTTCCCAAATGGTTTAGAAATCAGGTCCGTACTTTTTCCTATGTTTTGAGCAAGGTTAATTTGACTCTTGCTTGAAAATTTTTTTGGTATCTTTGTAGGTTTTTAATCAGGCGTTAACTCCCACGGTTCAAGAGTTAAGACATCTATCCAATTGGCCAATGAGATGTGTGAAAGTATGGCACACTTACTTCATCAATGGTTACAAATTCCATACACATGAATGGTCTAAAGGAAAGAAAACAACAAATTGTGGTGTATACGTCAAGGGCCTTATAGAGGGTTCTTATGATGATTTCTACGGCATCATTCATAAAATATATGAGTTAGAGTACAACAGCAATACTTCTCCAAACAGAGTAGTACTTTTTTATTGTGAATGGTTTGATCCTTCTAGAGCTGGTACTAGAGTGGATCCTAGGTTTAACATTGTCGAACTCAACTTGAGAAACAGATATGGACCGTTTGATCCTTTCATTCTACCGACTAATGTCAGACAGGTTTATTATGTGCCATATCCACCATTCCGCAATATTGACAAGCGTGGTTGGGCTGTAGCAATACAAACTAAGCCTAGAGGTCGCATTGACTCAAATGAGGTTGAGGAAAATGTTGCCTACCAACTTGATCAAATGTCACAACCACAAGAAATTATTGACGTTGAACTTATAACCGGATTGCGCGATCCTGATGGTGATGGAGATGAATTAGAAGCACCAATAGAACGTGATGATGATGAAGAAGAAGATGATGACGAAGAAGAAGAAGAAGAAGAAGAAGAAGAAGAAGAAGAAGAAGAAGAAGAAGAAGATGATGATGAAGAAGAAGAAGAAGAAGAAGATGATGAAGATGAAGAAGAAGAAGAAGAAGATGATGAAGATGAAGATGATTGAATGTTGGACATCTATTGTAGCAAATTGAACTATCAATTCAATAGATTCACTTTAATCTCTAGTGATCCTTCCTTATTCTTTTGTATTGTTTCACTTTATTTGTAACCATTTCAATGCAGCAATGACGGGAGAAGGTTCAGACCGTCCTGATAAAGGAAATGGGGTAGCAAGGCCTAAAAAGAGGCAACGACAGGCCCCAAAGTATGTACTTAGGGTGCCTACTACACTACATACCCTTGCAGTACACCCGCCTCCTACCCCTACAGTACACCCGCCTCCTTCCTCTACAGTACACCATCCTCCTACCTCTGCAGTTCACCTTCCTCCTACCTCTGCAGTTCACCTTCCTCCTACCCCTACAGTACACCCGCCTCCTTCCTCTACAGTACACCCGCCTCCTTCCTCTGCAGTACACCCTCCTCCTACCCCTACAGCAGACCCTCTTCCACCCCCTGTAATTATTACCCCCACTCCTCCCCCCGACCCTACTTTTATACCTTCCTCATCTACTAGACCACCTTCTGAGACTGTCCACACCATCTGCTGATGTAGATTCAGTTGGTGATGATGATGGTGTTGATCCGCCCCTCCATGATCGACCATGGATTGAGCCATATGGCAAAGGGTAAGACTTTAATCCTTTTTTAACTTATTTTGTTCTTTAAAGATTGTCTAAATTGAAATGACTTTTTTTTTTGTATGCAGGTTTGTTCCATCCAGGGTTGCTTCCCAGGCCATCACGCGATCGATTAAGCAACAATATATGAGTCCATGGCCTACTTGGGGAGCAATACCTAAAGACGACAGAAAGCCATTCTGGGAGCGTTTTAAGGTAAACAACTTTAAAGTAATTGTCATTCCTATTATATAATTGAGTCATTAATCAATGTTTGTTTTGTTTATCAATGAATGTACAGATGAAGGTGCAGTGGAAACCTGAACATGAAACACAAATACATAGAAATTTCCACATGAAAGCATCTCATCGGCTCTCAGACATGTTTAGGGATGCCCGACTTGCAAGGGAGCGCCCTTACTGGTTGGGCGAGAACATTTGGAACTCCTTGCTTGCCCATTGGAATTCAACAGAGTTTCGCAAGAAGTGTGCTACAGCCCAGAGGAACAGAGCGTCTGAAAAGGGTGGCACCCTGCATACTGGTGGGTCGATCACGGTCCATGAGCATGCCATTCGTATGGGAAACTTTCTTTACTTTTCTATTTCTTTCATATATAACTTATTTATTTTATATTTCATATACACTTCTAAATCTAAATTATGTTACAGGCACAAGCTCTGGGACGGGCGGTCCATGTTGATGAGGTCTTTGCACAGACCCATGTTCGGAAGGGCACTACTCAATTTGTTGATGAAAGATCTCGGAAGACTCATGTAAGCAAATATATAAGATTGCTACTATTAGTAATCTTTCATTATGTTATTGTATCATTCCCTAACATTGCTTTTAATGTTTGAACAAGAAGAATTTTCTACCAGACTTTCACAGGTTAGATCTGAACAAGGGTCAGCTCCTACACCGGATGATACGAGTAATGCAGAAGACGACATCCGTAGGACACAGTGCTGGGTCGACATCATTGGTGGGAAGAAGAAGGGACGAGTGTATGGTGCAGGACAACTTGCTGCAAACTATACAGCATCGAGAGGAGGTACTCTCAAGCACCAACCTTCTTCTTCCACCAGTACTGCTGATGAGTCAGTTGTCCGCCTCACGCAGGCACTGCAGCGACGTGACCAGGAAATGATTGATTTGAAAGCAGAGTTTACAAATTTTAAGGCCATGGTCATGAGTGTCTTGCCTCAAAGTGCACAGGATCAACTCCAGCCCTCATCAGTCCAGCCCTCATCAGTCCAGCCCTCATCAGTCCAGCCCTCATCAGTCCAGCCTTCATCAGTCCAGCCCACACCAGTTCAACCCACACCAGTCCAGCCATCTGTGGAGGAGCAAGATGATGAAGATCAATCTGAAGACTTTGTAGAATTTTAGCTTGATTTTGTTATTCATCATAGTTGTTAGAACATAGTACTGATTTTGCTACATTAGGATCACTGATAGATTTGGATGTTATTAGTACATTATGATTTGGTGACTATCTTTGCTTAGAAATGAACTATTTTGCTACATTATGATATTCTTAGAACATAATGTACATTAGGCTTTGTCATCAATGAATGGATGATTTTGGGATGCATAATATGCAGGTCTCTTTATAGTTTGAAACTTTTATGCAGGTTTGTCTGTGTTGTGAACATTTTATGCAGGTATGTGTGGTTCGATAAGAAAGACAAATATCACCTATACTTTAGTGGATGAAACCGAAGGCTTTACCGAGGGCTACAGCTCTTCGGTAATTTCCGAAGGCTTTTGCCCTTCGGTAATTACCGGGGGCTTGTGCCCTTCGGTAATTTCCGAGGGCTTCGGCCCTTCGGTAATTACCGAGAGCTTTGCCCGTCCGTAATTACCGAAGGGCAAAAGCCCTCGGTAATGGTTAGGGACAAAGGATTTTCCGACGACATTTTGATCGTCGCCAGGCCGTCGGTAAAGCATGATTTCCGAGAGATTATGTCGTTTTCCGAGGGATTCCGGCCGCCGATAATAAAGCATGAAAGTGTCCAGCTGTGTGCTTTTAAAGCTAACCGTAACCCTCCATCCTACTTGCAACAAGCAGCGTGCTTCTTTGAAAAAGAAATTAAATCCAAGCCTTCATTCAACAACGAAATGACGGAGTGTACTTATCCATTTTCCATGAAACACGTTTAAAGAAAAGCTCGAACACGAGGGTGGCGGCTGCAGCAGCGTGCTCCCATTCCACCTACTTCAAAATGGAAATGTGCCCCCCTTTTATATGGTGGCTGCAGTCTTCTTTTAAGCACACATGTGGCTCCCTCAACCTGCTGGACCGTGAAATTGGTTACTGGGCCGTTTCTTCTCAATCCCGTGACAACATCTTCTCTTCAATACAATGTAAAAAAATATGGAACCTGCGTCCCCGCTCCTGCTGGATGCTGCTGTTACGTGGGCTGCTGGCTTCTTCTCATGTGGGCTGCAGCTGCTTCACATGCTGCTGGATGTGTTGATTTCCATGGGCCCATGCTGTTTGCTGCTGTGTGCTGGATGCGTGATGTGTGATGAAAGCGCTGGATGTGAACTACTTGATGTACGTGGGTGCTGCTTCTCCAAATGCTGGACGCACCTCTTCAAGCACACACCTGCTCACCTAAAGCCCGTCATCAGTTGGATGCTGCTGCCATGAAGCTTCTGGATGCTGGACGTTCAAATTGTTGGGCCGTGGTTCTTCCCTGCTTGCTGCTGGACGTGCAGCTGGACGTTGACCATGTGAAGGTTGGACGCGCTGTGAGGTGCTGATTGCCATGGGCCGTGAATGTGGAGCACCTCTCCAAGCTGGACTCCTAAGCTGCTGCCCAATCCGTTGCTGCTAGGTGGACGTGCTGCTTGACGCTGCCCTTTGCTATATCCAGCGTGGAGCTGCTGCTCTTTCTTCACTTTCTGGACCAAGGCCGTTATGGCTGTTTGAAGCTGGCAGGACGTCCAAAATGTGGGCCGCTGCACCTTCATTCTCTCCAAGCACATACCTCCTTTTCTATGGGCCGTGACCATGTCATGCTGCAGCGTTGACGTGTTGGAGTTTTTTTATATTTCCTTTCAAATGAATGAAATGCTGGGCCCATTTGCGTGTTGCTGCTGGGTGCTCATGATGCTACCACGTGCTTTGCTTTGCTCCAATTTAATTGAATGTTTTTTCATTTAACCTTCAAATGTCCCAAATTATATTTCCAAATTTTTTTCTATAATTAACAATGCAAATAATTAGTTCAGATAATTCAAATTAATTAAAATAAGAATTTTTGTCAAATTAAGCACAATTAGCAAAAATGAGAAAATATTATATATTTAAGCACAATTTCTTGATTAATTCTAACACAATAAACTAAGTGAAGTCATAAAAATATTGACTCATCACCCTATGAATACGATGTTCTATTAATGCGAGCACACCTTTAATGCTCCCAACATACTTCAATTCCCTTCACGTCAGAGCCCCGCAGCCTTCGACATTCAATGAGAGGGGAAAAACAAAAAAGATCCCAATGTACGGTACTTTTTGATACTAGCGGATGAAGAAACTTTTGGCTTCCAATAGTAGGTCTAAGAAACCTTTGCAATTGAAAAGCATGCCAGAAAACGTCGAAGACTTCGGGGCTTCAACGTTTTATTTTATTTCTCAAAATTTTTTCAACATCAAACATATTATGAACCATATTTCTTTTTCCTCAGCACTTCCCTTTTAGTAAGATAACTTATTTACGATGTAGAATATAAAAAGCATTTTGTTGACTAAGTCCTGAATGCGGCACTTTATTTACGATGTAGACTATGTTAAAAGAACATTAATTTCACATAACTTTTAATAATTTAATAAAATTTATTATGATTTTAATTATTCTGATGTATAAACTTAATTCTCATTAATTATTATTATTATTGTTTTGCATGAAATTATAATATTATTTTAAAGAAATTGACCTTCCCTTCTCTTTAAATTTGACCCACAAATCTTTCTTATATTTTATAATATGTAAATATTAGAAGATAAATTTACACTAAATTTATAAAATAAAAATTTAAAAAAGATATGTAAATCATATGTTAAAATATAATAGTTTTAAGAAGATTTTAACGTCGTATATCCGTAGAAATCGACGTAAAACACCAAGTCTTTGCATTGTGGGTACTCAACATTCGACGTCAATAGTCTAAATAGATTCCAAATTTAAATTGTTCTTAAGTTGTCTTCTCCCTTCGAAATCAGATAGCTCTGAAATATATCGGAGAAGTGCAACTTACGGAAAATTTAAAAAAAGAATCATACATTGTTAAAGTATGAAGTTGAACAACTTTTGTAGATAATTATTTTAGAGCTTAAAATTGTTTCAACACTAAACATATTGTGAACCATTTTTTTTTCATAAGCACTTTCCTTTCAGTAAGATATCTTAACCATTTCTGTACTATAAATAAAAACATTTTGCTAACTTGAACTTGAAAGGGCTCCTTCATATGAAATGATGATGAATGAACCACTTTCAAGTTAAAGTTATCAAATTGCAATATGAAGAACATAAATGCTTATAAATCTAATGAAAAGAAAATGCAAACGAAATAAAAAATATGAATCCTAATATGTTCAATATGGAAACAGGAGGAAAGGGAATATGTGAAATGAAAGCTATATTTATAGACGAACCGATGATGCACATCGTGTGATTATACTTAGTAAATGCTACACGCCACCATCATTTATGAACGTCGAAGCCCTGCGGAATTTGATGTTCAAACATCATTCAGAGAAAAAGTAATAGATCTCGTTTTATTCACATACATCGTGTAATTATGCTTAGTAACTGCCATTGTGTATGAACGTCGAAGCCCAGCTGAATTCGACGTTCAAACATCATTTAGGGAAAAAGTAATACTTCTAGTTTTATTCAGATAAAAACAAATTGATTTCCCGCAACCCAAAAATGTCTACTTTCAATCACCCGCGAAGAAGGTAACATTTGGAGGGATCGAAGTTAAAAAGTTTGATGTGCCCTCTATATTCATATAATTCCACTTTCAATTTTACTACATTAATATAATCGATTCTAAGTAATAAAGAATCGATTCCAAGCATTATAAATTAAAAAATGCAAATGTGCTTTTATTGATTATTTATGGCTGAATATTGATACATGTTTGTTAAAATCCTAAAAAGCAAGAAAATAATGCATGAGAGGGATGTTTTTTCTAATAATTTTAATCATAGTATGTTTTAAAGCTTAATCTTTTCTACTAATTCCTTTTTATAACTATTAAAATTTTCAAAGTAATATATGAATGTGACCAAACAAACGTCTAAGAGTTTGTTTGAATTTTTAGGATAATGATACTTTGACAACATTTTTTTAACAACATTTTAACACCATCTACGTGTCATTCTGTATTGGTCCAAAATCACTCCACAATCAATCATAATAATCATAAACACCAAAATGGACCAATCACAAAATGACAACATTTGGTCGACCTTCAACTTATGTTAGAGCTGTCAAAACGGGTAACTCGGCTCGACCCGGCCCGACCCACTACGGGGTGGTCTCTTAGTGAGTCAATAGCGAGCTGAAAAAATTTGAACCCGGCTCGACTCATCATGGGTTGGCTCGCGGGTTACAACCCATTTTGACAACTATAACTTATGTTAGTCTATCTTGACCTTTAGTTTGAATCAACCCATCCCAACATTCAGTTTGGGTCAACCAGTCTTGATCGTTAGTCAAACTTAACCTACCTTAATCTTCGACCCAACCCATTCTGTGTTAATTTTTGGCCTAGATGTCTTGACCTTTAATTCGGTCGAGTCTTGTACTTCGATACAACCTGACTATTCTCGATACATGCTGTCTCTTCTCGATCTTTGGCTATTGGTTTGATGCATCTCAGTTGTTAACTTGTTTCAATTCTTTCTACACACCTTCCTATCTCAATAATCTGTCACCTTCACTTTATTACTCAACTTAATTGTTATTGAAATTTAAAGTATTATTTTTTTAAAATCAATTAAGGTCTTTTAGCATAATCATACATATCTTTGTCCTAAAATTTAAAAATTGAAGACTTGATTAATGTTTTATCATACCTAACTTAATCATAAAACTTTTAAAGGAGAGGAAAGAAATATAAGGTATGGGAATGTTGTTGAATGTAATAAAAAAATTCATTTACGGTGTACACTATGTAAAAAGAACATTAATTTCACATAATTTTTAGAAATATTATAATATTTATTATGATTTTAATTATTCTGATGTATAAACTTAATTCTCATTAATTATTATTATTATTATTTTCTTTCTGAAATTATAATAATATTTTAAAGAAATTAAGTTTCGTTCTCTTTAAATTTGACCCACAAATCATTATTATATTTTACAATATGTAAATATTAGAAG
Source organism: Vigna reflexopilosa (assembly GCA_027742785.1). Taxonomy (NCBI): domain Eukaryota; kingdom Viridiplantae; phylum Streptophyta; class Magnoliopsida; order Fabales; family Fabaceae; genus Vigna; species Vigna reflexopilosa. The sequence goes on from CM050932.1 coordinate 14,061,012, forward strand.
ATAAATTTACACTAAATTTATAAAATAAATTTTTTCTCACGTTTCTCCCTCAACTTTCTCTTTTTCTTTTTTCTTACTTTCTTCTTTATTTTCACCATTTTTCTCTTTTTTTTTCTTTTCTTTCAACCATTACCTTTTCCTTATCATCATCATCATCATCCCCCTCACTCAACTTTTTTGTTTCTTCTTCCTCTCCATCTCTCTCTATCCTTTCCTTCTATATCTCTATTTTTTTCTCATCAATAACCTTATCACTTTCAGAAATAGTGGCTTGGCATTCCTCCCTAGGGTTAACTTCAGTACTAATCCTAAAATCATTCAGAGATGCAGTCACACAATCCAATTCTATCTCCCTTCTTTTACATCTTGCATCCTCACATTCTTAAAAGGAAATAGTATTCTGAATCACTTGTTGGAATGTCTCTCGACTTTCTAATGGAGATAATTGCTGCCAATGTTGTTTAGTTTCCTTCAGTAAACATTGTTCAGCTTCTCCCAATGTTTCTTTTGGCAAAGAGAGTTGTTCTTTCCATAAACGTTGTTCAGCTTCCCCTAATGTTTCTCTTGGCATAGAGGATTGTTGCTGCCAAAGATGTTGCTCAACTTCCTTTTCTCTTTCTTCAAGTGTAAGAGAATATTGTTGCCTTTGACGCTCTACTTCTTCAAGTGAAGGACGATATTGTTGTCTTTAACGTTCTCGTAACTCCTCATGTTGTCGCATCTCCTCTAAACTTCTGATGAAAGACATATTCATACCCGTCATCCGCTGACAAAATTCGGCATCTGTGGTCTCCCTGAGTGGAGTAATTTGTTGCTTGCCAGCTTGCCTAAATTAGCTTTGATCCATGTATGAGTGAGGTTCCCACTAGTGGTTGAAATCATTTTGGTAGAATTGAGTGCCCATATAGTCAAATTCTTGTCCAAACTGCATCCTGCAAACATTAGGCACAAACCCTAGAAAACATTTATTAGAAAAAAATAAAATAAAAATAAAATCAAGTCAAATTTAATCAGTTTACACTACTAGCTAAGTTAAATCACGAGTCCCTGGCAACAACGCCAAAAACTTCTTAATCTCCTGGCAAGTGTACTAGATCGTTATCAAGTAATATAAAATGGGTAAGTCCAAGTATCGTTTCCCAAAGGACTCTTAGGCCTGAACTTTCATATAAACTAATTAAGTAAGACTTGATTTTAAAAGAATTAAATTTAGGTTTTTGAATGCAAGAACAAAAGTAAACATGCAAATGCAGTGAATCAATTGGCAAGGAAAAACCTATGAATGAATGGTGTTGTTGGGGTTTACAATTTCATCTTATCCACCCTCTTATATCTACTCTTCTTATTTAATTCACTTATTTATCATATTGTCATGCAAACTTTCTTGGTCTACCCTAAACCCAATCTCTTGGCGAAAAGAGCCTATTAGTAATTACTGGCTTGCTATCCCTAGCCTCCCCTAGTAACTAATAATGCATGATAAACGGAAGCAAAATACAATTGATCGTCCTACCCCTATCTCTAGGCGGTATTAGCTTAATCAAGGAATTCCCCCCAGTTCATGACTTTATTGTACGTCCCCGTATCAATAAAGACAAACAACATTTACCGAATGAGTTAAACGATAAAAGCATTAAGCAAAGGTAAGGAACCCAACAATTGATAAATCAAGCATATGCAAGCATATAAAATAAATAAGAATTTGGATATATGAGAATTTCAAATGATTACATTGTTCCCCAACAACAAAGGGTTTAGTTCACCATGATCATGATGAACTAGATGAAATACAATGGAAGAATGAAAGAATAAACCCCAGATTTAGTAGATTAGAGCCTAGGCATCCAAAGAATGGCCTCCAAGGAGTGTAGAGCTACTGTGGACGTTTCTCTTTGCCAAAGATTGAGTTTTGAATCGCACTGGGACTATATATAGGCCAAAAAGATAACAAAATCTAAGCCAAAAAAAACTGACAACCGCTTAGCCCCTAATTTAACCGCTCAGCAGTTTCCCTTTAATTGCAGGACCGCTCAGCGGTCTATTTTACCGCTCAGCGGTTTGGACAACATTCTGGTTGATTGGTTGACTTTTTTGGTTGACTGGTTGACTTTTTTGCATTCAATTTAACTTTTCTGCACTGCAACCATTTGATCTTCAACGTTTCTTTCAATTCATTCCAAAAACCTACAAAATCAAGGGAAACCAAGCATAAAACCAAGAAAACCAACTTTGACTCTCTTATTCTCTAACTTAATAAAAATGCATGATTTCAAGCTAATTCTAAGCCATAAAGGGTGTGTCTAATATCAAAATTAAGTATGAAAATAACGGTTTTTAGACCGTTATCACCTACCGAATACGACGTTCTATTAAGCACACCATTAATGCTCCGAACATACTTCAATTCCCTTCACGTCTCAGCCCCGCAGCCTTCACGTCTCTACCGAATACGACGTCTCTACCGAATACGACGTCTCCAAAAGTACGGTACTTTCTGATATTGGCGGAAGAATAAAACGTCAAATTCCCACAGAATTCGACGTTCTATTTGTTTAAAAGAAAAATGTAAAAAGAATTAAAAAGGTAGAAACTTTAGGCTTCCCATACTAAGTCTAAGCCCCTTCAACTTCAACGTAAACTTTGCAATTTATAACAAAAAAAATAAAGAAAAAGGCTCCTGTTTTTTAGAGGAAACGTCGAATTATTTGGGACTTCGACGTGGTTTTTAAATATAACGTCAAGTCTGTCTTGTATGCGACGTGGAATATCAATGTAAAAACATAACACAGTCTCACTGTTTGTTCACGCTTCTATTTCTACTTGAACTTTCTTCTTCGTGGACGACTGCTTGAACTTTCTTCTTCATTTTCTCCAATGACAACATTTCAAGTATGTTTTTTTTATCTTTAATATCTCATATGTATGATGTATGTGCTCATGTTTGTGTTGTGTTTGTCGATTTTGGACGTATGATATATGTATAACGATACTATAATAGTTTATTTTTTCCTTCAACGTATGATATTTGTGTTTGTTCCTTGTCAGCGAACTTCGTCATCTTCTCTAGTGACACCATTTCAAGTTTGGTTTTTTTTTCCTTCAATATCTGTTTCGTATGATATATGTGTTCGTGTTTGTGTTGTGTTTGTCGATTCTGGACGTATGATATATGTATAAAGATAGATATTTGTGTTCGTGTACGTATACTATGATAAACGTGTGATAAGTATTTATTTTTGGTGCTCTATGTAAGTTAGTTTTTTTTTCGTGGGTTCTTTGCTTTTAAAGTAGTAGTAGTATTCATCAGCGTCGTATTAGTGAAGAGTATGAGCGAGGGGTTTCTGAGTTCATACTATATATGTTAAAGAACACACAAAACCAGTGAACGAGACATATTTTTGCCCTTGTGTTCGTTGTCTCAATCTAGTATATGAAGACTTGGACAACATCTGTGATCATCTGTTCATCTATGGAATGATGAGAAGTTGTACAGTTTGGACTTGGCATGGGGAAGTGTCTTAACATTGTGAAAATTACATTGTTTTAATTACTTGTACAATTTATTTATTTTCTGTTCTAACTATAATTTACTAACTTTGTAAACAGGTATGACGAGCTCTGGATTAGGTCAGACGAGAGGAGGTGGTAGATCTGTGACTCGGATGCCTGGTGTCACATCCCGTCGGGTTAATGATAAACCAGTGCCGGTGGAGTTTGATCCCCTAACATTTGTGGCTATAGGGGAACATGCAACAGAGTTTAAGAGTTACTTAGGCACGCTGGCAAGATTTCATGTCCCTATTCTCGCTACCTGTTGGGATGATGTCTTAGAGATTGACAAAAATCTACTATGGTAGGATATTTTGGTATGTTTAAGCTGTTTTACTTTCATCATTGACTTGTTTTTGTTGAACATGCTTTAATATTAGTTTTCTTTTTTAACAAGAAAATTGGATTATTCCTAATGATGATAGGATAAGGAAGGAGATTTTATCCTAAATTGCAAGCTGGTGAAAGGACTTCAAGACGAGAATGACATGTAAATTCGTCTTTGGCTCTAAACAGAACAACACTCCCTGTACAAAGTATAAAATATTTGATAAGGAATGGGTGCAATTTAAAGAATCTCGACTTACTCCTGAATGGCAGGTATGTTTTATAATATTTTGCTCTAGTCACACAAGATGTTAATTTCTGATTTATGCTTAATAATTTTCATTTTTTGATAGGTGAAAAGGATAGCCGCCTAGGAAAGGCAGAGGCTTAATGATACACCACACGTACTGTCACGTGGTGGTTATGCGTTATTAGAGAAAAAGATGAGAAAACATCGCGCTGAGGAGTTAGGTCTTGAGTCACCTAATCTAGCACCTCCACCAACTAGACATGAATTGTGGAAGGCTGCACGGACAAAGTCCAATGGCCAGTTTACATCCCAGCTTAGGAGATATCCCAGATAATTGTAAGTGGAAACTTTTAACTAATTACCATAGTTCATAAAAAAATTATGTAAGAAACTTTGGCATGTGTCTAACTTCATTATGATATGTAGGATGAGTTGGTTGAGCAAGAGACTGAAGGCACATTTGTGCCAGAAGTTAGGAAGGAAATTCAAGTAGCAGCCACAGGTCGGCTAGACCTTCTAGGTCGTGTGCATGCTGTTGGAGGAGCCACTAGATTGAGTGACTACGTTGGCCCTAAACCAAGAAGCACACAAGCCGTGACTCTGGAATTGGTTAGTAGCATCAGGGAACATGTGCAAGTGTAAGTACAAGAGCAAATGGGAGAACGCTTAAGAATGCTCGAACAACAACTTGCGATGATCACACAACAACAACAACAACAACAACAGTCACAATAGGAGGACGCCCCTACAGATGATCCTACCGCACCTCCTGTGAGCACCTAAGACTCATGCTCTAATGCAGATCGTACTGATTACAATATTCAGTATGAGTTTTTGGTTGATGGGGATCCTCTGCGCACAGTGGCCATCAGACGACAACTTGCAAGAGGTGATAACGGTTGAAAAACCGTTATTTTCATACTTAATTTTGATATCAAATGCACCCTTGTTGACTTAGAAACTTGCTTGGAATCATGATTTTTTTTAGTTTTGTGAATAAGAGAGTTGAGGACATGTTTTATGATTTTATCAATAAATTCCCCTGATTTTGTAGGTTTTTGGAATGATTTGAAAGAAGAGTTGAAGTACCAAGGGTTACAGTGCAGAAAAGTCAAATAGAATGCAAAAGAGTCAACCAGTTGACTAGAATGTTGACCAGAGCGCTGAGCGGCAGTTTTGGGCGCTGAGCGCCCGTGAGGCAAACCGCTGAGCGTCGTTTTTGAGCGTTGAGCACTGGGGACGCGGGCTTGGACCTGTTTTCTGTTATTTTTATGATCTGTTTGGGCTTGGACTTGTTTTCTGTTATTTTTATGCCCCATTTAAAGGCCAGAACGTCTTAGGGTTTGTATCTTTTGATGGCTTAGACACAGAAACACACTTTTCACCCCTTTGAGGGTAGATTTGGAGATGGTGACAACTCTTCTTTTCTCCTTTTAGGGTTTCTATCTCTTTCATTCCATTGTTCACCTAGTTTTTCGATGATGATGGAGAACTAATCTTATTTGTTGCTGGGAAAAGATGTAACCTCTAAACTCTCTTGTATTTGAATTGTTCTTGAATATATATGCTTCTTCCATTAATTGTTAGAGATATTCTTCTTTGCTCATATGCTTGTTATGATTTATTCATATTTGGCATAAATCTTATGATTTGTGAATATCATGAGGAGATATTGCACTCTTAGGGTAGGTGGATTTGGAGGTGGTGACGACTCTCCTCTTCTCTCCCTAAGATTGGTATCATGAGATATCTACAAATCACGATATGGGGAATTCTCTTGATTAAGCAATACTTCCTAGAGATAGGGGTAGGACGATGAATTGTATTTGCTTTTGTAATATATTGCATTGCTAATTACTTAGGGAGACTAGAGATGGTAAACTAGTAATTAGTGATAGGCTATTTTCGCCTAGAGATCGGGTTTAGAGTAGACTAGAAAGTTTGCATTAACATTAATGAAGAAGATGAATTCATTCATATATGAGGGTGATTAGGTGAAATCTAAACCTACACAACAAATCCATCTCATATTATCAACATCATCTATCCACTTTTGTGTTTAACCTCAATTGATCAAATTGCATTCATGTTTATTTTTCTGTACTTTATATTCAAAAACCCCAAAATATTGTTTTTATAGTCTTGATTGGTTAAGCAAAAGCAAAACAGTTTAGTGGCGTGAGTCTCTTGGGAAAACAATACTTGGACTTACCATTTATTATTACTTGATACGATCTGGTACACTTTCCAGGGGATTAACAGGAGGCCAGGCCATTCATGGTACTCCTTTATTGCCCACTGACGCGCGAGTAAGGATTAATGATGTTAGAGACCACCCAGGCTCGAGTGCCAGTGCCGACAGATGAAATCTAATTCGTGGGGGAGGCCTTAGGCACATTTATAGCTTGGCCTAAGGCCTTGATCATTCCATATTTTGGCCCACCAGCGGTATTGTATTCTTATTTTTATTATCTTAAATCTTCAAGTTATAAATAAATGATTCCTAACTTCTGTAAATGTGACTTGCAGGTCTACTGACCAGATAAACATGCAATGGCTCAACCTGAGGCTCGTGAGGAAGCAGAAGACGATGATCCTCTGTCCATATTGACCTCAAGATTAAATAAGTTGAAAAAAGCATCGGTAGAGCTGCGGTGGGAGTTAAGAACATTTGGCGTCGAGTTCCATATTCCATTGTATATTAGTTTCGATGATGCATTTGAGATCATTGGTGGACAAACAATGTTGAACATTGCATGCATACAACTATGGTGCTTGTAAGTTTTTTATTTGTTATTTTCCAATTTGTATATTAGCATTATTACTTTTTAATAAATATACTTAACCTTATTGTTATAGGTATATGGACACCATCATAGTTGAATCAGGTCGGGCGTCAGTTTATGGCTTTCTTGAACCTCAGACCACTCAACCATCTGGAAACACATTAGATTCCAGAAAGAAATATATGCAAACATGGATGACTTAGTCTAACAAAGAGATATATATCGCGCCATACATTGATGCGTATGTGTTTCCCAATATTGTAACCTTTTATCAAATTTTAATCAATAAACTCACTGGTTGTTGGTACATGATAGGGGCCATTGGCAACTCATGGTGATCATTCCAAAAAAAGCACAAGTTGTATGGTTTTGTTCTCTTCATAGGAAGATGAAACCAGAGTTGAAGTCCTTGATACAAACGTAATTATTACATTCATTCTTATCAATTCATTATGATATTAATATATTAACTTATGTTTCTAATGTTTCAAATGTTTCAAATTTGTTTAGAGTTCTGACTAGGACCAGAGGACAACAAATTGAGATTATATATCCTAAGGTTGGAATTCGTTGATCTTTAACCTTTAATTTTCGTAGTCAATTTTAAACCATTACATTTGACTAAGTTCTTTCACATGTTTAGTGTAATAAGCAGAATGATTCCTGGGCATGTGGCTACTACATCATGTCATGGATGAAGACAATCATCCGAGTAGGAATCAGAGGAGATTGGACTGAGGTAGAAATTTACATTTCAAAATCTTAAAAATATCAATAAACTTTTAACATTAAAATGAATATAATTGTAAAGTTTCCTTCCTTGATTTTGCAGCAATTCAACACTACCTTTACATTGCCCAATGCAGTAATAAAGGTGATAAGAGATGAACGGGCAGGATATTTGAATAAACATTTTAAATAGCTATAGTTTTAGGTTTTTCCTTTCATGATAGTAACATTTGCTTACTTGTGCAACTTTTTAACTATGAACAGATGTATACTGTGAATGAATTATTGAGAATAGATGAATACTGTGAATAGATTAATGGAAAAGTGGGTTCTTTTAAGTTTTGATGATAACATTAGTGTCTTTTTGATGGGTGTCGCACCCTATGCAAATTTAATGTGCAATTAGAAATGCAGTATAGCTAGGAAGTCACTCCTAGGTCGTCTCTCAAGGACCAAATGTGGTTCAAGAATCGAGTCTAACATGAGGGGGGGTTTTGAAATCGTTTTGGGGAATCACAGATGAAAACAGAATTTAATTACGACAAATACAGAAATTTAACGACGAAAACGCAAACAGTACTATAAAAAATACGGGATCAACACGGAATGAAAACAGTTAGTCCTTAACCTAATCACAATGTTCCCATCACTGATTATCAAAATATAGTTGCTACTCAGACCTCTAATCCAACAGAGTTAACCGACTAAGCGACGGTTAAATCTGTCTTCATAACTGCGAACTAAGCGAACGCAGTGTTAATATCAACTATGATTTACACCATACAGTTCCATCAACTAAGCGAAGATGTCACACCAACTGGGAAACTGAGCGTATACCCAATTGCAGGTGCAAATACAAAATTAATATTAACCAAGTCAGAGTTGCCACACAGTCACAGTTCAGAAACCTCAGGGAAACTTTGCAATATGGCTAATGACCGACTGAATTAAATTAAGCTACCATGGAAATTAAATTAAAACGACTAAACAAATTATACAACATTTAAACATCAAACACTACTACCAATTAATTAGCAAGCACAGTTAAAATAATTAAATGCAACACTAACTCACACATAAACTCAACCTATTAACTAAATTAATTTAAAACCAAGGGCACCAACAAGCCTAATTTAATCCTAACAATTAATTTGACTAAATGACAATTAACAATTAATTTTAAAAGTCCAATTGGCCAAAAAAGAACCTCATGGCCGTGCTCCAAGAGAGAGTCTTCATACATGAACACCTAGAAGAAATGAAGCAAAAACCGTGTGCTATAGAAGTGTGTATGTGTGGCTCGGTATTCACACCCCATATGACCTAGAATTTAAAATTTGGTGGGGTCCACACACTACAAGTCAGCCCTAAAGAGATGCCACATGGCCCCCACAATTGGTTTTTTACAAAAATGCCCCTAAAAGGGTCCAAAACACCTAATTCTAATTAAGGGCTTCTAGAAAACGAAATTAAAACTTAATTAAAATGGAAATGACTAAATGTTGAGTCTTGAATGATCACGCCACCTTCCCCAATGCTCCAAATGATGTTTCCCAAAATTTTCCTGCAACCAAAATGCACTTAATCAGCTCAGAAAATCCAAATTAGCACAATTACGAATTTCCGACCAAATTAAGCAGAATTCAAAAAACAGGGAAATAACAGACAATTAAACACAATTTCCTGGTTTATTTAAGTGCAATAAACTAAATATAGTTCAAGAAATAACCATTAATCACTTTTACTTTTAATACTTAATTGGAATTGATGAATTGATGATAGCATGTTTAAATTAATTAATTTTGTGCATTTATGAATTGGAAAACTGGTTTCTGTATTTCAGGTTTGGTTAAATGAGTGATGGGTGTCGCACCCATACAAATTTAATGTGCATTAAGAATGCAGTATAGACTAGGAAGTGACTCCTAGGTCGTCTCTCAAGGACCAAACTGTGGTTCAGGATTCAGGTCAAACAGGAAGTGGAGGGGGGGTTGTGAAGAGTTTTGTGAATGTAGATGAATAAAATTAAAACACGAATGCAAACAGAAAGGTAAACAGAAATGTAAAAACGGAATCAAATACAGAATGAAAATAAACAGTCGGTCATTAACTTAATTACAATGTTGCAATCACAGATCAACAAAATAAAGTTGTGACTCAAACCCTAATCCAACAAAGTTAACCAACTGAGCGAAGATTAACCCTGTTTTCATAAAAGCGAACTAAGCGGACGCAGTGTTAATGTCAAATCTAATTTACACCATGCAGTTACATCAACTAAGCGAAGATGTAACACTAACTGGGCAACTAAGCGTATACCCAATTGCAAGTGCAAACACAAATTTAATATTAACCAAGTCATAGTGGCAAACACAATTACAATCTAGAAATATGGAGATAAGCTCCTCCTAAAAGAAAATAAAAAGAATATGCTTCCTACTTTAATCCATCCAGACCCCGGCATTCCACTAAAAATCAATGAGCTCTCATCCTAAAAGCAACTAAACAAATGAGTGTGTCTCCAGCTAGCCAACATCTATTCTATCAAAGGAAAATTGAAAGCAGCGTGTTGATGGGACAATGCTTCTACTCCATGAAATAAAAATAATAAAGGTGTGCCTCTCTTCATTAATCATCGTGCTTTTGCATAAGAAAAGTAAATTGAAAGGAAATGTTCCAACATTCAATAACAGCATGTGTACCCTTCCTATTTAATAATGAAAAAAACCTTTAAAGAAATGTGGGTGGCGGCTACCCATTTCTCCAATACAATCACTGTTTGTACGCTTCATTTCTCTGATTGCAATTAAAAAAAGAAACTTTATGCCAAATCTGCACATCACCATGCATCACACACCTACTCCCATCAAATCACATCTTCAATCAATGAAAGCTTAAAAGAAATGTTGCAGCACTTGTACAAAGATTAAGAAAAATAAAGGGCAAGAAAAATAAAAGGCAAGGAAAATAAAGGCAAGGAAATGTTATTCTCCCATTCAACAATACTCCATCACCGTCAACATCATATGCCAATGAAATTAACAATCTCAAATTAATATCACCATGTGCACCAGCAAAAGAAATTAACTGTGAGCTCCTTCATCCAAAATCCAGAAGTGTAAACATTGTTCAAGGAAAAACTCTGTAAAAAATGTTCAAAACAAAAGTGAAAAGTCCATCCCTCTGTGGCGGCTACCCCCCCTTTTGTTGAATAAACAAGGGCATCCTTATCCTACATGTCTCTGGGCCTCCCTCACGTTCTGCAGAGACCTCCAACTTTGAAGCAGCTGGACCATCGTGCTCTTCAAAGCTGGACTAGGTGAAGATGCGGCTAGATGCAATTCTTTTCTGGACACACCTCCCAAGTTGCTGGATGCTGCACCGTGTGAAGCCTTGCTTCTGTTGGACGTCTGCTGGTAGGTGCTTACTGGATGCACCTCCAAATACTGCGGTAGGATGGACCGTGAAGAGCTGGACGTGTTGCTGGATCGCTGCTAGATGATGGATGGTGTCGTGCGGCTGCTGCTCATGGGTTGTGGTTGATACGTTTCTCCATACTGCTGGGCCGCATGGCAATTGGAAGCTGCTTGATGTCACTTACATGATGGAAACTGGACCAGGCTATTAGACATTGTGGACGTGTAGCCCATGTGCACATCAGGATGTTATAGCAATAAATTCTCTCTCGATGGTAGCTAGATGTGTGGCCTGTTTTTCTTTTTGGTGTGGTGCTGCTGCCAGATTTCCAATTGAAAGCCCAACATCCTCGTGTCTGTGTGGCAGCTTGGCTTTGCTTGCTGGGCTTTGTAGCCCATTTAAAATGCAACCAATAATCTGGACGTGTGAAGGTTGGAGGCGTATCACATGCTATAGTTGGAGTGCTGCTTGGGCTGTGTGTAGAGGCTTCAAATGAATCCAAAAGCGTCTTTTTTTCTTTTTTTATTCTCACCCAGCCAAATTCATTCCAGCAAGAGTGTGGGCCGTAAGCATGTGCAAGAATCAAAACATTCAATTGCAAAATGCTATCCAAATTAAATGCAACGAGCTTCTCTTGTGCCAAGTGGATTGTATGCTTCAAAATTCCAATTGCAAACCAATATCCCAGCTTGTGCATTGACGTGAAATGTTGTTGGCAAGTCGTGTTGCACTTTTCTTTTCTTCTAATTGCACATCAAAAATAAACCTCCACCTCTGGTCCAATTGTTTTTTTTTTTCTTTTCAGCCCAAAATAATTCAACCCATGGTCCATATTTATGCTGCAATGAAATCAACGTGCAAGACAAATAAATTGCAAGTGAGTGGTGGCTGCACCTCATTTAATCTCGAAATGTCCTAAATTGTATTTTCAGAATTTCCCCTGCAATTAATAATGCACATAATTAGCTCAGAATATTCAAATTAATTAAAATTAGAATTTCCGGTCAAATTAAGCACAATTAGCAGAAACGGGAAAATACTGGACATTTAAGCACAATTCCCTGATTAATTCTAGCACAATAAACTAAGTGAAATCAATAAAATATCAACTCATCAAAATAGACCACACTTAGTCTTTTGCACTCCTGGGCAAAATCAAGACACAAATCAAGGAACAGTTCAACGGACATCAGGGAAGCGACACAGACTCAACACACAGAAAACAAAGACTCACAAGGAAATAAACAAATAGAATTACAGTCCTCAAGAAATCTGGAGAGAGAAAAGAAGTAGACAATATCCACACAGAATCATTGAAAGCAGATACTCACGAAGTCATCCAGGCAATTCAAGACATGGCAAAATGATCAATCAGTTCAAGAGGTGAATCAAAAGCAACACAACCTTACAGATGCACACTATCAATGTTTCTCTCGAGTGTTTAGGGTAAACAAAGTCAACTCAATGCACTCAAGAAAGCAAACAACAAACAGACTTGGCAAGCCTCTAATATCAACACTAAAAAACATATGCATGTTCAAATCAAAAGGTCTTTATGGATGTAATGGGGCCAAGGACAAGGGAGGATATAATATGGATGAGAAGCTACAAACCAAAAGAAATAGAGGAGCAATGGGGAACAAGTGAAAACACAGTCAAATCACACCCAAAACCTCTAATTCAATCCTCTTCTTAGACTCCATTTTTCACAATTTTTTTTTTCATTTTTTTTTCTTTTTCACTTTTTTCTGTATTTTTTTCTTTTTTCCATCTTGTCTCTTTTCTTTCTTTTTGGACATAACTCTAAGAGACAAGATACACAACATATTTACAAAAACAAAAACAAGAAGAGGAACCAACTAGCCAATTCATCTGAATCTCCCAAGAGACCACACTTATTCCCAAAACACTTCCAAAGCTCCAAAATTCCCTAAGGTTAAGGTAATCATGGTTTTTCAGTTAGGGCTAGTGTAATGAGCTTCAAAACAAAGAAATGGGTGAAAGCATAGGCTCAAAGGGGGTTATCAAAGGATTAAAACAAGGTAGGCTTATCTGGCTAGAGAGGCTCAAGAACAAAACTGCCTTTATCACTTCCAAACATCCATATCAATCAAGAATCATCAAAAAGAGTCAAGCCAAGGCATATGTGCAAGCAATCAAGAGACATATCACACAAGAAAGAACATAAAGTGGCTCAAATTCTCATACAGGGTATTTCTGTCACAATCAATCACCCTCTCAAACATTATAATCATCTTCCAAGTAGAGAAAAACAAGGATTTCAAACTAATTAGAGTATCAATGAAGTGAAAGAAAAACTGACAGCCTAAATAAAGTCCAAAAATCAAGAAAGACATGCAAAACTGTACACAGGACACAACAAAAGTTACCTAGAAAACAAAAATTTTAACGCAGAAAACATCAACTAACAAAGAAAGTACAATTCTCCCCCAATATAGACCACACTTAAACTACACAGTGTCCTCAATGTGTCACAACCATCAGATCAGAAATAAGAACAGTCAACAGATCATTGACAAGTGCTATAAAAGTGGGAAAGGAGGAGAAGGGAAGAGGAAAACTCCCCTGATCATGGTGGCAGTTGCCAATTTTGGACTTTCAGGGAGATCTCTTCCACCACGGGATCCAACAAAGAAGTCTTGAGGAGGAATTGCTTCAGTCTCCATATTTGATCAAGCAGGGAGATGTCCTCCACAGTTGGATCTAAGAAGCAGTGATTGTTGATGAGTGGGTTCAGTTGGTGCCCATTGATATTCAAGCTTTTGTGTACACTGGCACTCTTGTCTTCCACCGTGGGTGTTTGTTGATCAAACTCATGTGTACCTCCTGTAACATGGTTAGTGCAATGTGGTTCTACAGAAATAACATGCAGAGGTATAACACCCAATCTTAGTGTAACAAGCTGACCCTCAGATATACCCTCAGAACATGAATCAAGTTCAAATTTAGAAGCAGTATCAACAACAGAATCAGATTCATGTTCAGTGCATGGAGAACAAACATTCATATGTGATAGCAAAAAGTGGTTCTCATCATGCAAAGAGGGAGAATTAAAATCATGCTCATCAACATCATAATCATAAATAACATACCTATCAATAACATGATCATCAACAACATAATCAATCATAGGTTTGTTTACCTCCACTTCCCTGAAAGTTGGTAGAGTAGTGGAAGGTAAAACAGGTCTACCTATCTCAAAAGTGGTGCTCATATCTGCCTAGTCCTTCAATTCTTCATCAGTCTCCTCGTGTGTAAGAGTGGGGACATAGGAGGGTGGGAAATTAGGTGGCATAATAGTAAGCTCATGACTCTGCTCCCATCTCCTATGTGGATGGCACCAACATCATCTGGAAGTTGAACAGTCTAAAATTGTGATTCCTCTGAAACATGAGACTCTTCCTCGGTGAGTTGAGTGGCCATCTGCCCCATCTGATCAGTCAAACTCTGAATGGAAGCTCTGGTCTCTTTCTGGAACTGAATGTTCTGAATGGCTATCTGCCTCAATAACTCCCTCAATGTAGGCTCAGAAGTAGTGGAAGGATGAGGAGTTGCTTGGGCAGGCTCATGAAACTGCAGCTGTTGTGGTTCCTGGACAGGGGGAGGCATACAAGCATTCTGGAATGGTGGTTCTTGATATTGAAGTTGTGAAGTGCGAAATCTTTTCAAAAACAGATGCTTGAGATCTTCCCAATTGGCTTTGAATTCTGGAGGAAGGTAATAAAGCCATCCCCATGCTGCCTTTTCTACTGAATGCAGAAATGCCTTTAAGAAAATGCGATCATCTGGGACATGTGGAGGTTTCATTTCAGAGAAAATGTGTTGGAACCTCTCCAAATGTCTGTGTGGGCATTCACCTGCAGAACCATAAAACCTAGGCAGCAAATCTATCAGTCCAGATGTGAGAACGTAATGAACATCATCCTCACTAAGTGAAGCTGGCTCCCAAAGAGCACCCTCAAGAATGGAAGGATGAGTCATATTGTTCTTAACACAGAAATCAGCAGGCGAATCATAATTAGAGTAACAAGCAGGAGGAGAATCATAGACACAGGGAGAATATGAATTACTCACACAGCCAAAATAGGTAGACATGTAGAAAGGGAGAAAGGGGAAAGAAGAATGCAATGAAAATATGCAACTAAGGCTATCTAAATGTAACAACACATAACATCACACACAAAACAGAACATCACACTCACCACACAAGACAAGACACAACACACACTAACACAACAAAGACCTAAAACCAAACCGTTGGTCCCCGACAACGGCGCCAAATTTTGATGGGTTGTCGCACCCCATACAAATTTAATGTGCATTAAGAATGCAGTATAGACTAGGAAGTGACTCCTAGGTCGTCTCTCAAGGACGAAATTGTGGTTCAGGAATCAGGTCAAACACGAAGTGGGGGGGGTTGTGAAGAGTTTTGTGAATGTAGATGAATTAAATTAAAACACGAATGCAAACGAAAGGTAAACAGAAATGTAAAAACGGAATCAAATATAGAATGAAAATAAACAGTCAGTCATTAACTTAATTACAATGTTCCAATCACAAATCAACAAAATAAAGTTGCGACTCAAACCTCTAATCCAACAAAGTTAACCAACTGAGCGAAGATTAACCCTGTTTTCATAAAAGCGAACTAAGCGGACGCAGTGTTAATGTCAAATCTAATTTACACCATGCAGTTACATCAACTAAGCGAAGATGTAACACTAACTGGGCAACTAAGCATATACCCAATTACAAGTTCAAACACAGATTTAATATTAACCAAGTCATAGTGGCAAACACAATTACAATCCAGAAATCTCAAGGAAACATTATAATATTGCTAATAACCAACTTGACTAATCTAAGTTAACATCATAGTTAAATTAACACAAACGAACAAAATAGATAGCATTAAAGTGAACGCTTAAAGTGCTTGAACAGAAAAATAAAGTGAAGTAGTAAGCATCACGAAAACACATCTAATATTGAAAGGCAATGATTAAGCTAACAATAATGGAACAATGAGGTGCACATCATCACGAAACTTCGCTAAAAACAACTAAAACCTTGTAACTCTCACTCTTATATTGTACGTGTACTTTTCTTTAAAAGCTAAACAATTGCAGCGCCTCTTCCAACAAAGAGTACTAAGCTAGAAAAATGGAGATAAGCTCCTCCTAAAAGAAAATAAAAAGAATATGCTTCCTACTTTAATCCGTCCAGACCCCGACATTCCACTAAAAATCAATGAGCTCTCATCCTAAAAGCAACTAAACAAATGAGTGTGTCTCCAGCTAGCCAACATCTATTCTATCAAAGGAAAATTGAAAGCAGCGTGTTGATGGGAAAATGCTTCTACTCCATGAAATAAAAATAATAAAGGTGTGCCTCTCTTCATTAATCACCGTGCTTTTGCATAAGAAAAGTAAATTGAAAGGAAATGTTCCAACATTCAATAACAGCATGTGTACCCTTCCTATTTAATAATGGAAAAAAACGTTAAAGAAATGTGGGTGGCGGCTGCCCATTTCTCCAATACAATCACTGTTTGTACGCTTCATTTCTCCGATTGCAATTAAAAAAAGAAACTTTATGCCACATCTGAACATCACTGTGCATCACACACCTACTCCCATCAAATCACATCTTCAATCAATGAAAGCTTAAAAGAAATGTTGCAGCACTTGTACAAAGATTAAGAAAAATAAAGGGCAAGAAAAATAAAAGGCAAGGAAAATAAAGGCAAGGAAATGTTATTCTCCCATTCAACAATACTCCATCACCGTCAACATCATATGCCAATGAAATTAACAATCTCAAATTAATATCACCATGTACACCAGCAAAAGAAATTAACCGTGAGCTCCTTCATCCAAAATCCAGAAGTGTAAACATTGTTCAAGGAAAAACTCTGTAAAAAATGTTCAAAACAAAAGTGAAAAGTCCATCCCTCTGTGGCGGCTACCCCCCCTTTTGTTGAATAAACAAGGGCATCCTTATCCTACATGTCTCTGGGCCTCCCTCACTTTCCGTAAAGACCTCCAACTTCGAAGCAGCTGGACCGTCGTGCTCTTCAAAGCTGGACCAGGTGAAGATGCGGCTGGATGCAATTCTTTTCTGGACACACCTCCCAAGTTGCTGGATGCTGCACCGCGTGAAGCCTTGCTTGTGCTGGACGTCTGCTGGTAGGTGCTTGCTGGATGCACCTCCAAATACTGCTGCAGGATGGACCGTGAAGAGCTGGACGTGTTGCTGGATCGCTGCTAGATGATGGATGGTGTCGTGCGGCTGCTGCTCATGGGTTGTGGTTGATACGTCTCTCCATACTGCTGGGCCACATGGCAATTGGAAGGTGCTGGATGTCACTTACATGATGGAAACTGGACCAGGCTGTTAGACGTTGTGGACGTGTAGCCCATGTGCACATCAGGATGTTATAGCAATAAATTCTCTCTCGGTGGTAGCTAGATGTGTAGCCTATTTTTCTTTTCGGTGTGACATTCATATAATGCAGTGGATAACGATAATAATACAATGTTGAGCGAGGACCTCTATGGCTCAGCTATAGTTACGTCAACGGTCAACATGTTTGACGTCAACCTTACATCCTCAGCAATAGAGAAGAAAACTCAAACTAGTGATAACTAAAGTATATGAATAAAATTAGAATTTTAATGTAAGAGAGTTGCAAATAGGATTACATCGTTCCCCAACAACAAAGGGTTTAGTTCACCATTATCATGGTGAAACTAGATGAATTGAATGGAAAATATGAAAGAATTAACCCTAGACTTGATAGATTGGAGCTTTCGCATCCAACATACTCCTTCAAGGTGTGTAGAGAGTGTTCTGCCGTCTTTCTGCCAAAAGATAATCCCTCTGGTTCGTCTGAGATCTATTTATAATACAGAGAAATAACAGAATTTTGGCCTAGGCCCATAAGTACACCGCTCAACGGTGGGATCACCGCTGAACGGTAGGGTTGGCACTTGATTCCACCCCTTAGCATTCACTTCTAGATGCCTGGCGGTGTTATTACTGTCGAGGCCACCGCTCAACGGCAGGCGCGACTCTTCTTTGGTGCCTTCTTCCATCTTCTTTTGCATCCAACACTTCTCTTCCTTTACTTCCTTCATCAAACCCTGATAATTGTTGTCAAAACAAGGGAAAGCCAAGCATAAAACCCAGAAAACCCACTTTGACTCTCTTTCTCTCTAACTAAGACAAAATGCATGATTTCAAGCTAGTTTCTAAGTCATAAGGGTGTGTTTTGATGTCAATTTCAAGTATGAAAATAACGGTTTTTAGACCGTTATCACAACCCCAAACTTAGAACTCTCTTTGTCCTTAAGCAAACACAATGCAACCCAGTCTTCCCCAATTCATCACAATGGTTCAACCTTTTCAAAATCGTAGTTCAAGACAAGTTATCACTCAAATCAGCTTATCCAATGAATTCAATCAAGATGCACATATGCTTCAAATCAAATCATCATAGTGTTCTTCAAAATCACATACAATCCAACAGATGTTATTCTCATGAATGATCAATTAGCTGAGCATAGATATAATCATGAATTCATGGAATTCTACCTCTCCAAAGAAAGTGTTTCACTCAATCCATCAAGTGTTTCAAAAAGTTACTGCATCTCTCTACTATCTACAAGTCACATAGAACAAAATTTCCACTCATTTACCACAATCAAACATTATCATATACACATGTCATCACAAGGACTTTTCCCAAGGCTTATAATGTGGTTGGGCTAACAAGGAAAATTGGTTTTTCTGGATCACAAAATCCTTGAGTTAAGAGAGTTATTCACATAATCATGGTTCAAATACAAACTCTCCTTTTACCAATTTCACTCATTCCCAACTTCCCCTTTTCTTCACATTGAGCTTTTCTTCTCATGCTTTATCTTTTTCTTATCTTTTCTATCTTTTTCTCATGCATTTTCATTCAACAGATTAGCTCAATGCCTAACTTTTTCTTTCTTTTTCAATTCTCCTACAACCCCAAACTTGAACCTTTAACAATACCCGAAAATATTTCTCAACCTAACTCAAGGCAAAGATTTTCAAAGCAAGGGTTTTTTTATCTTGTTTAAGGCTTAGGTGGAAAAAAGGGTAGAACATAAAATGTTCCTTTTTCATGTGGGACGAAATTTTTGGCTTAGAAAAGGGCTTTTCAAAAACGGCCTTGATCATATGACACATGCACGCAATTCAATCAATCACAGAAACTAAGGCAAAACCATTCATGCTTTCACCTAGATAGGAAATATATCAATAAGAACTCTGGAGCTGAAAAACCTCACACAAGCTTATTCCAATCACTCAATCAAATACCCTGCTTAGCCTCATAATCACATTCACAAGTCATAATGCATCTATTCACATAGCTAGTGAACACTCCACCTGTATATCAGCATATGGAAATCTCAATCATCATTCAAAACAAGCATCATCAAGCAATAATCTCATGCAAACAAGTAGTCAAACCATCACACAGAAAAATTTCAGAGAAGGTACATTACCCTACACTACTCAACTGAAGCAAACCTATTCTAATAATTCAAGTTACAAAAGAAAATCAAACGATAAGAAACATAATCCTGGGGTGCCTCCCAACAAGCGCTTGTTTAACGTCACGAGCCTGACCCAAACCTTTATAGCACTTGTCAGTAAGTGCATATCTTTCCAACACCTTTCAATAGGTGTACCTTCCTGTACCCGTCAGTGAGTACCTAAAATTTTTAGCTTCCCTCAGTAGAAGCTACCCAATACACAAAAATTTAAAAATTGTTCATGATTACATCACCAAGATTTAAAAATTTAAAGTACAAAAATATTGTTCTTGGATCACTGGGGTGCCTCCCAGTAAGCGCTCTTTTTATGTCACTAGCTTGACCCGGTAAAGCTCAAATACTCATCAGTAGGTGTTGATACTCCCTTTGCTTGATATTCTTTTCTTTTTCTTCTTCCTGCTGAATTTCTTTAGAAAATTAAGAACACCAAGCACCTATTTCCATGTTTCAATCATAGGAACTTTGATCTCCAATTTCTTGAAGATCTTCATAAAGCACATAAATTTCTTTTCTTTCCTATGATATTTCTTTTGATGAGGAGGGGGCTTTTCATATGATATTTTCTTCTTTCCTATCTTCCTCTTTTTCTCACTCCTCTTTTCTCTAAATTTTCTTTTTTTATTTTTTCTTACTTTCTTCCTTATTTTCACACATTTTCTCTTTTTTTCTTTTCTCTCAACCACTTCTTTTTCCTTATTTTCTTTCTTCTTACTCAACCTTTCTATCTCTATCTCCTCTATCTTCTCCTCCTTTCTCTCCATTTTTTATCCTCTATCGTCTCCTCATCTATCTCTATCCTTTCTTCATCAACCACCTTATCACTTTCAAAGATAGTGGCTTGACACTCCTCCTTAAGGTTAATTTCAGTACTAACCCTAGAATCATCCAGAGATGCAGTCACACAACCCAATTCTATCTCCTTCCTTTTACATCTTACGTCATTACATTCTGAATAGGAGATGGTATTTTGCATCACTCGTTGGAATGTCTCTTCAAGGTTTTTTGATGGAGATGGTTGCTGCCAATGTTGTTCAATTTCCTGCAGCCAATGTTGTTCAATATCCTTCTCTATTTCTTCAAGTGAAATAGAATATTACTGCCTTTATTGTTCAATTTCCTTCTCTCTTTCTTCAAGTGAAGGAGAATATTGTTGCCTTTGTTGTTCAATTTCCTTCTCTCTTTCTTCAAGTGAAGGAGAATATTGCTGCATATGATGTTGTCGTATCTCCTTCAAACTTTTGATATAAGATATATCCATACTCATGATTCGCTGAAGAAATTCGTCAGAATCTGTGTTCTCCTTGAGTGGAGTAATTAGTTGCTCGACAGCTTGCCCAAATTGACTTTGATCCATGTTTGAGTGAGGTTCCCACCAGTGGTTGTAATCATCTTGGTAGAATTGAGTGCCCATATAGTCAAATTCTTGTCCAGATTGCATTCTGAATTCATTAGGCACAAAACCCTAGAAAACATTTATTAGAACAAAAATAAAAACAAACATAAAAAATCAAGTCAAATTCAATCAATATCACACTACTAGAAAAGTTAAACCAATGAGTCCCCGGCAACGGCGCCAAAAACTTGTTAACACTCTGCCAAGTGTACCAGATCGTATCAAGTAATAAAGAGACGGTAAGTCCGAATATTGTTTCCCAAGGGACTCTTAGGCCTAAACGTTCATGTGAATTGATTTCATAAGACTTGAATAAATAATAATTTGATTTTATAATGCAAAGACGAACATAAACATGTATGCAAAAGCTTGATCAATTAACAGATAGACAGTATGGATGAATGATATTGTTGGGGTTTACGGTTTCACCCTAATCCGCTCTCTTATATCTACTATTCTTATTAAATTCAACTTTTTTATCAATGTTCACGCAACTTTCCAAATTACCCTAAACCCGATGTCTCGGCGAATAGAGCTTACTCCCAATTACTAGTTTACTATGTCTAGTCTCCCTAGCAATTAGTCATGCATTTCAATGTACAGAAGCTTAAAGCAATTGACCGTCCTATTCCTATGTCTAGGTAATATTGCATAATCAAGAGAATTCCCCTCATGTCTAGATTTCTCCATATGTGTCCATATCGAAAAAATCAATGATCATGACATTGAATGAGTTAAACAATGCAAGCATAAAGTATAGAGAAGAAAACTCAAACTAGTGATAACTAAAGTATATGAATAAAATAAGAATTTCAATATAAAAGAGTTTCAAATAGGATTACATCGTTCCCCAACAACAAAGGGTTTAGTTCACCATTATCATGGTGAAACTAGATGAATTGAATGGAAAATATGAAAGAATTAACCCTAGACTTGATAGATTGGAGCTTTTGCATCCAAAATACCCCTCCAAGGTGTGTAGAGAGTGTTCTGCCATCTTTCTGCCAAAAGATAATCCCTCTGGTTCGTCTGAGATCTATTTATAATACAGAGAAATAACAGAATTTTGGCCTAGGCCCATAAGTACACTGCTCAGCGGTGGGATCACCGCTCAACGGTAGGGTCGGCACTTGATTCCACCCCTCAACGTTCACTTCTAGATGCCTAGCGGTGTTATTACTGTCGAGGCCACCGCTCAGCGACAGGTGCGACTCTTCTTTGGTGCCTTCTTCCATCTTCTTTTGTATCCAACACTTCTCTTTCTTCACTTCCTTCATCAAACCCTGATAATTTTTTTCAAAACAAGGGAAAGCCAAGCATAAAACCCAGAAAACCCATTTTGACTCTCTTTCTCTGTAACTAAGACAAAATGCATGATTTCAAGCTAGTTTCTAAGCTATAAGGGTGTGTTTTGATGTCAATTTCAAGTATGAAAATAACGGTTTTTAGACTGTTATCAGTGTTATACTGCAGTGTGAATGCATACTTATTGAGCTTGTACATGTTACATTATATCTGGTTGCATTACACATGTTTTAAAGGATGAAAACCACATGCACTCTTGTGAACTTAAAAGCTGTGTGACAAAGCTGGAGTAAAGTCGACTATAATACTAATTGATTCGACTATACTAAAGTCTTTGTACAGATTTTCAGAAATAGTAGTATGTGAAATTTTGTGAAGAAAAGAATTTCAAAATGCTCTGACATGTCGAAGTCGACTATGAGCACCATGCATTCGACTGTATTAGTTGTTTGCTTTGAAATTCTATCATGCTAATGAACAATAACGAGTATATTTTTAAAAGTTAGTTGAACATTGAATATAAGTCAACTGTATTAAATGAGAATTTATTTTGTTTGAGTGTATGCTACTGGTTTGACTAATCTGTTATAACTGTCATAACCTAGTCTACTGAATTAGTAACATATTCAACTGAGGGAGCGTCTGATTAACAAAAATCTATAAATAGATGTAATATGAAATTATTCAAAGACTTTTGGACATTTGTTGATCTAACATTTTTAGATTCTGTTTCAGATTATTTCTCAGAGATTATAGAGCTCCAAGAATTCTCTAAGAAGACGGTGGTGATCTTTCTTGAAGGAGATTCAAAGGGAGACTGACTGCGCGCTCATTGCTTGATCACATATCTGCACATTGGGGTGTTTTCTGGTTGATCAAGATTCTTGTTGGCATTCATTCGTGATTGCTGTTGTGACCTGTTGTTATTACAAGGGATAGACTCGTGGAGTCTGGTTCACTTTGAGAATTGGTCAAAGTGGTTGGCAGATTGCAGGAGAGGGGACATCTTGCTGCAAGTCTTGCTGTGTGTGTTTGCCTATATTTTGGTTAGAGGGTTAGAGAGGTGTTTTATATTTTTGACGTGGAGGTCTTCTATAAAAGCCTTGTTGTAAAAACCTTGACCATTATAGTGCATTTGCTTCCGGGTACAGGAAGGACACTTGATGTAGGCATTGAGGCCGAACCAGTATAAAAACCAGTGTTTGATTTTCTCTATCCCTGCACTTTTAATTACAGTCAACTTTATTATCTGTGCAGTCAACTACGTTTTTTCGCTGCACACGAATTTTCATTACTTGCAATTCAAGAAAATTTGTAAAGTTTTATACTTTGATTTAAAGATTGCGAAAAGAATTTGATTTTGAAAACTCACTAATTCACCCCACCCCCTCTTGGTCTGAAAAGAAGCCTACCTGTTTTCCAACAATTGGCACTAGAGCTGGTTTTCATAAGATATTTGAAAAACTAGTCGACTCTGTTTTTCATTGATTCGACTATAAACATGGGGATGGCTTCCTGTTTTCAAACTTTTGGTGAAGGTGCTTCAACAAACAGACCACCTCTCTTTGCTAATGAAAATTATCCTTTTTGGAAAATCAGAATGCAAATCTTTCTTGAATCTGTAGATAAAGGAATTTGGGATGCAACCTTTTATGGTCCTTTTGTGCCTACTAAAGCTGTTGATAAGAAAACTATTATAAAACCTTTTACTGAATGGACTGCTGATGAAAATAGAAGAGCTCAATATGATATTAAAGCTAGAAATATTATTGCCTCTACACTAAATGTTGATGAATTTTTCAGGATATCTCAATGCAAATCTACAAAGGAAATGTGGGATGTCTTAGAGGTGACACATGAAGGCACGGATGAAGTAAAGAGAGCAAGAAAGAATTCTTTGATACAAGAGTATGAACTTTTCAGGATGAAGGTTGGCGAGACTATCTATGATGTCCAAAAAGATTCACACACATTGTAAATCATCTTATGGATCTCGGGAAAGTGTTCGATAAAGAAGAGATTAACATCAAGATCTTGAAAAGTCTGAACAGAAATTGGCAACCAAAAGTCACTACAATCTCAAAATCCAAAGACCTTACAAGTATGAACATGGCTACCTTGTTTGGCAAGCTACGTGAACATGAATTGGAACTTGGTAGATTAAAGGATGAGGAAGAGATTGAAGAAAAGAAATCCATTGCTCTGAAGGCTGCAAGCAAGATTAACTCAAAGACTGAGAACTCAGATGCAGAGATGGATGAAAAGGAATTGATGACCTTGATGGTAAGAAAATTTAGTTGACTTATGCAAAATGATAGTCAACTTACTAACCATGCAGGTCACAGCTAAAAGAGAAGCTTCAGAA
Organism: Vigna reflexopilosa; assembly: GCA_027742785.1. Taxonomy (NCBI): domain Eukaryota; kingdom Viridiplantae; phylum Streptophyta; class Magnoliopsida; order Fabales; family Fabaceae; genus Vigna; species Vigna reflexopilosa. Next base: position 14,085,745 of record CM050932.1, read on the forward strand.
CAAATGATGTCCAATGTTACAAATATGGAAAGGAAGGACATATCAAGCCTGAATGTCCAGAATTAAAGCCTAAGCAAAAAGGAAAGAAAAGATTCCCTCAAAATAGAAGCATGAAGCAAAAAGGAGCATACATTGCTTGGGAGAATATAGATTCTGAAAACTCAAGTGATGAGGATGCTGATCATGAGGAAGAATCCAACATTTGTTACATGATTGGAGTAACATGGGATGACTATGACAATGATGCTGATATCTCAAATGAACCAGTGGAAATCAAGTATGATCTGTTGCGAGATGCCTTTCAAGAACTGCATGCTGAAGCAATGCGACTACAGTACAAGGTTAATCGACTGAACTATGAAAGGAGAGACTATGAGTATAGAATTAATAACCTTGTTTATGAAAATGAGAAATTAGAAAAGGAATTAAATGATGCATTTTTATCTGCTAAGGAAGTTAAGATTGAAACTGTTACAGTAAAAAAACCTTGTGAAAAATGTCCTACACACATTGAGAAAATAGATTACTTGACTAGCACGCTAGCCAAATTCACTCAAGGTAGAGACAATTTAAATGTTGTACTGAAATCTTCTGGCAGAGCTATATACAAACAAGGAATAGGCTATAAAGCTCAATCTAATAGAACCAATGCAAAGAAATTTATTGACTTGAGTAAACCTGTTAAACATTCATGTTTCTATTGCAATTGTGTTGGTCATTATGTTAGAAACTGATATTATAGAAATGTTGTTGTTCCAAAAGGTCTATATGTGTGGAAACCAAAGGAACAACCGATAAGAACTGACAGTCAAGGACCCAAAGTAAAATGGGTACCTGTAACCAAAGCTTAAACTGTTTTGCAGGATATATAGTAGATGTAGTTTGAACTCAAGGATGAATCACTTTGGAAAATCAAAATCTTAAGTATCTACAACGGGTAAATTGTACCATTCTGTTGCATTATGCTTAAGCTTATTGGTTGATGCTGTTTGATTGCATGAATGTTTGTTTGTATGCTTGATTGATTGAATGAGTTTGAAAAACTGTTTTCACAAGTCTTAGTCGACTGCATTATTAATTCATTCGACTATGTTCTCTGTATGTGTTAAACTCTGGTTTAAAATTTCTCATGACATACAGTAGTCAACTAAGTGATTAGTTCTTTCGACTTCTGATCTTCTGTTTAATTGTGTCTAAATGTTTGAATAATTGTTTTGGTGCAAAAATGAAATCAAATTATTCCCTCCAAAATTTCATCCTTGTATGATACAATAAAAACCTTATAATCATGGTTCACTACACTAAGCTTCACTAGTCTGAAACTCCATCGCCCTCATACTTCCTAAGAAAATTTCCTCTCCACATCGACTACAATGGCTTCAAGCTCCACACCAAGGAGAAGGGTCAAAACCGTCGCTACAAAGAATGCTAGACGGGTCTCTGATTTGAATAGCTGGATAAGTGATGATGAAGCATAATCGAGATATCTTGATTGTTGGAAAAGGAGAAGCTTGGTGACGCACAAATTTCTGAAGTTGAAATTCTTCAAAAATGAAGGGTTCTCGTTCCAAAGATGGATTAAGCCTCAGGGCCTGAAGAAATTTGTCGAGATGGCAAGTCCCTGGTATCCAGATCTTGTAATAGTCTTCTACTACAATTTGAAGATCGAGGATGATACTCTCTGCTCTCGGGTAAAAGGCGTTGACATAAAACTCACAAATGAAGTTTGGAGTGGTATTGGTGGATGATAACGGTCTAAAAACCGTTATTTTCATGCTCAAATTTGATATTAAAACACACCCTTTATGACTTAGAATGAGCTTAAAATCAAGTAAAACACTTAGTTGAGTCATGCGAGAGTCAAAAGTTGGTTTTCTTGGTTTTATGCTTTGTTTCCCTTGATTTTGTAGGTTTTTGGAATGAATTGGAAGACAGGTTGAAGTGTTAAATGGTTGCAGTGCTGAAAAGTCAACCAGAATCCAGAAAAGTCAACTAGTCAACCAGAAAAGTCAATCAGTCAACCAGAAATGTCAACCAGTCAACCAAAAAAGTTGACCAGAGCGCTGAGCGGTTGACCAGGGCGCTGAGCGGTCCTACGGTTAGAGGGAAACCGCTGAGCGGTTAAATTGGGGCCTGGGCAGTTGTCAGTTTTTATTTTGCGGATTCTGAGATCTTTCTGTTATCTTTTTGGCTTATAAATAGCCCCAGTGCGAATTGAAACACATTCTTTTGGCAGAGAGAAACGTCCACAGCAGCTCTACACACCTTGGAGAAGATTTCGTGGATGCTTAGGCTCCACTTTATCAAATCTAGGGTTTTCTTTTTCCATTCTTCCATTTATTTCATCTAGTTTTACCATGACTATGGTGAACTAAACCCTTTGTTGTTGGGGAACAATGTAATCTTTTGAAACTCTCATATATTGAAATTCTTGTTTACTTTATATGCTTGCATATGCTTAATTTATCAATTGTTGGGTTCTTCACCTGTATTTAATGCTTTTACTGTTTAACTCAATCGGTAGATGTTGTTTGTCTTTATTGATACGGGGATGTACAATAATGTCATGAACTGGGGAGAATTCCTTGATTATGTTAATACCGCCTAGGGATAGGGGCAGGATGATCAATTGTATTTTGCTTCCGCTTATCATGCATTATTAATTACTAGGGGAGGCTAGGGATAGCAAGCCAGTAAATAGTAATAGGCTCTTTTCACCAAGGGATTGGGTTAAGGGTAGACCAAGAAAGTTTGCATGGCAATTTGATAACAAGCAAAGTAAATAAGAAGAGTAGATATATGAGGGTGGATAAGATGAAATTGTAAACCCCAACAACCTAATTCATTCATAGTTTCTTTTAGCCAATTGAATTCTTGCATTTGCATGTTTATTTCTGTTTTGCATTCAAACCACTTAAACTAATTTTCTTTTACTCAAGTCTTAAACAATTTGTTTACACGAAAGATGAGGCCTTAAGAGTCCTCTGGGAAGAACGATATTGGGATTATCGATTATTATTACTTGATACGATCTGGTACACTTGCCAGGGTCTTAACAAATGTTTGGGCAGTTTTGGGCGATGAGCGGTCCTGCGATTAGAGGGAAACCGCTGAGCGTTTAAATTGGGGCCTGGGCGGTTGTCAGTTTTTATTTTGCGGATTCTGAGATCTTTCTGTTATCTTTTTGGCTTATAAATAGCTCCAGTGCGAATTGAAACACATTCTTTTGGCAGAGAGAAATGTCCACAACAGCTCTACACACCTTGGAGGAGATTTCTTGGATGCTTAGGCTCCACTTATCAAATCTAGGGTTTGCTTTTCAATTCTTTCATTATTTTCATCTAGATTCACCATGATTATGGTGAACTAAACCCTAGGTTGTTGGGGAACAATGTAATCTTTTGAAACTCTTATATATCCAAATTCTAATTTATTTTATATGCGTGCATATGCTTGATTTATCAATTATTGGGTTCTTTACCTGTATTTAATGCTTTTACCGTTTAACTCATTCGGTAGATGTTGTTTGTCTTTATTGATACGAGGACATAGAGTAATGTCATGAACTGGGAAGAATTCCTTGATTAAGCAATACCACCTAGGGATAGGGGGGTTGGACGATCAATTGTATTTTGCTTCCGTTTATCATGCATTATTAATTACTAGGGGAGGCTAGGGATAGCAAGCCGGTAATTAGTAATAGGCTCTTTTTTACCAAGGGATTGGGTTAAGGGTAGACCAAGAAAGTTTGCATGGCAATATGATAAATAAGCAAAGTAAATAAGAAGAGTAGATATATGAGGGCGGATAAGATGAAATCGTAAACCCCAACAACTCCATTCATCCATATTTTCTTTAAGCTAATTGAATCACTGCATTCGCATGTTTATTTTTGTTTTGCATTTAAACACTCAAATTAATTTCTTTTCTCAAGTCTTACGCGATTAGTTTACATGAAAGATTAGGCCTTAGGCACATTTATAGCTTGGCCTAAGAACGATATTGGGTTTACCAATTATATTACTTGATACGATCTGGTACACTTGCCAGGGGTTTAACAGTGGACTGAAGATAGACGGAGAAAAATGCCATCTTGGGATAGAAGGATTTCATAAGTTCACTGAATACCAAAATAGCTTAAGAAATCCAGATGATTGTAGAGATTACTCTAGTTACAAGATTGGCAGAATGAAGAAGGATGAAAGATTATCCATTTATGTCATATCTTACATACTCATGGCAAGGGGAGGCAACTATGCTCAGGCTACTATAGAAGATTTGATGCTGCTGAAAGCCTTGAAAGAAAATATTCAAGTAGACTGGCCATCAGCCATCTCTGATAACATGTTGAAAGTAACAAAATCAAAATATGGAAAGCTGCCTTACTGTGTTTTCATTTCAAAAGTTCTTGTTCACTATGGTGTGGAATGTATTGTTGAATCTAGTGAACAGTATCAGCGAACATGCCGTATTGACGAAGTTGCACTTCATTTTATGCACATGGTGAAAACATCAGAAGGATGGTCATATAAGAATGAAGCTGTGAATAATGACAATGATGAATCATCTTCTGGAATAAATCAATACAGGGCACGAAATTAATTTGAAAGGATTGTTTTGTTCGAGTTAAAAGCCATAAAAAGAAATCTTGAAGAATAGAGTGGTAGGACTCAACAAAACGAAGAAAATGCACTGTTTGAGGAAGCAAGCTCTTCTCAAGGAAGTGGAGATGAGGATAGTAAGGAGAAGAGGACTAAGGATAGTGGGAGTGACATGATACTTAAGGATTTTGTTGATAAAAAGAGAAAGAGAATTTAAAACTATGTTTAGCAAATCCCTATGTTTAGTTTTCTTGATTTTGTTTTTTCTAAATGGCTTAGTATGCCATCGTTTTGCTTGTACCTTCTTTTGTTCCTACATTGTAATATCTTTTTAAACAAGGAAATGAAATCAGTTGTTTGAATCAATACAATTGCTTTAATCTGTTTGACATTGTTTGCTCTGATTGATTGATTCGACTATGTATGGATTGAAGTCGATTATGCTTGGTTTTAGACTGTTACATATCTTTGCATATTGACTTCTTATGGATTATATTTCTTGCATAACTAAAATGCTTGATCTGCAGAAGATCTTTGAAAGGTTTTGCAGGAAAAATATTGCTTTGGAAACTACAGGTGGAATGCAACATCATGAACAAGCAATGTATTCGACTGAGGAATTAATTCAATCGACTGGATTGTAACAGGGTTATAAATTCCATTTCTGGAATTTGGTTATATATATTGATTGATCATCTTATCCTGATTATCTGCGATTTATCTCCATTCTAAATTGATTATGCATATCTTGATTGAGATAACATTTTGAGATTGTTGAAAATTGTATCATCACATGATAGAATTGATTGATATCTTATTTGTGATACAATTCTGTGTTTTCATGATTGTATGCTCTTATTATCTGTACTGCATTATACATCTGATCTTGTTTAAAAATTTATGCATGATGGCAGGAGGAGTATTACATTCTTAGTATTTCTTCACATGCCTACATTTCAGGGGGAGTTATCATTTACATGTGAATAAATGTGATAGGGGGAGCATCAATACATGATATATCATTGCTCATTTTTACTGATGCATCTCTGTTTGTTTTAACAGCATATTATATCTTGAGCATTCCTTTTTTGTTAATGCACAAAGGGGGAGAAGGTTTATGAAAGTTTATGAAAGGGGGAGAATGTCTTTTGTTTCATATCTGCTTGATATATTGTTGTTTGGATGTGTTACATTCAGAGTATTTGAACTGTTTGATATCATTTGTTTACTCTGTTTTGTATCTGATTGTGCAAACATGGTTGGTTATTAATCATGGTTGTGCATCATCAAAAAAGGGGGAGATTGTTCAGATTGTTGACAACACAATATCTATATCACTCTGGTTTTTGATGATGACAACACATTTTTACTAACACACATATGTTGTTGTTATGTTACATGTTCGTATGCTTATTGTTTGATATCTTGATGAACACGTTTATGTGTTATACTGTTGTGTGAATGCATTCTTATTAAGCTTGTACATGTTACATCATATCTGGTTGCATTACACATGTTTTAAAGGATGAAAACCACATGCACTCTTGTGAACTTAAAACTTGTGTGACAAAGCTGCAGTAAAGTCGACTCCAGTACTAATTGATTCGACTATACTAAAGTCTTTGTACAGATTTTCAGAAACAGTGCTACGTGAGATTTTGTGAAGAAAAGAATTTCAAAATGCTTTGACATGTCGAAGTCGACTGTGTCCTCCATGCATTCGACTGTATTAGTTGTTTGCTTTAAAATTCTGTTATGCTCATGAACAGTAACAACTATATTTTTGAAAGTTAGTTAAGCATTGAATGAGAATTTATTTTGTTTGACTGTATGCTACTGGTTTGACTAATCTGTTATAACTGTCATAACCTAGTCGACTGAATTAGTAGCATATTCGACTGAGGGAGCGTCTGATTAACAGAAATCTATAAATAGATGTAATATGAAATTATTTAGAGACTTTTGGAACTAGTGCAAAAACATCATATTACGTCGTTTATTTTTGGCCTTTAACGACGCACTTGTTAGCGATGTTATAGGTGGTGACGTAAATTTACGTCGAATATTAATGGGTGACGTTAATCGAACTCGTTTACGTCAAATACAAAGGTAATTGACGTAAAGTTAACGTCTTTTATGCAGGTCGACGTTAAGGTATGTCGTATGGAATAGAGTTAGACGTCCAATATTTGAATAAATATTTATTTTTAAAGAAGAATTTTTCGTCAATTGGTCTGGGGAACTGACGTAATGTTGACGTCAACGTAGAAGATTATTGACGTGATATTCACGTCAAACTGCAAATATGACGTCAATTTTTGAATAAATATTTACATTTAAAGGAATATTTGACGTCAGTTATCAGGTGAACAATGTAAGGTTGACGTCGAACATGTTTACAGTCGACGTTACTATTACTGTTATCCACTGCATTATATGAACGTCACTCATCACCTTGATTAACGTTAACATACATATATTAACGTCCGACAGTGTATAGAATGACGTTACCTTCAGTGTTTTTTTATTAAATTCGGTTCGTTTTAGCTCATCTAACCAAACCTGAAATACATAAACCATTTTTCCAATTCCTAAATGCACATAATTAATTAATTTAAACCATGCTATCATCAATTCATCAATTGCAATTAAATAGTAAAAGTAAAAGACGTTAATGGTATCATCAAAACTTAAAAGAACACACTTTTCCATTCATCTATTCATAATATTCATCTATTGTAAATAATGTATTGACAGTATACATCTATTCACAGTTAAAAAGCTGCACGAGTAAGAAAATGCTATTATCATGAAAGGAAAAACCTAAAACTATAGCTATTTAAAATGTTTATTCAACAAATATCTTGCTCATTCCTCTATTATCGTATTTATTAATTCTTTGGACAATGGAGAGGTATTGTTGAATTTCTGCAAAATCAAGGAAGGAAACTTTACAATTATATTCATTTTAATGTCAAAAGTTTATTGATATTTGTAAGATTTTCAAATGTAAATTTCTACCTCAGTCCAATCTCCTCTGATTTCTTCTCGGATGATTCCCTTCATCCATGACATGATGTAGTAGGAACATGCCCAGGAATCATTCTACTTATTACACTAAACATGTGAAAGAACTTAGTCAAATGTAATGGTTTAAAATTGACTACGAAAATTAAAGGTTAAAGATCAACGAATTCCAACCTTAGGATATATAATATCAATTTGTTGTCCTCTAGTCCTAGTCAGAACTCTAAACCAAATTTGAAACATTAGAAACATAAGTTAATATATTAATATCATAATGAATTGATAACAATGAATGTAATACTCACGTTTGTATCAAGGACTTCAACTCCGGTTTCATCTTCCTATGAAGAAAACAAAACCATACAACTTGTGGTTTTTTAGGAATGATCACCATGAGTTGCCAATGGCCCTTATGATGTACCAACAACCAGTGAGTTTATTGATTAAAATTTGATAAAAGTTGACTATCTTGGGAAAACATACACATCAATGTATGACGCCATATATATCTCTCTCTTAGACTCGGTCATCCATGTTTGCATATATTTCTTTCTGGAATCTGATGTGTTTCCAGATGGTTGGATGGTCTGAGGTTCAAGAAAGCCATAAATTGACCCCCGACTTGATTCCACTACAACGGTGTCCATGTACCTATAAGAATAAAGTTAAGTGTATTTATTAAAACGTCATAATACTAATAATATACAAATTGGAAAATAACAAATAAAAAACTTACATGCACCACAGTTGTATGCATGAAATGTTCAACATTCTATCTTCACCAATCAGCTCATATGCATCCTGGAATTCAATATACAATGGAATATTGAACTAGACGCCAAACGTTCTTAACTCCCACTGCACCGCTACCGATCGTTTTTTCAACTCAGGTAATATTGACATCAATATGGATAGAGGATCATCGTGTTCTGATTGCACACGAAATTCAGATTGAGTCATTGCTTGTTTCTCTGGTCGGTAGACCTTCAAGTCACATTTACACAAGTTAGGAATCATTTAATTATAACTTGAATATTTAAGATTATAAAAATAAGAATACAATACCGCTGGTGGGCCAAAATATGGCACGATCAAGGCCTTAGGCCAAGCTATAAATGTGCCTAAGGCCTCCCCCACGAATTGGATTCCATCTGTCGGAACTGGCACTCGAGCCTGGGGGTCTCTAACATCATCAATCCTTACCCGCGCGTCAGTGGGCGATAAAGGAACACCATGAATGGTCTGGCCTCCTGCAAGTTGTACTCTGATGGCCACTGCGCGCGGAGGATCCTCATCAACCAAAACCTCATACTGAATATTGTATTCAGTACGATCTGCATTAGAGCATGAGTCTTTGGTGCTCGCGGGAGGAGCGGTAGGATGATCTGTAGGGGTGTCCTCCTGCTATGACTGTTGCTATTGTTGTTGTAGTTTGATCGTTGCAAGTTCTTGTTCGAGCGTTCTTAAGCGTTCTTCCATTTGCTCCCGTACTTGGACTTGCACCTGTTCTGTGATGCTACTAACCAATTCTGGAGTCACGACTTGTGTGCTTCTTGGTTTAGGGCCAAAGTAGTCCCTCAATCCAGTAGCTCCTCCAACAACACGCACACGACCTGGACGGTCTGGCCGACCTATGGCTGCTACCAGGATGTCTTTCCTAACTTCTGGCACAAATGTGCCTTGAGTCTCTTGCTCAACCAACTCATCCTGCATATCATACTAGACAAACTTACATAATTTTTTATGAACTATGGTAATTAGTTAAAAGTTTCCACTTACAATTCTATGGGATATCTCCTTAGCAGACCGGGATGTAAACTGGCCATTGGACTTTGTCCGTGCAGCCTTAGACAATTCATGTCTAGCTGGTGGAGGTGCTAGATCAGGTGACTCAAGACCTAACTCCTCAGCTCGACGTTTTCTTATCTTTTTCTCTAATAACACATAACCACCACGAGAAAGTACGTGTGGTGTATCATTAAGCCTCTGCCTGTCCTGGGCGGCTATCCTTTTCACCTATGAAAAAATGAAAATTATTAAGCATAAATCAGAAATTAACATCCTGTCTTGTGTGACTAGAGCAAAATATTATAAAACATACCTGCCATTCAGGAGTAAGTCTAGATTCTTTAAACTGCACCCACGCCTCATCAGATATTTTATACTTTGTACAGGGAGTTTCGTTCTGTTTAGAGCCAAAGACGAATTTACGTGTAATTCTCGTATTGAAGTCTATCCAACATTTTGTAATTTGGGATAAAATCTTCTTCCTTATCCTCTCATCATCAGGAATAACCCAATTTTCCTTTTTAAAAAGAAAATTAATGTTAAAGCATGTTCAACGAAAATAAGTCAATGATGGAAGTAAAACAGCTTAAACATACCAAAATATTCTACCATAGTAGATTTTTCTCAACCTCTGACACATCACCCCAACGGGTAGCGAGGAAAGGGACATGAAATCTTCCCAACGTGCCCAAGTAACTCTTAAACTCTGTTGCATGTTCCCCTATAGGCACAAATGTTTTAGGATCAAACTCCACCGGCAATGGTTTATGATTAACCCGACGGGATGTGACACCAGGCATCCGTGTCACAGATCTACCACCTCCTCCCGTCTGACCTGATCCAGAGCTCGTCATACCTGTTTACAAAGTTAGTAAATTATAGCTAGAACAGACAAAAAATGGTGACACTAGAGAAGATGACGAAGTTTGCTGACAACGAACGAACACAAATATCATACGTTGAAGGAAAAAATAAACTATTATACATAAACCATACGTCCAAATTCGAAAAACACAACACAAACACGAGCACATACATCATACGTTTGAGATATTAAAGATAAAAAAAAAACATACTTGAAATGGTGTCACTGGAGAAAATGATGAAGTTCGCTGACCACTGTTAACAAACTGGCAAGTGTACCAGATCGTTTCAAGTAATATAATTGGTAACCCAATATCGTTCTTCCCAAAGGACTCGCAGGCCTTATCGTTCGTGCAAATTGAAATCGTAAGACTTGTAAAGAGAAATTAATTGGTTTGGATGCAAGAAACAAAAAGTAAACATGCAAATGCGATTGATTCAATTGATGAGAAAAAGACTATGGATGAATGGAGTTGTTGGGGTTCACAATTTCATCTTATCTGCTTTCTCTTATCTACTCCTCTTATTTAATTTGCTTTGTTATCTAATTATCATGCAAACTTTCTTAGTCTACCCTTAATCCGATCCCTCGGCGAAAATAGCCTATTAATAACTACTGGCTTGCTATCCCTAGCCTCCCTTAGTAATTAATAATACATTAGAAATGGAAGCGAAAACAATTGATCGTCCTACCCCCTATCGCTAGGTGGTATTGCTTAATCAAGGAATTTCCCCCAGTTCATGACAGTACCGTACGTTCCCGTATCAATAAAGACAAACAACAATTATCGAATGAGTTAAACGATAAAAGCATTAAGCGCAAGTGAGAAACCCAATAATTGATAATCAAAGCATACGACACGCATATAAATAAATAAGAGTTTCAATAAAAGAGAGTTTCAAAAGATTACATTGTTCCCCAACAACCAAAGGGTTTAGTTCACCATTGTCATGGTGAAACTAGATGAAAAATGATGGAAGAATGGAAAAGCAAACCCTAGATTGGATAAAAAGGAGCCTAAGCATCCAAGAGATCTTCTCCAAGGAGTGAAAATTAGGTCTGGCTGCCCCTTTCTGTCAAAAGAATACATCTAAACTCGCACTAGGGCTATTTATAGTTGAGAAGCGTCACATAATTTAGGCCCAAGTGATGAGTCGATATTTTATTGATTTCACTTAGCTTATTGTACTGAATTTAATCAGGGAATTATGCTTAATTGTCCGGTATTTTCCCGTTTTTCCTAATTATGCTTAATTTGATCGGAAATTCTTATTTTAGTTAATTTGAATTTTCTGAGCTGATTAATTGCATTTTTAATTGCAGGGAAAATTTTGGAGTTATATTTTGGAGCATTGGGATGGAGACAAATTAATTCAAGACTCTCCACAAAGACACTTTAGAATTAATCAAATTTTAATTTAGTAGATTAGGCTTTTTAAACCAAGTTTTGTAATTTGGGCCAATTTTTGGTAATTTAGTCTTAGCCCAAGTGTAGGAAAGGGTGACATGGCACCTAGGGTTTTTCAAATGGGTGGACCCCACCCTTATTTTGTAGGACACACGGCCTTCGAGAAGAGAGCAGCCGTCACTTTGGGAGGGAATTTAATTTTGGCACTTTTGTTTTGGCTGTGAGCTCCCTTTGCCGAGAGAACATCATGGTCTGGGAACAAATTTTTCTTTGAAAGTTTAATGCAATTTACGTTATTTTTCTCTAATAGAATGAATGGATAACACACTTCTTCTTCTCTTCCCTTGCTTGCAAAGTTGTTTTACTTTTGGTGAATGAGGAAGAGGATGCTTCATTCTCTCTTGTAAGGTTTCTATACTTTTGAAAACATTTTGTTTTTTTTTGGAGAGCTGGAACTCTACTCACGGATTTTGGCATTGTGGAATGGAAATGAATACACACTTTTTCATTCTCTTGTTTTGCTGGAAACATGCCTCTGCCGAGAATACATGGAGCTGCAGCATTGTGAATGAGAAGGAAATGGGTGTTCGGTTTCTTTGAAAAGGAGAACCTATTTTCATCATCTCTTGTGAAGGCTACCGATTTTTGCTTCCCTTTTTGAATATCAATGTATTAGAACGGTGGTGGTACATTATTGAATATAAAAGCATTGTTTGTTTTCTTTTGAGATGCATTGATGCAAGTGTGTTGACTTTCTTCCACTGTAATTTCTTTGATTGAGGAGAAGTACCGTGAGTTGGTAAAAGTTGGATGGATGTTTGGGAAATGAATTGGGAATTCACGGTCCCACATGGTTGAATGAAGAAGCAATTACTTCCCTTTCTTTTAGGAAAAGCTGGATGGTAACATCACCTACCAAACCTTGGTTCATTCCTTTACCTTGAAAAGTAACAATTGCAATTTGTTTGGAAAGAAGAGGTGCAGAGTCCGTGCTTGTTGCTGTTGTTACGGATGCATTGCCTTCAATTGAAGAAAGAGAACCACACGGTTCATGGTTGTGGGGCTTGGTGATGGGATGTTGCTTGGTTCATTTGACTTTGAAGAATGAAAGTAGATTAGATGGGAGTAGGTGATGGTGTACGGTTGTGAGGTGGAGAAGAGAATTTGCATTCAAATTCCAACAATTGGGTCTCGGATGGAGCACCCTAGTTCCATTTTTGGGATTTTTAATTGAAGAAAATGAAATGGGATTTGTTAAATTTGGGAGCAGCAACCTCACGGCCAAAAGGTCTATTCTTTAGGCCATTCTAAATTTAATTTCATTTGGTAAAAGTGCTTGGTCACGTGAATGGTAGAAAAAAAAATACTGTTTATTTCTTTAGCTTTAAATTAGTTTGAATTGTAGGTTGAGTTGTTTTTAATTTCTTTAATTAAGTTTTGCATTTAATTTGAATTAACTGTGCTAGATAATTGTTTGTTACAGTGTTGGGGTCTAGTATTTTATTTTTATTTTAATGTTGTCTAATATGTTTGGTCTTGTCACTTTAATTGTCATGATAGCTTAAATTAACTGTGTTGGTCATTAGCGATATTGCATTGCTTCTTTGAGATTTCTGGACTGTATTTGTAATTGTGACTCTAACTTGGTTAATATCAAATCCGTATTTGCACTTGCAATTGGGTATACACTTAGTTGCCCAATTGGTGTTGAGTCGTCTCTTAGTCGATGAAACGGCATGGTGTAAATTAGATTTGACGTTAACATTGCGTTCACTTAGTCCGCTTTTATGAAAACATAATTAGACTGCGCTTAGTTGATTAATTGTGTTGGATTAGAGGTTTGAGTTGGTTTTATTTTGTTGATCTGTGATAGGAAGCATTGTAATTAAGTTAATGACCAACCGTTTTTAATCTGTCTTTGAAACTGTTTTTTTTTTAGCTGTGTTTCTGTTTGCGTCAGTGATTTGATTTTATTCATCCGTATTCACCACAACGTTTTCATAAACCCCCCCTTCTTGTGTGACTTAATTCTTGAACCGCAAAATTGGTCCTTGAGAGACGACCTAGGAGTCATTTCCTAGCTATACTGCATTTCTAAATTGCACAATAAATTTGTGTGGGTTGCGACACCCATCACCAAGCCCAGCAGACAACCGCCTGGCGTCACACTTTTGGCGCCCGGCGGTTTCCCTTTAATCGCGCCACCGCCCGACGGTTTGCCTCAACCCGCAAAACCGCCTGGCCACACCGCTTGGGCGCCAGACAATAGCTGCCCCTCGCATTTGACCGCCCAGCGTTGGATTTTGGCGCTGGGCGGTTGCTAGACTCTTCTTTTCTTCTTGTTTCTTCTTCTTTATTGAGTCTAAGACCTTCCATCTTTAATCCATTTCTCATATTCATCAAAAACGCTGCAAAACAATGCAAAACAATGCAAAACAAGCATAATATCTCTAGAAACATCTTTTGACTCTCAATTAACTCAACTTACATGTTTTGCTTGATTCTAAGCTCATTCTAAGCCTTGAAGGTTGTATTTTGATCTCAAATGAAGCATGAAAATAACTGTTTTTCAACAGTTATCACAACCCCAAACTTAGAACTTTACTTGTCCTCAAGCAAACAAAACAAAACTTGGCTTTCCACTTTTTCATCCAATAGTTCAACACTCCTAAAATTTATGACAAGAACTACTCAATTTCATATTTTCAGTAGAATCAAATCAAGATGCATGCATGCTTTCAATTCAATTCAGTTCACATGATAACATATTTCTCAACAGATGTTACATTTATGAATGATCAATCTACTAAGCAAAGATGTAAGCATGAAATTTATCAATTCTCACCAAGCAAGTGTTTCACTCAATCACTCAAGTGTTTAAGGTGTCACTCCAACTCTCTATTATTCACAATTCACATGAAACAAAATTGCCCTTCATCTAAAACAATCAACATTCTCACATGCAAATGCCATCACAAGGACTTTTCCAAGGCTTATAAGGAGGGTAGGCAAACAAGAAAAATTGGTTTTTCTGGATCACAAAATCCTTGAGTTAAGAGAGCTATTTTAACATTCAGAGTTCAAGCACAAACTCTCTTTCTTAACCAATCTCACTCATTCCTAACTTCTTCCCTTTTCTTTTACTTTCACATTGAGCTCATCTTTCATGCTTTTTCTTTTCTTTCTCTTTTCACATGCATTTTTCTTTTTCAACACTTGAGCTCAATGCTTTTCAATTGCCTTCCAATTTCCCTCATACAACCCCAAACTTGAACCTTGTGAACACATACAGTAAAGCTCAACCCTACTCAAGGTAAAGAATTTCAAACCAAAGGTTCTCATCCTGTTTAAGGCTAAGATTCAAAAAGGGTATAGTATTTCAAGCACTTTGGGTGAAAAATTTGGCTAGAGAAGGGTTGTCAAAAATGGCCTTGATCATATGACATTCACATGCAATTCAATCAATCATCAAGATTAAGGTAATATCATTCATGTTTTCCAGTGAACAATACATACAACAATGAAAACTCTGGAGCTCAATACCTCACACACCATGCTTTCTCACACATCATTCATTTATACACCCTGCTTAGCATCATAACCACAATCATAATGCATCACACATCTGTTCACATTGCTAGTGAACTTTGTCATTGTATATCAGCGCGCAATACAGTCTCATTCATCATCCATATCCAATCATCATCAAATAGACTTATCATGCATGTCATTCAGTCGAACATTATCAGAAAAGTATTCAAGCCAAGCATAGACACTGAAAATAAAATTTCAACCTATTCTAAGAATTCAAAATGCAAAAGTGAAAGAAGGAACCTAGGTTGCCTCCTATACTACAAATCGAAAGTACAAAAGAAAAAGAAACATCCCTGTCCAAGTGCTGGCATCCATCAGTAGATGCCCTCAACGCATGTCCTCATCTGAGTCATACTCATCTTCCTCTTGGGCATCCTCAAAGTCCTGATCCTCCTGGTCATCATCCTGTCTACCTGAGGCTCTAGCTGCTCTAGACCCACTGCCATGTGCTTGCTCTTGCGGCCAAGCCATCGCATTATGGAACTCGTCCATAGTCCACCTATGCACTGGTGGTTGATTGAATAGTTCTACAATCATCTCAGCAGTGGCAACCTGCCCTCTGTGAAGAGAGTCAATCCTTGCCTCCATCATGGACATGTACATGCCCCTCATCTGAAAAGGTTCTGGTTGCTGCACCGGTGCATCTGCAGGCTCGTGCCCCTGCTGTGCTGTTGATCTCCTGAGACGTCTCCTAGGTGTCGCTCCTGCTGCCCCTTCCTCTGCGCAGTACTGATGATAATAAGCTGCATTAATGGCATTCCTGGGTCTCTCATATCGTGGAACTGTAGTGTCCACCCTAGCCTGCCGACACAAAAAGGTGATTAGAGATGGATGCCCTAATGGTATCCTACTACTCACTGTAGTAGCGCAACTCTGTATCTCATCAGCAATGATCTTGCCAACATTTACATCCATCTACCTCAGTATGCAGTAGATGAGAATGATCCGATGCATCGTGATGTCAGAGATATGGGAGCACGGCTGGATGTTAGCATGAGTGAATGTCATCCAATATTTTGCCAAAGGCGTCAAGTCCAACCTCTTAATGTTGACCAGTGCTCCAGTAGGATTAGCTTGAAAAT